>JAZKJV010000515.1:0-600000 GCA_037367405.1 Ottelia alismoides | reverse complement strand
GAGTGTTAAGATAGTTGTATCTTTTAGTTCTTTTTATGTTTTACATTTTCTTCATGTATCTCTTGTGTAATTGACCCAGGGCTTTTCCCCTATATAAGAGAGCCCTTGGGCCTCCGTTTATGCAATGAATTTATTTTCCCTCGACACTCCCCCAAAGTCTGCTTACCCATTTCATCAACAAGGCTTCATTCATAGCGTCAATTCGCCCGACTCCAAGACCACCCTCAGCCTTGAAGAGTGATAGCCTCCCAACCCACTAAGTGCATCCCATTAGCCTCTTGACCACTTTTGTACCACAAAAATCTCCTCATCAGCCTCTCAATGTGCCTATGAATCCCTGTAGGCAAGATGTGAGTAGACATCTACAAGTAAATGGGACCTATTTAAGGTTCTTAAACGAGGTGGGTTCAAGTCGAGTGCCAAATGGATATGCCCAGATTGACATCCCTACTTGTTTCCCCAGGTAGAAGACTAGACGGTCTCAACCCTAGTGTCTACGTTGGTTAGGAAACGTGTAATCTGCTTGTACCCCGATGTACTTCTGGTAATTGTGCAACGACATTCAAGGATGCATGGCAAGTAACCTTGTCTTCACTTTCAATCATAGGATAAATACATGATGTCAACGGGGCCGATCACTCAAGTTGGTTTATCTTTACTTCTATGGAGGGAGTTCCAAGATGTAATAGCGAATGCGGTGTCCTTACCGATTTGCCCTTATCTAGAGAAAAGCGAAAAGTAGACGTAGGTCCTTCCAACTATAGTGAGTGAGTGGGAAATCAGATCCGGTGCTCTGGCTCATGCCCGACTATCGTGGGCTCTTACCAACGAGTAGTAGATCTTCGTTGGTTTTCCATGATCGGTGTTTGCTCTATGTGTGGTCTCCTACTGAGAAGTTGGACATTGTTGGAATCAATCGGCTTAGCTCATAAGTAAATGAATGAAATAATGAAGGAACATATTGGGAACTTAGTTACGATGCATATATATGCTTCACCACATTCATACGACAGCACCCCAACCGTTAGATACCTAGTGTCTTAGAGTCATGACGTGAGACCATTATTGGTCAAGACCACAAACTATCCCTTCACTAACAAGGTAAAATGGATTTTCAAACATAATGGCAATTAATAACTTAAATTGATAACCTAAATGACGGTATCTTCTTGTAGAGTTCACTCGCGTGAGAAAGTTGATCGCCGTTACTTTCCTTTTGATTTCTGTTATCGCTTTACATTTGTTTAGAATACAATCCGTATTGAGCCCTTGCTCATGACGTGCCCCTCTTTTTTGTAGTCCAACAAGTTCATAGGATCCACATCCCGGTTGTAGCGGCTTTCTGTTCGAGGTGCTTTAGACATTCTACAAACCACAAAGGGTGTGTTGTAGCTTTTAGTAGTTTTGCATAGTTTACTTCCGAATGTTTTCGTACTTTTGAGAGATTGTCATTATATATGGCATATTTATATATTGTAGATGTTATATATGTTGTGGACATGGTGCATAAAATTTTTACGGTTATTTTGTTATATCATGTGGAATGTATAATGGTAAATAGTGATGCAATACATTCCTTTCATTTACTTGTTTATTATTGTTATTTGTTGGCGTGTTTCAAACGTGAATCCGATGCTTACGAATTGGTTGCAGGATATCGAGATCCATGGTCGTGAAATCTACAACCCCCATCCACCCCACAGCTTCCTCGCCGCTGCCAACATCAACCCCACAGCAACCCTGCCACCCGATAGACACCAATGCAGCAAATTACCCATAGTTCGCACCATAGCAAGTCCTTATTTGGCGCCTCCAACCCTTTGCAGTGAAGGAAAGTGATCTTCTCTCTAACAAACATTATCCCACTATCACCAATCAATCTCTCTTGAGTTCTCTAGCCGCCAAGGGCTCCGACTTTACACGTCTTGATTTCAGCATAAAACCTCTACATGTTCCAGCAAAGTACACTTTGGCAGACTCTGATCAAACACAATGTGGTATGATCTGAGTGATTATTATCTATTATTAGGAAGCCCATACGAGCATAGTCAGAGCATATCAAAGCACTTATTCCGCCTCTATGGTCCACGTTGCAGATCCAGCTCCCACGAGTATTTTTTTCAGACCGCCACAGATTTTTACAATGCATTCTCGAGTACTAGCTCAGTCTCCATTACTAATATATTTATATCTACACCCTCACGAGTCTCTCCTGTCACATCTCAAACTTTGTCAGATTTTATGGTATGATCTAAAATATGGGTGCATATTGATCGGATAAAAGTTGTAATCCGATTCAATCCATTGTTATTACATTAGACTGGATTGGTTTTATTATCAATGTAATGGGATGGACCAGATTGAAATTTTATGAATCCACTATTTAATGGATTGGATTGAATTATTGCCAAACTTCGATCCCATCTGGTCTGTTAATAAATAAATATAATATAATATAATATAGTAATTTATTACTATTCAATGTTATTTGGCGAAGCAAGAAAATGCCTGAAGATTGGAGGAGTATCGTGGTGCCTCTTTATAAGAATAAAGGAGACATTCAAAATTGTTCAAATTACAGAGGTATCAAGCTGATGAGTCACACTATGAAAATTTGAGAACGTGTGATCAAAAGAAGGTTGAGACAAGTTTCCCAAATAAAAGAAAACCAATTCGGATTCATGCCAGGTCGCTCAACTATTGAAGCCATCCATTTGTCGAGGAGAACAATGGAGATTTATAGAGCTAAAAGGAAGAATCTCCGTATGATCTTTATTGATTTAAAGAAGGCTTATGATTCCGTCCCACGAGAGATACTGTGGAGAGTTTTGGAGAAGAGACAAGTACATGTCCTATACATTAATCTCATAAAGGATATGTATGATAGGGATTTATCTTGTGTAAGGACCTCGACGGGGAAGACTGACTATTTTGATATCAACATTGGTTTACATCAAGGTTCAACTTTGAGTCCATTTCTTTTTACTTTGATTATGGACGAGTTGACAAGTCACATTCAGGATGAGTTACCTTGGTGTATGTTATTTGCTGATGATATTGTGTTGATTGACGAGACTAGAGATGGAGTAAATGAGAAGCTTGAGGTTTGGAGACATGCATTGGAGACTAAAGGTTTTCGTATAAGTAAAGGCTAAGACGGAATATATGGAATGCACCTTTGATGGAAGCAATGGTGAAGGAATCAAGGTGAAGATTGGTGACGATAACATTCTAAAGAGAGATTCTTTTAGATATCTGGGATCTATTTTGCAACATGATGCGGAAATTGATGGAGATGTTACTAATAGAATAAATGCAGGCTGGCTAAAGTGGAGAGGAGCCTCCGTTGTTCTCTGTGATAAGAAAATTCCTTTAAAAATTAAAGGAAAGTTTTACAAAGCAGCCGTGAGACATGCTATGCTTTATGGTTCTAAATGTTGGCCTGTGAACCATAGACATGTGCAGAGAATGGTTGTAACAGAAATGAAAATGCTAAGATGGATGTGTGGACATACACGTAAAGATCATATTCGGAATGATGCAATCAGAAAGAAAGTTGGTCTAGATCCAATTGAGGATAAGATGCGAGAAAACCGCTTAAGATGGTTTGGTCATTTGCAAAGAAGGTCAACTGATGCACCGGTTAGGAGATGCGAGTGGTGGGATGTTGAGCCGGCTAAGAGAGGGCGAGGACGGCCCAAGAAGTGTTGGAAAGAGACTATACGAAGGGATCTTAGTTTTTTTGATATAAGTCCGAGATTGACCCAAGATAGATCTGAATGGAGGCGAAGAATCCATGTAGCCGACCCTACTTAATTGTGGGAAAAGGCTTTGTTGTTGTTGTTGTTGTTGTATAATATAGTAATTTATTTGTTGTCATTAGAGCAAATTATATTTTTTTTTGAGCTCGAAGAGGGGGAAACACGCTAAGGTATCTGCCCCAAATATATTAAAAAGAGAAGAGGTTACAAGAAGACTTGCAAACACCAAGACTCAATTGGATACTTGGAATGAGAGATTAGATTTTCATAGTAATATCGCTGGTAGGTAAATAGTGCACCATTTCTAGCTAAGCATATTACCCAAATTATTACCACTGCGATGCAAACGAACTATTTGCAACAGTGAAAAATTGTAGCGGTGGAAAATAGTTAGTGGAAGGAAATGAAGGATATAAGAAGAGAATACTCACCAATTGCGAGAGATTTGGAGAAAGAACCACAGAGATCACGAGGGAGAAGAGAGAATGGGGTGAGAGATAATTGGAGAAAACTCTGATTTTGATTTAACTTTAATTGATTCAATACATAACCTTTTGCTTAATATAGGAGGGAAGATGGGATTACAATGAAAAATAAAAGGAAACAAATCCTAACAAATCCTAATTATCCTCTGACATGTCTAACAAACTAGCTAATTAAATCATAAATGGATTCTAACCAACTAGCCGGTTACTTTGAGATCACAAAAGCTCTCGTTATTTATAATAGAAATAAAATTGCAACGGATTCAATTACCATAAATAAGATTACCCCGACTCTAGCTAATTGACTCTAGTTTTAATTGAGGAAAAATAAAATCCTAATTTAATAAACGACAAAATTGAACTGATGGAGAACCCTAATTAAGCCCCAATTTATCACTCCACACTGCATCAGCTTTATACCGCTTCGAAAAACTCATCTCCTGATGAGCGGCTTGATCTTTTAAGTGCAGTACCGGAGAATTCTTGCTAAATTCGGTGAATATTTGCTCCAATTTCGTATCTTCCTTACTCAATTTGGAAATACACATGTAATTCTTTCTGATTGGGAGGTACATTTGCAATTTTTCTATCCCTTCACTTAAATAAAAGCCTCCACATAAGTTCTCACATATTTCATCCTTTAGATAAATTACTTTTGGAGGGATCTCCTTGAAATAACTCATTAATAACTGGCTCCCTTTTGTTAGGGATCTATTTCCGGATTGATCAAAGCCCTCAACCTTCGTTAGGGTTTTCTTCCTTCATTTCCATACAAAACAGCGACGATGATGAGATTGCAGCCTCCGATGTCGGCAATGTCGGTTGTTCCAATCAGGAGATCGTTGATAGATGTAGTGTGGAAAGTGCATAAGATCACAACTTTGAAGATGGGACCCAACTCGGCGATAGTGGTGGAGCTGCTCGCCTATGGAGCATCGACGATGGTTGTGCTTGAAGCATACTAGGTAGGGGCGATACCAAGGTTGCAGAAAGCGGTAGTCGGTACTCACTACTCAGTCGGCAGGGTCACGACTAAGGATTAATCGGCAGTTGGAAGACTAATCGGATTTAGTTGTCCATTAGTCGGTTTTGAATTTTTTTAATTTTAAATATATAAATCAATTTTCATACACATATTCCTATATATTTACACTGACTTGTACATTTTCTATACTATAATAATGAAATAAAAGAAGTAATTGTCTTTAAATATAACATTAAGTATATTAGAATAAGTTTGCTTTTTAAAAAAATTGAAAAACTAAAGCATTAAAAAATCTCTATGTAAAAGTCGGTCGACTAGGTCGATTAGTCGGCCCGATTAGTCGGGTTGAGCGACTAATGGCCGACTAGGCCTGGTCGAGTCGGCTACCCCACCAACTCGACTAGTCGGGCCGACTAATCAGCCTAGTCGGCCGATTTTTACAACACTGGGCGATACACGAGTAGGTTGTGGTGGTGATGATAGTGTAGTTGTGTTGGCGACATCGAGATAATGGAGGTGGAGGTGATGCTGGAGGTAGCGTGGTACTGGTAACAGAGAGGAGGGGCGGCGGTGGTAGGAAGCAGTGGCGGGAGATGACTATAGGGTTGGAAGGGGTTGCGTTGGTAGTATTTTTGTGGGTAGGGAAGGTGGTGGTGTGGGTTGTAGAGGGGTTAGAATGGTAGGTGTTGGATCTGAAGTTGGTAAAGGTGGTAGGGGAGGTACCAGGGAAGGCTTCGGAGGTGTAGGGGCAGCCGGAGGGGATAGCAGCATCAATTCTACCGACGGGCACAGATACTAGACATGTTGGACAACAAGCTTTGCTTTGTTTCTTCAATTTTGTCTACATTGTGACCTTCAAACTCACTGTATACGGGTAATAGACTAACAAGATTGTCTTGGACAGCAACTTCGGGGACGGCAAGGCCTTAAATGTCGGTTTCGGTCACCATTTCGGTATCGACCAAAACAGAATTTCGATGGAATTTCGGTGGAATTTCGACCAAAATTTCGGTCATTTCGGTCATTTTTTGTACTAAGACCCCCATATTTCGGTCATTTCGGTCATTTCGGTCGAATTTCGATTTCGACTGGATATCGATATTCGGCAGAAATTCGACCGAATTTCGCTGAAATTTGAGGCCATGGGGGACGGGCAATGTCGCCATGAACCTTATTTGGGTAGTAATTTTAACGAATTCTTCATCCTATTATCGTTGCAAATCCTCCTAGTCTTGGAGAATGTTGGAGAGAGCTTCTCTAACCTCGGTACGACATGCACGATTCTTCGAACGTATCATGTTTGATTGATAGCTCTTGAATACCATAACAGATCATCAAATCATGCAGACGATCTGTATGCTATGCTCTGATACCAATTCATACAAACGAAATATCTGCAACGGTGAACAATAATTTTTTTTGGTGATGGATAATATTTGGTGGAAGGACTTGGAGGATAGTAGAAGAAAACACTCGCCGGTTGCGAGGGATTTGGAGAAAGAACAGGAAATTACGTGGAGGGAAAAGAGAGAACGGAGTGAGAGATAATTGGAGAAAATCCAATTTTGATTTAACTTCAACCGATTCAATACATAACCAAGGCCTTAAATGTCGGTTTCGGTTACCATTTCGGTATCGACCAAAACAGAATTTCGAAGGAATTTCGGTGGAATTTCGACCGAAATTTCGGTCATTTCGGTCATTTTTTGTACTAGGGCCCCCATATTTCGGTCATTTCGGTCATTTCGGTCGAATTTCGATTTCGACTGGATATCGATATTCGACAGAAATTCGACCGAATTTCGTTGAAATTTGAGGCCATGTACATAACCCTTTGCTCCCTTTATATAGGAGGGATCAGAGGATTACAAGCAAAATTAAAAGGAAAGAAATAAAATCAAATCCTAACAAATCCTAATTATCCTCTAACCTGCCCAACAAACTAACTAATTAATAAAGCCTAAATAGACTCTAACCAACTAACTAAATGCTTTGAGAACGCAAACGATCTCGTTATTTAAATAGAAATAAAATTGCAACAGAGACTCAGGTAATCATAAATAAAATTACCCCGAATCTAATTTAGATGACGAAAAATAAAATCATAATTTAATAAACGACAAAAAAACCAATGGAGAACTCTAATTAAGACTCAATTTGTCGCTCCACGCTGCATCACACCGTCAGTATAAGTATACTTCTTTGCTTGTTCTGTGCCGCTACAAAGGAGTCCCAAAAATGGTCTATGCTTTGGCAATTTAGCCACTCCAAATTGAACCCCTCCCAAATCTTGGACGTCTTCTCACAATGTAAGAAAAGATGTTCAATTGTTTCCTGATTCAAGTCACAAAGCATACATCTGTTTGAAACCCCAATGAAGATTCTTGCACATCGATCTCTTGTCACAATATGTTTATGTCTCATCAACCACAGGAAAATATAAATTCTGCTTGGCAACTTTAACTCACATAGAGAGTGCAATCACAAACTAAGTCGCATGTCAAAAGCGTCGGTAATCTGGCTAATGCTTTATATGCTTGCTTGACCGTAAAGGGGTTTTCTTTCTAGACTCAATAGTCCATGTTTGTTTGTTTTTGACGAAAAAAGGGGTGAGCCCCCAATTTTGGGGGTCGCCATCGATATATTCCAATTATAAGTTTTTAGATTACATCATCGTCATATCCAGAGAGTATGAAGAGCGTTACAGTGGGACAAAACATTTTCAACATAAAACCTCTGGTTGTTGAAGATTGACTCGTGATGTCCATGTCTGTCGTTGGGCACTCACGTACCCTTATTTATCCATAAGTCAAAGAAATTCCTCTAAACGTTGATCTGAGATGTCACGAAAGAGGGCACCCAGCAACCCTCATCCTAACAATCTTTAACACGGACTGATGATTTGCAGAAAGTGTCCAATTATCACTCCAGAATGCGAAGGAAGATCCATCACCAAAAACTGGCCAGAAAGTATATGAAAAAGTGGCATCACTATACAGATACCTTTCCAGAAAGCTGATGCGTGAAGGGAAGGGTGTTGGGGAATCTTGTATTGAAAAGTGATGGTGTAAATGTTGCGAATGAATCTACGACAAAGGTCATCATTGTTGCCCTAAATTTAACTAACCCATTTGAGAAGCACTTTATTCATTGATTCCAAGTTGGAGGCCACTTGCATTTTTTGGTTGTGAAATCATCTCCCAATCGTCCAAGTGGATACTAGACACATCTTGGCTCACCCTTCCCTAAAAGAATATGCGCATGATTTTCTCTAAATGTCTTCTAATACTGATAAGTAGAAGTCGTACTAACATGAAAAAGATGGGGATAGCCGATAACATTGCTTTGATAAGTACCAGACACCTGCCACGAGATAGGATAGAGGCCTTCCATCCCAACAATTTTCTCTCCAGCTTTCTCAATAATTGACAACCAGTCAATCATTTTGAGTCTACATTGGTTAGGGGGAGACCCAGATAATGAATCGGAAGCGTACCACACTCCGTACTCAAAGCCTCACAGCAAACTAGAGCATCAGTATCTGTCATACCAGAAGGAACAACCACTGACTTTTGGTAATTAAGAGAGAGCACAGACAGCTCCTTGAAGATCTCTATGATCAATGCCAACCCCTAGTTTCTTCTAAACCACATTCAATGAACAAGATGGTGACATCTGTGTATCGAAGGAGAGGAATACATATTGATTATATATTTAATTAAATTTGAAAATTTCTAAATATCCAAGTTGCCCTTCTTATATTTTAAAATACCCCTTCCAAGTCCAACCCACTTGCCTTGAAATTGAAAAGGTTAACCTTAAACCTAAACCCTTCCCAAAGAGAAACCCCATCCGTACAGTCACAAATCCCTCCCTCCCCCTCCCCTCTACAACACAATGAAGACAGCACCACCACACATGTCCACCACCAATCGTCGCACACTCCCTCTAATGAGCGATTGTGTTGCATGTCCGCCTACCATAATCATTAATTACTTAATAAGCTTGTAGCACTCACTCTCTCTCTCTCTCTCTCTCTCTCTATATATATATATATATATATATTCCTTAGTCCACACCAAAAAACATCAAATGAAAAATATTCTTGATGAAGTGTGCTCGCAATTGATGGGCATGGGTGTAGGTAGGACAAAGTCAGCATGATACTTCTATCGTTTCTACAAATCAAAGATACGTTATTTATATTTATTCATACAAACATTACTCATACAAATCAAAGATATGTTATTTATATTTATTCATACAAACATTACTCATACTAAATCCATTGCAGTATATGGTCTTTTCTTTCTAAAAAAATGTCATTTTCTTTACATTTATCTATGCTATCAATTTAAAAATCATGATTCAAATGTTGAGGTCCAATGTGTTACAAACTTGATTGGAGATTATGAAGTGACAATACATAAGAGCATTAAAAATTTGATCCAATTCATATTCCAATGGATTGGATTATATGTTTAATGGATTGGATTGAAAAAAGCTGAAATTCGCTAAGTGTGGATTGAACACAGATTAAGCCAACCTCCAAACCGATCCGATCCATGTGCACCCCTATAACAAGAGCAAGAAACATAGCCCAAAGCATGGACACAGTTCTGAATTTGGAGGCACCATTTGCTCTTACTTCAGGCTATGGAACCCAGACTAAATATAACAAGAATATTGCTCACTCTATTAGACATGTTGCCAATTGGTTGCTAGATAGAGGTGACTCCACTCATTTATGTGGAGACAAAAGTCACATCAAAAAACAATGGCTAGTTCATCCAGGGAGACAGTACAAGTCACAGATGGTAAATCATCCCCAGTAAAAGGAATGGGTGATGTTAATCTTACCTCAAGTATTGGCCGTAATAATGTCCTTTTCGTGCATGAATTCCCTATTAGCATGAGCATGCTATCAGTCGGTGAAATCTAAAAGGAGCTCAACTGCCAAGCTATTTTTTATGCAACATCTTGCATTTTTCAATATATCCTGACTGGAAGAACAATTGGTACATGTTGCAAAAAAGGAGATGTTTATCAGGGTTCAGTCCCCAACTGTTGATGCTTATTCCGGGGTCCAGTCCACACAATCATCAAGAGCTCTATGGCATCAATACATAGGTCTTCCTCCTCTACAAAAACTGTCATGTTATTTGTCAACTTCTTCCTACTATTCACACAGAGTGTAAGGCCTACCAACTAGGGAAACATCAGAGAAGTTCATTTCTAATTTTTAGTAATATCCAGTCTACTGCTTTGATGTTTGGAGATCAAGCAGACATCCAGATCGGTTAAAAAATCGTTACTATCTTGTTCTTGATTATTTCTCCCATGTGTTATGGGTATTTCTAATGAAAAATAAGTCAGATGTATACTTTTATTATTATTGCCTTCATTAACGAGACAAAGAGATCGTAAATTTGTTTGGGGCCATTGTGAAGACTATTCGCTCCGGCAATGCCAGAGAATTTCTATCTCATAAACTGTTGACTTCTCTTTCCACGGGATTCTTCATCAAACAACATGTTACCATACAACACAGCAAAATGGTGCCGTCGAATGCAAGCATGAACACATTATTGATAGTGCAACCTCATATTGGGGAGATCGGACTTACTGTTGCTTTTTTATTAACCTCACGCCTTTAAGTTCCATGATGAACATGTACCAACTGAGGTTCTCGATCTATGAAAAGTTGCATTCCCCATTCCACCAAATGTATTTGTTCGGTTGCCTTTGCCCGCTTCCTTTACCTATAGAGGGATAAGCTAGCAACTAAAGTTGTCAAATGCGTGTTTTCGGATATGCCAGAAATCAAAAGGGATATCAATGCTATGATTCAAGGTCACAAACACACTACATTAGCGCAGGCATCACATTCTCTGAATCTATTCCCTTCTTTGTCAGCACGGCGCCCATATATCTCCGCCTCTAGTTCTTATGGATATTACTCAAATACCTATTCCTATATCGACCCTGCTTCTCCGGTACCCCAAATCCAGTATCAACATCCTCTTCAACCAACTACCAGTACGTCTACTAAAGTAAATCCTCCTTCAAAGACTACAAATTGACATCCCTGCTACCTCATATGATCATGAGGATGTTCCCATTGCCCTCAGAAAAGGCAAAAGGTAGCATATCATACATCATATTTCAGCAGCAATTTCCTTCTCTAGTCTTTATCAAACTACAAGCTATCTTCATAAGCATTATTTATAAGAGATCACCATCAGTCATGTCGCGGCACTACGTGATCCAAAATGGTAACTTACTGTGAAGGAGGAAATGTCTGCTCTAATATCTCGAAGGACATGGCAGTTCGTGCATCCGCCTACATATGGCAAGAGTATTGGATCTTGATGGATCTTAAATGTGAAATATAACTTAGATGGTTTCCATCGCAAGATACAAAGTCAGGATAATAGCCAAAGGCTATACAAAGACCTATGGGGTGAATTTCTTTGATATTTCCCCAATAGCCTGACTTTCTATCGCACAGGTTCTTTTATCAGTAATAGTACAGCTTGATCCATCCCCTTCATCAACTTGATGTAAGAATGCCTTTCTCTATGGTGACATGTGGAAGGTTGTCTATATGCAGCAACCTCCTGGTTTAGAGGCTTGGAGGGAGTGTCAGAAGGTATGTTTGTTAAAGAATGAGATCTACGACCTTAAAAAGGTCCTCGAACCTGATTCCAGAAGCTACCAGAAGTGCTTGAAATTTTGGGGCTTTCCAGATAATCATAGATCATTCATTGTTTATATGGAAGATAAGGAAAGACATTGTAGCCATGTTGATGTATGTAGATGACATCGTCCTCATAGTTGAAGAGTCAGAGTTGAAGTAGAAATCAGACTAGCAAAGCAGTTTGTTATCAAATATCTTGGACCATTACAATACCTTCTTGGGATTGAGATCGCTTGTTCGAAACGAGGTCTAGTTAAGCCCTAAAGAAAGTAAGTCACCAACTTACTACAGGAAATGAGAATGTTGGGACCAAGACAGCTTAGATCCCAATCGATCCCAGAACATGCATCTTTGAACCTGGAGAGATTAGAGATGCACGCTGCTACATGTAGTTGGTCGGGAAGCTACCTGATCTGCCATCACTAGGCTCGACATCTCGCTTGCAATTGACAAACTTAGTCATTTCATGAATCGTCCTAACCAAGCCTACTATGACGTGAGCATGATGATATTAAGATACATCAAGTCCTCTTTTCGACAAGGATTTATGTTTATTAAAGGGGGGCACTATGGATCTTATAGCCTATTCTTTTTTCTTGAGGCAATCATATAGCATATTCCGATGTTGATTATGGAGGAAATCTATTGGATAGAAAATCCACATCTGGCTTTTATGCCTACCTAGTAAGAAACTTGTCACTTGAAGGAGTAAGAAACAAGCAATGGTTTCCCGCTCCAATGTAGAAAGTGAGTGTAGGACTGGCTCTTGCAGCAATCAAGTTAGTATGAATATAATATGTTACATACTTACACATAACTCTTATTGGAGTAATGGTGCATGGATGTGACAATAGGATAGCTATGTATATAGCCAACAACCCCATGTTTCATGAACACATGAAACATGTGTAATTTGATTGCCATTACACCAGGGACTTTATACAGAGAGGATTGTTGCTTACATCCAGTGTAACTTTAGATAATCATACTGCAGACATATTCACCAAGACTCTTGCTCGCATCCAATTTGAGAGATGTTGTAACGAGCTGGGCATGATAAATATATATGCTCTAGCTTAGGGGGAGTGTTTAAAGATATTTTCATGTGAACCCTAACCCTAGAGGCATTCCCCAATGCTCTTGAGTGAGGCGCCTCTTACTTGTAACCCTAACCCTATGCTATGACTCCATCTATATGAGGAGCCCTAGGGTTCTCACTCTAACCAAGAAATATTGATTCTAAGACTCAACTAATTATATGCTATCTACAAATCGATGGAGATTGTTTTGATTTTACATAAAAACCTCTTTTCTTAGATCTTCTTGAGCTCCATTTTTATTACGTAAATTCAATAGTAATTTGTTTAATAATTTAATTATTTATAAAAAAATAGAAACCCTCTTAGAATCACATATACTCGCATACTACTTATTCATTATTTGGTGACTTGTTCGAATCCACATCGCATTCATGATCCATACTAGCAACAACCATCAATGTGGTTGTGGGATTCGTCATAGGCACAAAAAAGCTAACGGTTTGAGAGTCCAAGTTTGTCACTGAAATGGGTGTCAATGACAGGATCACATGTTTTATTTGTGTTCTGGCAATTCTAACATCCGCTCGCATACCACAATCTTAAGTGTCATCCGCATGTCAACAACGGTGAAGGTAGAGCTCATCCTGGATGACTTCTCAAAGTCCTTGAACATAACAAGTGACTTCTTGCATTGTTGTTTCTTGTAGTTGAGTATGATGAATTAGTGATTAAAATCCCTCAACGTACTCCTTGACACTCATCAATCCTCACCTCCATGATTGTAGATGCGCGTACAAGTCTTCCATGTAGCCCTCATGCATAAACTTTGTTTTTTCAATGTTTGCCTTCATTTTGATCCTTGTGGACTTTACTCTTTTCCTTCCATCTGCATTCTAACTGCAAACAATCCCACCATAGCTAGGCATGCCCCTTGAATTTAATTGAATCTTGCTAAAAATTAGTTCCCAAATCGTATGTTTCATCAACCATATAGATAACATAAAGTTACGCCTCTCTTAACGTTCTGCCCAACCAAAGCTAGCATTCACAACCAAAATAAATAGCAGCAGTGACAGGGGACAACCCTGACCAACACCATGCTGAGATAAAAGAAACCCCCACCAGTAGGGACGCAAACAGATGCGGTAATATTTGTATTCGTTTTTAAGAGGATATGGTTCTTGTTTTTTTAAAACATGCGAATACGAATATGAATATTCTAAACGAATTTTTTACGGATACAAATACGAATCTCGAGTTAACGAATGCGAATACGAAAAAACAAACGAATCCGGATATGAATACGAATATTCATATTATATTTTAAATATTTAAAATAAAATTAGGGTTACAATCCCCCCTCCCCCGATGCCATTTCTTCCCACGCCAGGTCACCACCCCCGCCTCCCCTCGCCAACCTCAGCCTCCCCTGCGCCCTCCGCCACCCCCGCCACCTTCGCCTCCCCCATGTCGTCCCGCCTCCCCCTCCGCCCCCTGCGCCCTCCACCACCCCTGCCTCCCCTGTTGGAGTATTTGGTAGTGCACCTATTGAGTTGTAGCAGGGTAAATGGATCTTGGAGAAGATCCATTTACCCCATCTTGTGTTTAGTCCCATACCGCCCAATGGTGGGACTTGGAGGCTCTGGGAAGGCTATATAAGGAGCCCCAGACCTCCTGTACTCATAGAGAAAAGCAATAGAAAAACACGCCCCTTAGAGGGCTTCTCCCGTAGTTTCATCCCGCTCCTCACGGAGTAGGGTTCCATGTAAAAACATGGTGTTCTCATGTTTATGTTTCTTGTTGTTTATGCTCTGTTTATCATTCCGCTTCCGAATTGTTCATATTTTATAACATGGTATCAGAGCAGGTTCGTTCCTCGAGGATTTCATCGTGTTCTTTATTTTGATTCGAGGTCCGATTATGGGTTCGATTCTTGAGGAATCATGTTATGTTTTAAGATTCGATTATTGTTCATATTCGGACTGGCTCCTGTTCAAGATCATGTTCTAGGGTTTGCTTTGAAACTCTATCTCCAGACAGCAGTCCAGGCCGCATCCAGGCGGCTCCAGGCCGCATCTTCAGCCCGACGGTGCCCGCAGATCCTCGCGCCGCACCTCTGCATCAACCCAACGCCGCAGCCCAGAATCCAGGCCACAGGCGGCTCAATCCACGAGCCGCAACCTTGCACAGATCAAGGCGGCGAGGTGGTGGCTGTGCACCACCCCCAGCGTCGGCGCCACCCCTTTAGCAGCAGTCCAGGCGCAAGGCGCGAATCCCCTCTCCTTCCTCCAGGCCGGCGATGCTCCATCTCCCAGCGCGCAACCCGAAGCAGCGCACATCTCCAGGCGGGTGCTTCTCCAGTCCCCCTCGCGCGAAGCCCTTCCCAACCACCACGCGCGCAGGCGGCGCGCTTGAGCATGGCGGCGCCCTCCGCGCGCACCTCCCTTGGCGTCGCACCCAGCAAGCTCCATGCAGCAGTTGCTGCACTCGATACCTCCAGGCGGAGGCATCCTTCATCGCGAAGCAGCAGTTGGCGGCGTAGATCAGACCGGCGGCTTCGCCGCTCTGGCTCCCAGCGGCGACCTTCATCCCCTTCAGCAAGCGCCCTCTTCGTGCGCGAGTCCATTAGATCCCACCTCATCGGGGAAGGCGGCGCACGAGGGCAAGAGGGGTTCCTCATTGGGGAACCCTAAACAGAGGTACGGTCAAAAGTCTAATGGGTCGAGAGTTAAAAAAAATGCCCGTGGTTGCAGTATTTGTTTAAAAAAAATTCTTTGAGAGAGACCGAGAGTTATTTCAAGAGGGAAAGAGCTATATTTTGTAAAACCTAATTGGGCTGAGTATCTTTAGGTCCAATTGAGCCAAATTTATTTTGTTCAAAAAAAAAGAGAGGAGAGAAAAAAAAAAGAGAAAAGGTGCGAAAAAAAGGCGCGTACAAAATGAAGAGCCGTACGCAAGGTTAAAAAAAAGGAAGATATTTGCGAAAGCCGTAAAAAAAAAAGAGGAACGGCTTAAAAAAATGAAAAGCCGCAACTTGTTGGTTGTTCTTGTTTACCCCCATATTATCTTGTCTTCTCCCAACTTGGTCGACGTTCATATTTTCCGACAAGTATGGGAGAAAGGGGGAGTATATGTAGAGTCACAGATCTTGTATTCCAGATCTAGATTTCAGATGCCAGTCTCCAGACCAGCCAAATGATCAGACTCTACAGTTCGGGTTCAGATTCGACGATTGTCTTCCGAGTCCAGTTTCAGACACGCAGAAGTGTGCGGTCATTGTCAGATGAGCATATGTTGCCATCATTTGTTCGAGATCCCCATCATTCTTGTTGTCAGGCCAGAGTTTTCATGTGAGCCATAGGGACTCCAGAGCAGAGGACCATTCCCTATGCCATTGAGGGCAAGGGTTTTCATGTGGTATCATAGGTACACCAGAGCAGTGCACCATTCTCTGAGCCAGATGGGAGAGACCCAGTTCTCCGACGAGGAGACTTCAGGTGCAGTTTCAGACTCGATGGTCAGATTCCGAGTCTTCAGTTGACTCTCACTCCAGCCCGTTCGTCCTCCTCACCTGCATGGCATGAGAAGCAACGTCCTCGACTGCAGCATGTACGTGTTGGGTTGATATTGTCCGTAGTGTCCTGTAGCGTGAGTTGAGTTTCTTTCTGTTTGTTTGTCCAAGCTGAGCATTGCATGCTCCAGCTTGAGGGGGAGTGTTGGAGTATTTGGTAGTGCACCTATTGAGTTGTAGCAGGGTAAATGGATCTTGGAGAAGATCCATTTACCCCATCTTGTGTTTAGTCCCATACCGCCCAATGGTGGGACTTGGAGGCTCTGGGAAGGCTATATAAGGAGCCCCAGACCTCCTGTACTCATAGAGAAAAGCAATAGAAAAACACGCCCCTTAGAGGGCTTCTCCCGTAGTTTCATCCCGCTCCTCACGGAGTAGGGTTCCATGTAAAAACATGGTGTTCTCATGTTTATGTTTCTTGTTGTTTATGCTCTGTTTATCATTCCGCTTCCGCATTGTTCATATTTTATAACATCCCCCATGTCGTCCCGCCTCCCACTCCACCCCATGCGCCCTCCGCCACCCTCGCCTCCCCCATGTTGCCCCGCCTCCCCCTCCAGCTCGCCCTGCGCCCTCCCCCAGGGCCCTGCACCTCCCCTTGCCTCCCAACCTCCCTTGCGCCCTCTGTCGCCCCAGCCTCCCCCGCCACCCCCACATCCCCCATGTTGCCTCACCTTCCCCTGTCGCCCCGCCTCTACCTCCACCCCATGAACCCTCTGCCTGCGCCCTCCCCATGTGCCCTACCTCTTCCCCGGACTCCCCGTTTTCCCCTGCCGACATCCACCTTCCCTTGAGCCCTCCGCATCCCCCTGATCTTTGCCTCCCCCTACCCAACCTCCCTCCGCCACCATACCACCCAACCTTCATTTGCCTCCCCGACCTCCGCCCCCGCCTCCCCCATCGCCCCCACCCAACCTCCCTCTGACGACACTCGATCTCCTTGTTGGCATTCATGAGAATCTTGCTTAGGATATCCATCACTCATCAAGGTTATTTTTCTCTATGGTTGTCGTTTCCATTCTAAATTCTATGTGGAGTTTTCTTCTAATTGGTGCATCTTAAATTCTATGTTGTAGCCAACCTCGCTCTGCAGCAACCACAACCTCCCTCCGCTGCAACCGCAACCTCCCTCTCAGTTGAAGTCGCAAGCGATCTGATATAACATTTTAAATTCATAATCTTATAATGCTAATTCCAAGATCAAATTTAATTTTTTTTGTAGGAAGGAAATTAGAAGGTGGAATGTTTTTTGCAAATGGAGTGTTATTTTTAGAAATGTTGAGGATTTTTTTTCAAAATCAAATGATTTTTAGAAAGTAAATTGTAATGCAGATATTGTAATATTCGTTTGGATATTCATATTCGTTCGTAGAAGATACGTATTCGTATTTGTATTCGTATTTTGAAGATATGGATCTTGATTTTTTATGTTCGTGTAACATTCATATTCTTATATGTATTTGTAAAATAATATGAATATGGTTATGGTATGACATGAATTCTCTTTCATATTCATTCGTTTGCATCCCTACCCGCTAGGGTGGCCAGTGACCAAAATCGAGTTAAAAATGGCCATCCAATGCTTTATATAAGAGTTCCAAGTGTCAGGGAACCCACGCCTCACCAAAAAGGACCATATGAACCACCAATCCACATTATCGTATGTTACGAAGATTCATGGTTTCAGATTTTGCGAAATATCCGCAAAATTTCGCCAAAACATGGGACCGAAATTTTGAGCGAAATTTTGATATAAGGGTCTTCCTTCACAGATTTTGCTCAATTTGAGCAAAATGTGATTGGAATTTCGACGAATTTTTGGTGAAATTTCGTTTCGACATGGTGTCAATACGATATCCGATATCGAAGTTTAAACCTTGATGGAGTAATCCACCCTCCATGGCATAACTCTATCTGACCTCTCAGCATTTCCAATCACTGACAACCTCCGTACCCAAAACCAGGTTGCCCATCATCTACCTCTTGGAGATAAACGCGGTCTAAACCAAAGAAATAATGTTATTCATGACCACCCTTGGCATGTTAATGAGCACATTTTCCATGGTAAGATACACAAAGTTGGAGAGCGCAATAGACCAAAGATCCTCCATCCTTCCTTAAACACCGTTCATATGAAGAAGGAAAAGGACCCTCTTGACACTCTCAAAGCCCAAATTCCATAGAGCGAATTCCCCCACCAATGCCATGAGAACGTCACGAAAAACATCCCGAACTCACAGAAGAAAAGGATCGTGAAAAATACATTTTTTGTGAATAACTATATTAAACAAACTTTAATATAGAAGTCAATAAAAGAATGAAATCTTGAAGGCTCAGACACGCATAAAACCTCATCAAGAACAGTGGATTTGTATATGGATGGTCCATAACCCACTGATCATAACAGTATTGAGAAGTAAGTTGTGTCATCACAGCCTATTTTTTAAAGACATTTGTAACCACATTCAAATATACAAAATATGGTGTCAACTTTCCTCATCAAATATACTCTACTTTTAAAAATCAATTGCTGAAATGTAATCGCATTCTAAAAAGAGGGAATTCGTCCAGATATACTGTCAATTGCTGAAATATGTTGTCATTGTAATAAGAAGGAAAATTATTCATCTCAGACGGTCAAGGTATGGTTGCGACATAGTCAGGCTAGAAGGCTGTGTTGGATTTTGAAAAAGAAGAATAGAAGATGACAGTGACGGCGACCATGAAATGACCAATACAATCACACAAAATCAGTAAATTTGCCACATGCAGGCTGTAATTCCCATACAATCATAATGATTATTCGCCACAAGATGGATTGGAGTCCAGTTGCTACTTTGCCTTCTGCGTTTACCTCTTATCTCCTATCATCCCACTAAAGTTAACGCAATATTCCATGCAATGAATGGAGCATAACAAAGAATAAGAAATTTCATATCAGCAATGGAGCTTATCCTGATTCAAAATCAGATAGCTTGGCCAAGAATGAGGAGGAATAGAAAGGGAGAGCGTTTTGAATAGAGGAGGGGTATTAGATTAACCTTGCTAAAAGAAAGTTCTGCAAGCCATCAATAACAACATGCTAATACAAATTAATTTTAGCTTCGATCAGGTCCTACTGAGAAAACCAGTGTTCCTGTCTAGCAACACGCTGTGTACGAAAAATACGGAAGAATGCATAATACAAAAGAAATAAGCATTCAACCACTTACCATTAGCATCCAATTAACCTCAGAAATCATGATCATGAACAACCAAATCAAAAATATTTTTCTCAAATTCTAACACTAAATTCAGGCTACTCGTGGTGTTCCATGATCAAATTTGAACTAGATTTTTCTTTCAAAAAAATCTGAACTAGATGAAGATGCAGAAAGTTGATCTTCCAACTTCCCAAAAAATGTGTTCCAAATGAAATTGAAAAGTATCTTCGAGAATTTTCATAGTATCGAACATCTACATTTAAATATATATGATTCATCTAGGATTGGGTGTCACAGAATCACAAATAACTTTACAGAACAAATCCAAATGTAGGAGCACAGAAATCGAATTTGGATTGTATGCTTTCAACAAACACTTGACTGAAAAAAATCCAAAAACTAAGCTTTCCTCACGTTTAAAGAAGAGACTCCCGTACTGATGCCTTTAGTTTATAACTCCAGAAAGTCATCAATCCGTTTATAAGCAATTGTTTATTCTTTTTTTTTCAAATACGTGAAAAGTGTGGTGTAGGGCAAGCCATTAGCTTTAGCATGTTACTCAAAACAAAACTCGCTTCAAGACAATTTCATGATGCATAAGAGGTAAAGGGAAATAACATACCGACCCGCTAAGACTCCCTTTGATTTCTGAAGACTTAAATCCATCTCCAACCACTGTTTTTTAAGGGTTTTTTTAAAGGATCCCCGAGCATTGTTGTGCCAATATTACTGCCACAAGAGACAACAAAAGACCCCAACTGTCCCCATACCATGGAACTCAAACAAAACATTATGTGCAACCTTTGTCCTGGAGAAAAATTCGTATGGGCCGTACGTCTCGAATCTCGCGCCATACGGTGAATGTTTTTGTATTTAGTTATGTACCGTGACAAAGCCGCCTTTTCAAAAGGCGGCTTCCATTTGAGCCAAAATATGAGATCGAGCGGTGCATACACACCAGATCCAAAGGTTGCATTTGAACAGGAAGCCGCCATTTGAAGAGGCGGCTTCAATTCACAGCACCAAAGCCGCCTTTTCAAAAGGCGGCTTTGGCTCAAATGGAAGCCGACTTTTGAAAAGGCGGCTTTGTCACGGTACATAACTAAATACAAAAACATGCACCGTATGCCGCGGATAAGATTCGAGACATACGGCCCATACGAATTTTTCTCTCCTGGCATAATCACACCATAGAAAACACTTAAACATTATTTTAAAGCGGTCCTTTCCGTAAGCATCCAAGATGATGCAGTCGGTGAAACTCGAGTTCGAACTTAATCTCCCCTGTTTGGCATCATATCTAATGCGGTCGGTGAGAGTCGAAACTTAATATCCACTGCCAAAAACCGAGGGTCAACACTGGTTGAGCTATATGAGCACAAATACCAAGTTCGACTTTAGAAGAGTGTGCTAAAGTTAGAGCCCAGTCAAATATATACCCCAGAAGTTAACCTGAAGCACAACCTTGATGGCATAAAGATCCAAGTGTTTCCACCCAAGCAACCGGTTCAACCCACGGCAAAGGCACCAAATCGAGATCATCCAAGATGGCAAAAACCCACTTTCGCAGATGACAAGTCGATTTGGGATGTTCATACCTGAAAGGAGGAACAGACGAGGAGGCGGAGGTGCTCCTTTGGGACCTTGAGGAAACGACTGAGGCAGAGAGCAGAGGAAGCAGTGACGAGACGAGGATTGAGAAGAGCTTTGGAGGGGGAGGGGGAAGAGAAAGGAAATCCGGAGAAAGGAGAAGGGTAGAAGGCGGCCATTGGTGGCTGCTTTGCTCGCCTTCGTTGCTACCAAGTGACGATATCCAAAACTAGGGTAACCGATAATCTTAGGTTAGGGAGAAGATCTGCATCGATTGGATTAACTGGTTATTTACGCTAACTAATCCATCCATCTAACCTTTTAACCCACGAGGCAGCCTTGAAAAAAAGACACTCATCTTATGAAACTATTCGTGTTAACTTTTAGGGTGCGAGCAGAAAATTCCTCTCTACTACAACAAGAGGCTAATCGTATTGCCATGAGGGTAAGGAAACTTTTTTTTATTTGTTATTTATTCTACGTAGGTTGTCTCTTGAGGCGGTTTTGATTTTAGCTAAAGTTGTATCTTCAAGAGATGGTTTCCTTTGTAATTCTTTGTTATAACAATAATTAAAACCACCTCTTCAAGAAGTAGCTTTGATTTTAGTCAAAGTCGTCTCTTGAAGAGGCAACTTACATCGATTATGGGCGGAGGGAAGGGGGCGGGTAGAGGCCATTGCTTTCCTTCTCCCTCAAAAATTTAAATGTATATGATTCTTCCAATTCCATATCTGAAACTTGTATCCAAATTATATTTTATTGGCAACTATGACCCCCAATCATGTTGTCAGTATTTTTTCTCATATTAATGATAGGAAAGGTCCCTTGCCCCTTTACACTATCGCTTTTTAAATCCCATCTTGAATCCTTAAAGATACAGATTCCACCTACACTACAACAAATTTGACCTAAGGGAATTAATACTTTTTATTCGTTGTGATATCATCCACAGTTACTTGTGCATTATGTTTACTTTAGATTTTATTTCTAACATTCATCTTTCCATGTCATGATCCATAAATGCTTCACCATATGATGTCGAATTATTTCAAACTCTTCTGACACAAAGAATTCATAACTTTCAGGTGGTCTAACCACCCTCGAACTCTTTCGAAGAGGTATGAGCATATGAGTGTTTCATCGTTTGTTTCTTCAGTTCATGGTTCATGGATCTCATTATCCTTTAAATATTCTATGAGTTCCTTTATTTCATTCTTATCTTGACTTTTAAGGAAGTCATCTTTCAAGAATTCCCAATATGTGGAGATGAACACCTTTTGAGTCTCATGGTCATAAGGTTGGTATACAATGCCGTCCTTTTACATACCCAATGAAGTACCCCTTTCTAGTGCGAGATTCCATCTTACTCGTGTCCACATTCTTGGCATGGATCTAGCAATCCCAAACCCACAAGTGTCTTGCACTGGGCTTGATTCCCAATCAAATCTTATGAGGGGTTTTGGGTATAGATTTGCTTGGAATATTGTAAAGGATATATATTGTAGTCTCCATTGCATATCCCATGAAACTAAAACGTAATTGTGTTGTGAATCATCATTAATCATGTCAAACATGCTCTAGTTGTATCTCCTTGCAACTCCACTGAACTGAGGTGTTTTTGGAGGAGTGAAATAGAAAAAATATTTTAATCTATAAGGTATTCTTTGAATATGTCTGATAGAAACTGGTTACCTCGAGCAGATTGAATTCTTTTTATCTTCCTTCATATTTTGGTTATCATCTGAAATGCAAAAATCGTTGAACATTTCAAAGGTATCTAACATGTAAGGCTCGTGATGCAAATGATTGTCAATGGATGTAATTTATCAGTAATGCTCATTACGGTATGGAGATTTCAAACATTAATATGTATGAGATCTTGAATACACATGCATCTTACACATTTCGCTGAGAATGGTGCATTAAACGTTCTACTTTGAATTAAATATTCATAAGTATGTAAGTTTTGAAGTTTTAGACAGTCTAAAGATCCATCCCTTAATAGTCAATTGATCATATCAGCATGCACATGTCCAAGACTTGATGCTAGATCTTCATCAAATAATCTTCATCCTCTATTGATCTTAAAAATTTAATTTTCAGTATTAGAAATGTCAATGAACCATTTATTAATATTTTCATGGTCCTATATATGTTATATTACCATATGGAATATATCCATCACAACTCTTTGTGATAGGTCCATCTCAAAATGCATGTCTATCTCTAACAATTTGAAAATAGATGGTGAATCCTTTCTAACATATGTGCCATAGAGACATTCTAAGAACAAGGGTTATCCTACTGAAACATGGTAGTCTATCTATCGAATGGTGATTGTCATGACAATTTTACCATCCAATGTGGATGACTATCATCATTTAGATCAAGTTTAGTAGTCTTCTAAAGCATGTGCAACTAACTGCAAGTGCTTGTAGAAGATCCGGATACAACTATCCAAGTTTAAATGAGTCGATATTTTTAACGATGAATTGTAGATTAGGATATGCTGATGTACTACCCATCTTCTTCTTTAAGGACTATGGATAGTCATACTTCTAGTATATCGACTTGTTCTAGTATTGGTATTCATCAAACTCTTTGGATGTCATAGGTGTGGAAGTCACAGAAGTACAAACAACTCTTTAACTTTCATTCTCTGCATGGATCAGACACATGCTTCCACCGCACTTCCTTTAATATTTAAACAACCATTGCTCAAGATAAAAGACCTCTCTACTTAACCATTTCCTCAAAGAACTTCAATGTGAGAGTATTCAACATTTTCTTTCTTCATCTCATTCATAGTATATGGATATTATGAATCTTAATGAAAGACTTTAGTAGAGATAACAGAATGATGACACTCATCATGTCTACATTCATCTCAACACATAAGACTTTGGTTCATTCATGTACTTAATTTTATAAGCACGTCATCTCCTATAAAGCCACCTTTCTGCATAATACAGTGAATCGTGTTCTTCACGATCAAATGTTGAGAGCTTGTATATGTTCCAAAAACAAACATCTACATCAAATATAGAAGGACCTCGACAACTACGATCAGCATTAGCACGTCACTTCTAAAGTGCACTCGACGAGGTATCGAGATTGTGGGTACCCAAAAACGTTAGTTATTGTCCTAGTTCCTATTTAAGTGTATATACTCGTCATCATGAGGAAACTTGCACATTGCAACCATATACAATTTGTGTCCAACTGCAAGTACTACATCTTAATCATGGGCCCAATCCATGATACTGGTTATGATTGGGTATACATTGAGAGGGTTCATTGAAAGACATATAATTTTAATGATAATCCATATAAATACATTAATTTTGATTAAGGATATTTTGTTTTAAATCAATTTTGTTTCGCTTTTTATTACCCTGAAAGTTCATTCCCTTACAAACTTTCAAAGCATTCGGTATGCTAACTAAAGAACCTCAAGCGAGATATGGGATCTCCCTTCCAACTTTATCACGCCCTAATAATGTGAGAAAACGTAACTCAGGTGAAGGAAGCGAGAACTCATTCCGCCATGCAAGTCTAACTTGCATTTCCCAATTCGGTCTTTGACACTCAAGCCCACCACCCCTAACGTGATGTTGATTGAATCAACCATCAACGAGAATAACATTTATTATGCGCAATGCAATGTCACCTCGATTATATTGGGAAGAAAATTTAGGTCACTATGCATACACTCTGTCTCTTTCGAAAAACAAAGAGCCTAATCCTTGTACGCTTGTACATTGGTGCTGTAATTTTGCACATGTATCTGCGCCATACAATCCATGGTGATCGCACCCTTCATCTTGATGAGAAACCATGGATGTCATATTATGATCCTTCACATCTCGTTTAAATTTAGATTGATCATTTTGAATTAAATTCTTACAAGCAATCCTTCTAAGGAAATTCCTATCTTATTAATCATAGATTGTGTATTTTAATTGGATTATATTAAATTAATCATATATTATACAAACCCAAATCAATGGTATGGTGGTAGTGCAGTGTGACTATCACCCAGTAGACATGGGTTCAGATCCCTCGTTGCGGAGGATGCATCAATAGCCGACAACCAACATAGAAAATAGTTGGATCTTTCAACATGGATTTGAGCAAGAATACATGTAGTTGATCCAACTTAAAGTGGGAGAAGGATTTTCCATTTTTAATTACATTATATCAACATTAATCCAATTCAATCAATAAACAATTTATTGCTTGATCTTATTATATAGTATACACACTCAAAAGTGTGTATTATTCAAATTTAGTTGTTAAGAGTATGCAATGACTTCTCATGCCATTCTTCCTTGAAATGAATCCGGACAGGTGATGAATGCGAAATCCACCTCTTTAAAAATCAGAGAATGTCGTAGTATAGGAGGCGAAAAACAGTCGATAAAAATAATAATATTCGAATGTTGTGGATTATTTTTAACTTAGCAAATCTACCAAGGTCAAATACAGGGAACAATGATTTTAGTTGAAAGGTTTTAAACTAAATTAATTAATTAATTGCTAGGCTAATTTCTGTGTTGGGAAAATAAAAATGGAAATGAAATGGTGACGGTGCAAATTAGATGTACTGCGACGAAAATAATAAGAGAGAATAAAGCATTGGATCTATGATTTATGAAATTTAATCATCAAATAAATTTATCAATTAATCCTCAAAATTAAATCACATATCAAGTCAATTGAAATCCAAGTGCAGGCAAGAGGATTAGTAGATCAAATTGTACTCCTGCAAAAAATGACTCCTAAAAGAATGTGATCAATAGTTCATTTTCCTTGGATGAACCCCCTACATTTATTAAAATATTCAAATAATGATTTCCAGTCCCATTGTAAATTAAATTCAATTGAGTCCCTGCAGAAAGATCAATGATTTTCTCAATAAGAGCGTAGATAAGCCAATTTTCAGCCTGCACAAGTCAAAATTCACCTCAAATAATAATCATTAATAAAAAGCCTCATATCTATTTACAAAATACATAATATGAAAGAGCATGAAAAGAGCTTCAAAAGGATATATTATATGCTAAAAATGGAGTTCGTATGAGAAAGATATGCTGAAATAATGTTTTAGGTACCTAAATGCAATAAAAATTTATATTTTTTTCAATTAGGTCCCTGGAGGACTTATTTATAATAAGAAAAACCCACCTGAGCCTTTTTGTAAATTTTCCAAGTTACCACGTGTGGGGCACATAACCTGGGGGCTGGAGAGGACCTTTTTTGTAATATCTGGAACCTTACCGAGATTATGTGCAATTTACCCACATGCGCACGTGCATTGGACGTAAGCTTGGAGGCTCGGGAACTCTGTGGCACGGGCTTGGGTAGGAAGCTGAGGTTCGAGAGCGAAGCTGTGGCTCGGGAGCCCGAGCCTCGACGTGGCAGCAGGATAGCGCTGAGGGTCGACCCGGGCCTTGAGACTTAGGTTGATTCTCGGCGTTAATGTAACCGAAGGAGGACCATCGGATCAAGGGTTGTACGTTGATCAAACAGTCGCTGGAGGTCAATCGTGGCGATGCTTGGGTCCAAGTGCGAAGTTGCGAAGCGGAAGGAGACGAAGAAGTTGAGATGGGTTGTGACCGGAAGAAATGGCCGAGGGGGATGCTGGAGCTAAGGCACCGACTGTGATTGCCTTAGTGGTTGGCTGCAAAAGCCACGAAGCTTAGTTGCTCAGAGCAACGCATAGGTTAAAGACATCTGGATCGTGCCGCAGTGGTCATGGCCGTTGTCACCGACACTAGGGGATGAAGGGCGGAAGGGTTTGAAGGATGCCAAGTGATGAGGCTTTATAGGAGGAAGGGTAACGGCTGTGGCGGAGGCGGTCGACCTCGTAACAGCCGAGAAGAGGGTGATGGAGCGGCGACCGTTACACGGAGGAGCGGGCGGAGGCGTTCGCAACGCCTAGGAGGGGGGTTGCAACTGCAATGACTGGGGAAGAGGAAGAGGTCATGTGCCTAGGGTGGAGAGAAGAGATGTGGTGGGGTGAGGTGGGAGTGCCAAGTGGCATGCCCAGAGACTGCCACGTGTCACCTCAAAAAATTTCAAAAATAAAGGAGAGAAGAAAATAAAAAAATAGAAGGAGATTTCGGATCAAAATATTTCCTTCACGAAATTGTTCGTCTCAATGAGATCTACAACTTTCATTAATGATCTGAGAGCATAAGAAGTCATTTGTGCAAAGTGGTATTTTTGGTGGTTTCCAAGTGTATAGAAAATCGATTTTGGGGTTTTGTAAATTTTTGATGGTATTTAAAGAGGATAAAAAATCTATAAAAGAACGATAAAATACAAGAAAATTAATTCACATTAATCTATTTTTTGGATTTTTAGTAATTATGAAAACAAGGGAAATAAAATAGAGGTATGAAATACGAGAATTTTGTACAGACTCACAACGGACACTCAGATACAACCAGTTTCTTTGATTCCAGCTTTGATATAGATTTAGATTTTTATACCACTTAATAAAACTTTCATCAAAGAATACAAATGAAAGGAAATAAAATTAAAATGGTTAATTATGTACATAAAAACTCAAGTCAAAAATTGCACAAAGCTAAAATGTGCAAAAGTGGCCCAGAACCCAACTTTCACATAAGAGGTCCGAATTTTACGAAATTGGTCTTGTTTTGAAGGTATTTGAAAATGTGGTATTTTTTAAAAGTGAGTAGATCAAAATCAGACACTATATGAGGGAGATATGCTCATTTCAGTCCGTCAGATGTGAAATAGACTTTGGTATTATTTTACACTTATTTGAGTTAGTAATTTGTTTGTATTTTTTATTTATTCTTGTGAGTAATATCTATACAATGGAGATGGTTTGGGATCAATCGGAGTTAAGATGAATTAACTAAAAACTGTGGAATTTAGTTGCTTTTTAGGCTATTTTACAATTAGGATTTGTAATGCAATTATGCATGATGAAGTGCGAATATTATTAACAAATGTATGCATGCTAATGATACTCTATTAATGATTAGATGCAAATGGGGGGAGCAGAGCCTAATTGATCAATTTTAGCATGATAAATCCCTGAGCATCAATGAATGAATGACTTAGTTGGATAAATCCCTGACTATGCATGTGAATTTTCAAGGTTTAATTCATCAAAGACCCTTGATTTGAGTGATCCTAAAATTCTGGGCTCAACCATGCTTTAATCAAGAGGAATCCAACTTCTCTATTTATCAGACTCTCTGTTTGTACATATAATATAAGGGTATGTCTTTTAGTGTACTACATTCATGAGAGTCGAGTCGAGACATCACCTAAAGTTCCAGTCTAGGGGGACTCTCCTGTAGACCTAATCCTCAACACTAGGGAATAAGTCTATTCTTGCATTCAATCCACCGTCTCATTAGTTTTTTAGACTTGAAAGTGTAGATGGACGGCCACTTGATAGAGGGCATAGGATTGTTTATATTTTTCTCTCCCTCACATTGGAACAAGGGGCCTCTCGAGTGCCTTATTATTCAACACGTGTATATTTTTACTTGTTGATCAATGTGACCATCAAGAGAATTCAGAGTCATCTGCACTTGTTTTTCTGGGAGTACACCGGGGTGTGTCTTTTTTCAGTATCTAAGATAAATTCGACACCCAAACTTGTATCACTATACGATGCAGAGCCCCTTTTTGGTGTCAGCCGGACTCCTTGATCCTAATTAGCGCTTGGTCCAAGTGGACACTTTGAAAATGGTTAGGAGCGCTCGCCATTGATGGAAGCTCTTTGTAATTTGACTTTGAAGCATAGAGATTTTCTTTGAATATATTTCCTTCTTTTCTTTTCTTTTTAGCTAGCTCAATTGCTTTTACCATAAGTTGGCACACACTGATCAACAATTTCATTAAGTTTCATCACACCCTTGACACATAGGTAAATATCAAACGATAGCATATGAACTTGTTCACATACTAGCTAGGGTTTGCTGATACTCAGGTTTCTTGAAGCCTTCATTAACTTTATCCCATCCTCAAGCATCATTAGATCGGCTCCAGACTTAAATCTCCAGTCCTAGTTCCTCAAGTAATAACTCAACTCATCTCATCAATAATGCAGTTGTGAAAGTGATGTGTTGATCATATTCTTTAGAGGGTAGAGATGAAGAGTGCAATATAGCACTCAAATCTTTCAAACTAGGGAAGTATGGATTATTAAGTTCAAAAACCCTAGTGACTAAGGCATGCTAACTCAGACTCTCAAGATAACAAAAATCCTAAAAAATCCTCAAGCCTCGAGTGAATGTGAAAGTGTCGGAAATATATCAACCAAGGAATGCATGAGATGCTTGACGAAATACAAGACCACGAGTGATTTTCTTTTCTTTTTTTTATTTTTTTAATGCAAAAAGTTTTTTGTTTTTGTTTTTTTTGAAAAATGGTATTATTTATACACTACTTGTATCCAACCCCGATGTTAGATGAAAACAATTAAAGTACGAGCTATGAATAAAGTTGGTGGAATATATATAAACACCCCTCCTATACTTAGCATATGCTATGTCCTCAAAGCACAAAGTGAAATATAGACATAGCTCATAGTAAATATAGTTGACTCAAGAATAATAGAAGTTGACATGCCCCCCTATACTTAGACTTTTGAGGGACTAAGCATAGCAGAAAAGAATGAAATGAGGCAGTCGAGGGTGAGCAGAAAGAATAGAAGTGATGTATACACAATGATATCGGACCCCCTATATTTGGGTTCAGATCATCCTAAGTATGATCGGATAATTGCGAGGAACCGAATCGATTTACGGATGTACAAGGTCAAGAAGGTTTGCGATGGACCTTCTGGCAAGAATATGGCGGGAGATGATATGGATATGTGGAGGGCTGCGAAGAGGATCGTCCATCATCAGAGTCATCCTTAGGAGAATAGTAGTCATACGCAGATGATCTCCAAGTATTATCAATCAGAGGTAAGTGTCCTTGGATCAGAGTTGTACTTATTGCACTTACTTGATGAACCACATTAGGACCAGACGAGGACTCTTCAGAAATCACATGGTGTCTAAGATCAAGGTGACTTTCTTGATCGATTTGTTTCCTTAAGAAGTATTGGGAGGAAGTATGACAGTCTTCTTCTCCCTTTCTTGAGTAACCGGAATGGCGTGTATGAGTTCCTCATTAGACGAATCCCCACAAAAATTGATCAATTCTTCTAGGGTCATACGCTGCTTCGGTCGAGGGAGATTGTTCCCGGTGGTTTTGTGATTGCTGGCTCGGGATGTTGATGCCACCTCCTGATAATCGTGAATTTTAGTGGCATCCGAGGTTTCCTGAGTCGATTCCTTGTACGGTTCAAGTATCTCATGAATCACTACCGACTCAAAGATTGGACCATTTAAATAATCACGACGTTCCTCAGAAATACGATCCAACTTATCATAAGCTCCAAAATCTTGAGTCTTCTTAGGAGTCGTGTTATGGTGGTGAGAATCTAAATACAACTCAACCGCCAATTTCTCAGGTGTTTCTCCTAGGATTTGTGTCTGAGTTTCATAAGGAGAGGTCTGATTATGTGAAGTGTATGTCACCTGACCGCAACTGTCGGTTTCCAATCGATTTTCTTCAGAGCAGGTCATGTCATTAAGGCTTCGTTCATTGTGGTCCGAGTTTGGAAACTTGATTTATTGAGTCTCACAATCCACAATTGCCTTAGCAGAGGCTAAGAATGGTCTTCCTAAAATGATAGGAGACTCAGACAATCCTCTGCGGTGCTCTATGTCAAGGATAGTAAAGTCCACTATTTATTTGTCACCTCGAAAGTTTACTATGAGCGAAACCATCCCCTGTGGTCTTTTGGTGGATCGATTGGGCAATTGAACGACCACCTTAGTCTTTTTGAATTGTCCGAGCTTGAGTTGGTCAAAATGGACTTGGGGAGGATGTTCAATGTAGAATCTTCGTCTAACCTAACATGAGTGAATAAGGTATCCTCAATTTCACATGTGATCCGAGTCAACCACTTGTCTTTATGACTCTTGGTTTTTCGATTCATCACCAAATAACTGGCCATAAATATGACATGATATTCAATCCTGGATCGTTTTTTGCCCGTCTTTTTAGGATTAAGTCGACTCTTCACAAATTGCTTAAGATCGGGCACATATTGTATGGTCTTGATCAATGGAAGCTCTAAGATCAGACTCTTGTAAAATGCTTCCATTTCAGAATTGTCCAATATTTGAATTTTCTATTTTTCCACTTTTTTTGTTATTTTCTTTAATATAGTCAGTAGGGGGTCAAAGTTCAGTGGTGGTGGCAACTCCAGCTGTACAGGAGATGTTGGTGCCTTAGTATAATTTCTTTCCTCAAGATCATCTCCACTTGAATAAACCTCGATACCAAGTTTAGCACATTCTAATTTTTCCGCTTCCAACGCTTTTTTGAATTCATTCCTCAATTCTTCCACATTTCTTTTGATTTGTGAGTATTCATCCTCTAATGATTGGTTGGGAAGATTATTGGTCTGGTTGGAATGACTTCTCAGAGAGATTGAGGTTCCATACTCAACATGCCTAGACATAGGCTCGCATTTCTGAGTTGAGTATGTGTTTCTTGTTAAGATAGTCTGAGCCTCAAAACCGATTATCACCCGATAGTGGGAAGGTGGAGTTGGATCCTGAATCCCATTCTCTGTTTATGAGGTCTCATTGAGTGCAAAGCAAGAGGGCCTATGAGATTCGATCCAATTAGGATAAATGTAAGGTGTAGGCCTCTCTATTTGGTCGTCAGCAGGAAGTATTCGGGTCAAAGGTGTATAAATATAATCTTAAACCATGCAGGTCGACTAATCATCATTCTCAGTAGTAGTTTGCTTAATGTATATGTCATATTGGCCAAAAACTTTTGGGTAAATGGTGTGATAGACTGGCATGGGAGGGTATTGGGTAGGAGGTGAGAAGTATGAAGAATTGGCGAAGTCGGTCGAGGTTGTGAAGCCGGTTGAAGTTCCGACTTCAGGATTTGTATACAAGGTGGATCAAGAGTATATGGTGGAATGGAAGAAAAATAAGATGATCCAGAGAAGGAGTGAAACAAACACGAGACAAAACAATGAATCAAACCAGTTGATTCACCCACTCGACACTTGTGAAGGCACGTCAGGGTTCGGCCGCTTATCTTTTCAATTTTAATTTAATGACGAAACAATCTTGAAAATTAAGCAGAGCTGTTAGGTGCCAAAATATTTCATAAAGAATGTCTCGAATTCATACAACTAGTTGCACCTACTTTCAGCCAGTATGGGTGTAAGTGCGGACCATTAGACGACTACCCGCATTACTTGAGGACGGAGCCTTTCGCAGTGTCCTCTAAACCACCCACACTGCTAAGGGAAGTCGGACCGTAAAACGGCTACCCGAAACCCTCACTGAGAAGTAGCTAATTGTTTTTAAAGACAATAGTCTAAATGAAAATTTTCGATTTTTGGCTCTACCCTAAGTGTGCGATCTGGTCCTTACAAACAACGAGTGGGTTATTCTCCACCGGACACAAGGGTAAATTTTATGTCAGTTTTATTTACAAACACCATGATTAGCAGTCCCAATTTTATATTAAGGTTATCACTGAAGTTTAAGTGAGCACAGAAATTAACGCTTAACGAGCAATCCCAATTCCTTTAATTCCATGTTATAAAACTGAGGAGGGAGAATCGAAAAAGCCAATGCAAATGTAAATCAATGATGCATGCTTAAGAAGAAGACTTACAATGACTCCTCGCATTCTTCATGTGGGATGCAGTACACAAAATTTTAAAATTTACACCATATGATATGCATAGATGAAATCTCCCTAAGCAGGTAGTTCTATTAGCGGGAAAGAATTGATTTAAAAATTTGGCTAAGTTGAACGATATATTAGTGCGTATAATTAGGGAAGAAGTGTGGCCTAAAAATGACGAGCACAATCAAGGATAAATAAGCAAGCGTATATGTGCCTACTTCCTGCATCACTCAAGTCGGGTCCCAACCACACATAAGGGGTTGAAACATACCTGACACACCATAGAGAAGTCCAATCCTAAATTATTACAAATTAGAGGATTCAGAGAGAGACCTTATAAATGATGCAGAAAATAAAGCTATTATAACTCTCTCACACAAAAAATAAAAATTCAATCTTTGCAGGACCTCGAATTATATCCAAATTTTTGCTTTGAAGAATCTGCAAAGAGAGAAATTGCGGTTAATATATGTAGTGAGAGAAAAATGTAGAATGAAATATAGAAAATGAAATGCAAATAGAGAAAAATGACACAAAAATTAATTTCAACAAATAATTACAGAAAATAATTTAAAACTGTAGAAATTTGTCGTTCCCCAGCAACGACGCCATTTAATGAATGTGAAATCCACCTCTTTAAAAATCAGGGATTGTCGTAGTATATGAGGCGAAAAACGGTCGATCAAAAACCACAATATTTGAATGATGTGGATAATTTTTAACTTTGTAAGTCTACCAAGGTCGAACACATGGAACGATGATTTTTAGTTGCGATGTTTTAAACTAAATTAAATGATTAAATAATAGCTAGGTTAATTTCTGTGTTGGGAAATTAAAAATGGAAATGAAATGAAATGATGATGATGCAAATTAGATGTAATTCCACGAAAATAAACAGAGAGAATAATGCGTCGGATCTATGATTTATGAAATTCAATCCTCAAATAAATTTATCAGTTAATATTCAAAATTAAATCACAGATCAAGTCAATTGAAATCCAAGTGCAGGAAAGAGGATTAATAGATCAATTTGCACTCCTGCAAAAATTGACTCCAAAACAATATGATCAATAATTCCTTTTCAACATTGATTAAAATATTCAAATAATGATTTCGTGTCCCTGCGTAAAATAATTTTAATTGAGTCCATGTAGAAAGATCAACGATTTTCTCAATAAAAGAGCGCAGATAAGGCAATTTTCGGCCTGCACAAATCAAAATGCCCCTCAAATAATAATCATCACTAAAAAGCCTCAGATCTGTTTACAAGATATATAATATGAAAGAGCATGAAAAGAGCTTCGACATATCTATTACTATTACTATTAGTGGGTTTCATCATGTTCTAATGCCACGTATCTTTTTTCCTCTTCGTCCTCGCTCCCCCCCCTTCCCGCTTCGCCCCGCTTCCCATCCTCGTTTTAGGGCGGTTTGCCTCCTTCGTCTGCCACATTTCTTACCTTTTTCCTCCTGCCACGTTTGTTTGCACGCGTCCCCCATCTACCCATTTCAACAACTCTTTCCAAAAACCCTACCCTTTAACTCTCTGCCACTCTTGGTTTGAAGCGGTTGTCGATCGTTCTCCTCTGTTTTGTCCTGCACGATCGTTCTGCTATGTTTCCTCCTGCATTCTCCTCCTCATCTGCTTCTTTTCGGGAACAGTTTCTCCATTATCTCCTTCTCCAAACGCTCAAGAAATTCTATCGTCTTCCGATGATCAGTATGTGTTGGTCGCCCTCTTTTTAGGTTTCTTTGTCCTTTTCTTCCTGAGATTCTTTTTCTGTAGTTTTTCCTCATTTTAGATCTTATGGATCTTCGGGATGTTGTTGTTGTTATATATTATATGATGTTCAGATTCTGGTTCGATTTTATGATATTTTCTTCGCCTGTGCCTTCTTATTTCCTTTATGACAGGTGTCGGTTTTTCTTTGTAAGTTATTCTTCTTTTTTTTGAGATTTTATGATATGGATGGCCTTCTGAATTTTTTGGTTTGTTTTGATGATATGTGACAATGCTGTATACTTTTTTTTGTTGGCGTATCATTCCTTTTTTACTTTCAGTATCCTTATTATTTCAGTAATTTTTTTCATTTACATTATCTTGTTTATTGTTGTGTCTTTTTTTTCTATCCAAAAGTCACTTTTCTTTAATTTTGAACGATGTCATGATAGGTTTTATGTTTATTTGTATATAACGTCTGCTATCTATGTTATAATTTTCAGCTTATTATTTCTGTTGTTAGAAGTTGTTTCTCAGAATGTGTTCATGTTACTGTCATATGATTTGAATTATTTGTGGACAGTATTATATTATTTTTCCTTCCATATATGTATGATATTAAGTATATGCAGCATTTAACAATATGGTATTTATTGGTCTAAGCATATACTTTCTTCTAAAATGTTGTATTATATCTTACAACTACCATTTGTATGATATGTATTGGGTGCATTTTTTCCTTGGGATAATATTTTTTCTCTCTTATGCATGATATTGATGCTTTATATCGTTGATGTTTGCTTTGATTTTTTGTAGCCGGTGCCTTCTTATAGGTAAGTTACATTATTTATTTCGTAACAGATGTAGTTGTGCGATGTATAGGATCTGTGCTATAACTTTTGCATGCTGTTGATGTTCTATATCGTCGATGTCTGCTCTGATATGATACTGATGTTCTATATCATCAATGTCTGCTCTGATTTTCTCTAACTGCCTCCTTCTCATAAGTAATTTAAAGTGCTTATTTCGTAACAGCTGTAACTGCACGATCTATAGGATTTGTACTATTGCTCTTCGCTTATATTTTTTTCTAGCTGTTGCTTTCTTACATATATTTCCTACTTAAAATTTGTTAGCATATTTAATCAGTTCTATTTGTATGGTATGTATTGCATGTAAATTTTTTGGGATAATATTTGTTTTCTGTTTTGCATGATATTGATGCTCTATGTCGTTGATGTCTTCCCTGATTTTCTGTCTGCTATGATTTTCCTTACCTGCTAGCTTCTAACAGGCAAGTTAAATTATTTATTTCCTACCAGAAGTAATTGTGGGCCCTTTTGGAGCTGTGCTACTATTCTTCAGTTGTATTCTTTTAATTGCTGCTTGCTTGCATATATTTCCTTCTTAAATGTTGTTATCATATCTGGTAATTGTAATTTGTATGTTATGTATTGCATCATTTTTTACTTTGGAAAATATTTTATTTCTCTTTTATATGATATTGATGGTTTATATCGTTGATGTTTGCACTGATTTTCTATGTCTAAGATAATTTCTCTAAAGAAATGTAGAAAACCTAACCTTCTCTTCGATATCTAAGAGAATAATATATAGAGATATTACTTTTTCTTTGTAATATTTTCGATGTCTGCTCTGATTTTCCTTAGTTGTTAATCTCTCATATGTTACATATTTTCCTTCACTTAATTTAAAAATCACTAAATATACTTTTCAAAGAAAAAATTAATGCTTGCTCACAACTTTTTCTTCCATAATAGATGTTATAAGATAATTTAAAAATTACTAAATATACTTAATGTTTACTTCGCTTTACTTCCCGCCGCGAAGCGCGGGCATGCTTCCTAGTTATACACTAAAAACAAAGTTCGTATGATATATATTATGAAATAAAGATCCAGAGGCCTAAACGCAATCAAAAGTTAAGGTTTTATTTTCAATTAGGTCCCTACAGGACTTATTTGTAATAACGAAGACTCGCCTGGGCCTTTCTGCAAATTTCCAAGTCGCCTCATGTCGGGCATATAACTTGGAGCAGGAGAGGACCTTTTTGTAATATCTGGAACCTTGCAGGATTTCTATGCAATTTACCCACCTACGGACGTGCATTGCATGTGTACTTGAAGGCTCGGGAACTCCGGGGCACATGCTCGGGTAGAAAGCTGATGCTCAGGAGCGAAGCTGCACCCGAGCCTTGACGTGGCAGCGGGATGGCGCTGAGGGTTGACCCGAGCCTTGAGGCTTAGGTTGATTCTCAGCGACGACGTCGCTGAAGGAGGGCCGCCGGATTAACGGTTGGCCCTTGATCCTATGGTCATTGAAGGTTGAGGGCAGGAGGCGGAGGGTGAGCGTGCCGAGGAGGAGGTGATGACCGTGGCTGTCGGGGACGAAGCGTGGGCGATGGAGAGAGCCGAGGAGCGGTGAAAGGGTGGAGCCGCTCCCTTGACCGACACACAACACGAGGGGCGGTGGCCGTGGCAGGTGGAGCGGTCATGCACGACCGGTTGTGTACTCGAGGGTGGTAGGGGCGGCCGAGCGCAGAGGGTCGGAAGCAACTGATGGCTGCGATGTGTGGCTTCGAGGAGTGGCGATGCTTGGGTTCAGGCGCGAAGTTGCGAAACGGAAGGAGACGAAGAAGTCGAGATGGACTGTGACTGGAAGAGATGGCCGAGGGGGATGCATGAGCTAAGGCACCGGCGGCGATTGCCTTAGTGGATGGCTGTAAAAGCCATGAATCTTAGCTGCTCAGAGCAGCATAGAGGTTAAAGACATCTAGATCGCGCCGCAGTGGTCATGGTTGTTGTCACCAGCATTGAGGGACGAAGGGCGGATGGGTTTGAAGGTTGCCAAGTGACGCAACTTTATAGGAGGAAGGGTAACGAGTGTGGAGGAGACGGTCGACCTCATAATGACCGGAGAAGAGGGTGATGGAGCAGCAAGCGTTATGAGGAGGAGCGGGTAGAGGCATTTGCAACTCCTGGGAGCACGCGCGGGGGGTGGGGGGGTTGGTGGTGGGGGGGTGCAGCTGCAACGGCTGGGGAAGAGAAAGGGGTCACGTGCTAGGCATGTGACCTGGGGGAGGAGAGAAGAAAGGTGGAGTGGGGTGACGTGGAGGTGCCACGTGACATGCCCAGAGGGTGCCACATGGCATGCCACAAGAGGGTGCCACATGTCACCCCAAAAAATTCAAAAATAAAAGAGATAAGAAAATAGAAAGAAATAGAAGAAGACCTCAGATCAAAAAATTTCCTTCACAAAAGTTGTTTATCTCGATGAGATCTACGCTTTTTATGAAGGATCCGAGAGCAGAAGAGATTATTTGTGCAAAGTGGTATTTTTGGTGGTTTCCAAGTGTATAAAAAACTCATTTCGGAGTTTTTGTAATTTTTTGATGGTTTTTAAAGAGGATAAAAATATATAAAAATATGATAAAAATACAAGAAAATAAATTATACCTTAATCTATTTTTGGATTTTTAATAATTATGAAAATAGGGAAATAAAACAGAGGTACGTAATACGAGAATTTTGTACATACTCACAACAGACACTCAGACACAGTCAGTTTCTTTGATTCTAATTTTGATATAGATTTGGATTTTTATACCGCTTAATATAACTTTCATCAAAGAATACAAATGAAGAATAAATAAAATTAAAAGGGATAATTATGTACATAAAAACCCTAGTCAAATCGCAAAAAGTTAAAATGCACAAAAAAGGCCCGAAACCCAACTTTCACATACGAGCTCTGAATTTTACGAAATTAGTCTTGTTTTGAAGGTATTTGAAAATGGAGTACTTTAAAAGTGAGTAGACCAAAATCAGACACTGTATGAGAGAGATATGTTCATTTTTGTCCGTCAGATGTGAAATTAGACTTTAGGATTATTTGACACTTATTTGAGTTAGTAATTTGTTTGTATTTTTTTATTCTTGTTAGTAATATCTACGTAATGGGGGTGGTTTGGGATCAATCGGAGTTAGGAGGAATTAATTAAAAACTGTGGAAGTTAGTTGCTTTTTGGGCCAATTTACACTTGGGATTTTTAGTGCAATTATGCATGATGAAATGTGAATATTATTTACGAATGTATGTATGCTATTGATACTCTATTAATAATTAACTGCAAATGGATTTTGGAGAACAAAGCCTAATTGACCAGTTTTAGCGTGACGAATACGATATTCATCAATTGGTCGTACATACTATGTTGATAAGGAGTGCTTCCACTTCCATACAATGCAGGGAGCCAATTAGGTAACCTATTCAGCACATCCCGGCCTAGACACCATCAACATTCCAATTCAGTATAATACTATTGGTACATATTGCTCCTAGGGATTTTATCTATCTTTCGACTGTATATTACACTATGATAATCACTTAGAAACTTGAAATTTTAAAACCTTTTAAATTCCCCTAATTTTTTATTCATACCAAACAACAAGTTGTTTTCTTGCATGTGTATTGATAAATTACAACTGTTGCAGTTTCCAATCAAGGATTGTCATGAAGCAATCATTTAATGTATATTGTTGATTGTCAAATATTTCTCTAAATAAAGGATACACAAATAAGGCAAAATCCAATCAAAATTGTTAAATAAAAAATACAATCAAAATTGTTATCTAGACCATTTAATCACCTTCAGACCCAATCCCACTGAATATTGAATATATAGGGAAATCATATTCAGAATTGCGTGAAATAAATTAAAGAGATTTTTTAGTTTGATTCATGAAATATATAATGTATTTTTAATGTGTTTTGTGATACAAAATGTTAACTAAAAATCATTATGTTTTAGTTACGAAATTCATGCAAAATAGAAGCACTGTAGGAACTTTTTGAATACAAAATAGTGCCCGATTATCACCAACATTTGACATGCCTTTTGGGATCCCGTAGAGACATTCCAAACATGATTTATTATCCTAAAAATTTGTTCACAACAGGGCAAAATTGTAATTATATCATTAATCAACCGATTTCTCACATGGATTAATAACTTAATGATGAAAAAGTGATGTATCAATGTTACCCAAAGAAAACTAATTGAATCAAACAATTTTATTTAATCCAAATAAAAGAAATAAAAAGAGGTGGTCGATTTTTCTAATTATCAATTACCTGGTATAGCTCTCAAGGTCTTACTCAAGGAGGCAACAATTATCAAGCAAGGGTTATTTAATCAATGAAAAATCAAAGACTAAAAGAAGAAAAACTGAAAGCAAACTACTCTTGGATTTCTGTGAATTTTTATCCTTTTTAAATTTTTATGGTTTTTAAATTTTTATTATTTTTTCATTTTCAAATGTTTTAGTGATTTTTAATTTTGCAAATTTAATATTTTTAGTTTTCCAGATAACAAAAAATAAAGGAAATGGAAATAAAGGTACAAAAGCACAATTTCATATTTTTAATATTGACTAAAAATATCCAAAAAAAATAAAATAAAAATATTTTTGTGTTTTTGATTTTTTTACTATTTTTATATTTTTTTCATATATTTTTTAGATTTGTTAGGATTTTTAAATGAATAAAAACAAGAAATAAGATAAATAGAAAATCAGCAATTGTTTTTTGGATTCCTAAAAATATAAAACGTGCTCAAAATATTGGAAATAAATTGTAACAAAATGACTTTTTATGTATCTTTTATACAGACCAAAATTATTTTTCTTGATTTTTTTCAATTTTATATGATTTTTATTGTTTTCTGTAATATGATTTTTTTGGTTTTTATAAAAGACTTTCACTCAATTTTGAATATAAGTTAAAACATGTAAAACACAACTACACTATTCTTTTAGAAAATATTAATCATTTTTCAAATTTTTATAATTTTTATAAAGCAAACGATGTATTTTTTGTGAGTTTTTTAATTATTAAAAATAAAAAAGTCAATTTATTTTTATGAGCAAAAATTAGAGAAAAGAAAACAACATAGCAGGAAATCAACCTAGTTTTTAGGGATTTTTTAGAATAATGACGATAATTATTTTAAGCAATAAGCAACACAAATTAATCTAGATAAATTGGACTAATCTACAATTATTTCAAGTTTTAGGACTAATTAGTAACAAGCAGAGAATACTAAAGGATCAACATTATAAATATCTCAGATAAAATGTGCAGAACACATGCAATCAGTCATACAGGGGCATAAATGTAATTAATAAAAAGCTTCTTCACTTTTTATTAACACATGAAACTACAGAGTAAATGATGCAAATATCCACAAAAACCACATGAACAGTCACGTGAACACAAAAGATAAGGATAGAATTGCAAATCAATGAAACTACAAGGACATAATAGCAATTATTTTAAATTGTTAGTTACATATTATGGACTAGAATGAAGTGCAAGACATTGCATCGCTGAAAAGTTAAATATACACAGGGGCACGTACGGTGCACGTGAGGGCATCGAATGGCTCAGATCTGACGCATGATCTGATCGGACAGTCTGGATTCATAGCGCTCCCAAAGCGATCTGACTGGGTTCTAGATCCGATCTGAAGGACGGGATTTGGGCATGGACAAATGCCTCAGATCAAAACTAGAGCGCTCTCTGCTAATCTGATGGCTTTAGAGCGTCCTCGATGAACTCAGATGAATGCTTCCTCGATGGGACTTCGATCTCCGATATCTGCTGATGTAGTGCTCAGATCGATCGACTGACAACCCCAGAGGGGATTTGGAAGGAATCTATGTTGAAAGGTGGTCTCCGATGGTCCGGAGAATGACCGGATGAGGATCTGGTAGATGGTGCTCATGGAGCTGCTCCGCCTGGTCAGATGAGGGTCGAATGGACTATCCCTCGTGCATCTGGACCTGCAAATCAACTCAGAGCTTGGAGGCGATGATCCGGCAGAGGTTATTTGTGTATGAAATCAAAATAAGCGATGTCAATGGGTAATCGATCTCCGACGATGATGGGGGGATGAGATTGGGTCTTCGATCTAATATGATGATCGAATCTGAGAGGAACATGTAGCGTAAAGAGGATGCAAGATGAATCAATGTTGGTAAAGTGGTTAAATCAATGGGAAATGGTTCCGATCGAGGTGATTGGAGCTCTGGAAACTCATCTTTGAAATTCGACCTTAATCGTGGAAATCAATATAAATCTAGGGGATTGGATGCTACCTAAGGGTGTGGAAGGATAAGGTGGTGAACGATGATGGGATAGGCGGGAGTCATCGCCTCGATCATATGGCGGAGGTTCGGAGAGGCTGGAGCACGACGGATTGATTCCAGCCACACAAAGATCTCGTCAATACAACACTGATCCAACCATCAGATGATTGCTATGAGATGTTGTCACCACCCTAAAGCTATCGAAGGCAAGAAAAGGCGGTTAAGATAGAACAATCCTGCGAAGCAGACCTGGAGGGGTCATTTATAGGTGTAGAGAGGGATTTAGAAAGATCGAAAATTCAGGTGCGATAATTAGTTAGGATCAAAGAATCAATGATCTAGCGTGGATCACGGATCGTTGCTCTCTAATTGGGTAAAAGAAATAGGGGAAGATAGGGTCCAACAAAGGGAAAAGGGGTCAAGATCCATTGGAGGAAGATTTGACCCGAGCCGATGGACCCCTGCTGATCAATAAAAATTAGATAAATAAAAAAATCAAATTAACTGAAAATAAAATAGAAAATGGTTTTAAATTTAAAAATAAATAAAACAAATAATGCTAATACTTTAATATATTTTTATGGTGACTTTTAATAAATAAAATAAATGAATTAAATAAGGTAAAATGAATAAAGCCTCTATTAATAGGTTTTTAAATACTTATATATAGAACAAATGAATTTTTAACAAATTATTAGAATTAAATTATTAAATAATTTTAAATTTAGCAGAATAAATTAAGGACTTTAAACATATTTTTATTTTACTTTTATGAGTTAATTTAATTCATACAAATGAATACAAATATATACATTATAGGTACATTTTACCTATATAATAAATATATTATTTTATTTTTTTATTATTTCTTATTTTGTCATTTTTATTTGCATTTTATAAAAAATAAAAATACATTTAGAAATTAATAAAAATATAGTATTTTACAAAAAAAATGAATGGAAATAAATAATAAAAATACATACAAATATAAATAATGGTGCAAATATAAGACACCCCCAAAAGCTGCCTTTTACTCCTTAACTCCAAAAATTTTGAAACTACTTTCATTTTGAAGTTTAATTTATTTAGAGTTCATTAAATGTGAGTTTAGGTCATCTTGAGTTCGTATGGAGCTGGTATTGTGCTTTCAATTCTTGATTTACAACTTTTTCCAAGTGTTGTATCTTTTATTATATACAAGGTTTCTTATTGTAATTATTTTTATTATTTAAAATACATTTTATGAGTTCTGAAAAGAAAACGTTTTTATTTGGATTTGTTTTGAATATAAATAAAATAGTACAAGATATTGACAAGATAAATAGTGAAGAATATGTACAAGTGATAGTTAGTTTTCTTGATGTTTATAAGTTATGGACAATATTCTCCCTACTTTATTCCTTGTCGATCAGGTCAAGTCTTGACATTCTCTCGAAATTCAGGTCAGTCTACATTTACTCCATAAATACATCATTCTTTTTTTCTATTCTTTCCTTTTTCTTTTCTTCTTTATTCTTTTATTTTTGATAAATAAGTGATAAAAATTAACTATTAGCAAATACACGGTGACTAATAAATAATGATAAGTAATAACTATATACATGTGTTTTACCAATGATCTTAGTTAGAATAAAATAATAAAGATGTTGAATCATGGATTCATCAATAATATATGCACAAAAACGATTTGAAATCGCATCTAGGCGAACAAAGAAGTTCCTGCACAACCCGATATCCAAAACCTTGTTTCGTAGGATTTGGATCATATCCACGACCTTCAATCAAGGCTTAGATATCATTTAAATACAAGGTATTAAGACTCACGCATCGTAGAAGCATGTAGATCGTATCATATATGTTACATTTAAAATAGTCATACTAGTCGATGGTGCAGTAGAAATTTAAAAAAATAGATGAATTCACATGGATTGGGAATAATTCCCAATATATTCCATCAAGATCACATGAGTAACAGAGTTGCCTTTTGAAGTTTGATATCAATCTACAAGTCTCTAAGCGAAGAGATATATTGTCTCAAGTCCAATTCAATGTAGAAATCACTTATGGGGAATGGATGAGACGTGTGCTTTCCGCAATCCAAAGCGACAATCCGAGTGGAGAATCTCCTTATTTCATCTTACGAAATCCACCGCATTCTTCGAGAGCACGAGGTAGCGAATAAGATGATCAATTACAAGTGATCATTTTGGCATCAGGACATCATCGTGATGAATATCGTGGTCTCCACAAACCCTAGGTAAGGATGGCTACTAGGGTTTGGGTGAGAGAGAGAGAGATGGGACATGTGGAGTATGATAGAGAAAGAGAGTTGTTGTAGTTGTTGCAACAATTGCATTCACCAAGAGGGCTAGAATCGTTTACCACCTCATGTGCACTACATATCTCTCGAGGAGGTTGTTGTCAACGACCTGAACCCGATTGTGCAATGATATGAGGGTTCCAATGGCAAAAAGAGGACCAGAAACAGAAAATGAACGAGGGAGGAAGCTATATACAGATGATGGTAGTGCGATGTTGGGAGGTCTCTATGTCGCGAATGGATATATGGACATGGGATCCAAGGCCATGGTGTGATGGAGCAACTTGCTGCGCAGATTTTTCATAAAGAAACCAACTCCATCGAGCAACGAATCATTACCGAAAAATTGGAGAAAATAGGTAAAAAGTTTATGACAGGACACATACCTCTGCGTGGAGTTGACCTGGAGTCAATAAACACAAATGCCTCATTGGTCCACGTGGGCATGTTACGCGACAAAAGATCAAAGAAAATGAGAAACAAATATAAATAAAATAGAAAATGAATTATTTGAATAAAAATCAAAATACGAAAGTTGTTTATTATTTCAAGTACTATTTCTACATATGTTTTTATTTTATGAGTTAAATTATTAAGTGTTAATATTCACATGTATATACATTGGTATATATACCTATATTTATAGTATATTGTTATTATTATTTTGTATTTAATATATTATTTTTATATACATGAAGTTTATATACTTATAAATTATTTAATTACACATTTAAATTTTTATAGTATTTTCTCGATTTTATTTATTTACTCAAATAAATATGTTGTGTATTATATAGATATGGTATACCTATGTATTATATACTTATTTATTTTAGAGCATTTTTAATGGTATTATTTTATGTTTATTAATTAAGATGTTTCAAAAGATATTAAAAAGTATTAAAAAATATAAAGAAGATAAAAAATAAAGAATGACTATAATGAATATAATATACATATATACAGTACAATAGGGACCCAAAAGCGAACTTTTACATCTTAACTCCAAATTAAGTGAAACCACCTTTATTAAATAGATAATTTAATTTTATGAATAATAAATGTGAGTTTGGTCAATTTGAGTATGTATGGAGGAGATACATGTTTGGGAAGTTTGGTTTATGGCTTTTTGTTGTGTGTGTCTGATTTACACGAAATTCACGGGGTCTAAAATAGTGTCTCACACAAGGCGTAGACAACCGTCGCTGTGGCGACCCTCAAATGAATCTCGTATAAAATCAACAATTAACCCACACTATAGATATCAAACAATGACAAGCAATGTGAAGTTAAAATTTATTTTTAACTCTACATAAATGGTGTATAGCAAGCAAGTACGTAGAGAGTTCGAACACAGGGAGCAAACAGGGTAGATCAAACTAATGTGGGTGTGAGTGTGAAGTGTTGTCTATACTATGCAATGCAAATATTTTTGTGGGTTTTTAATATTTATTTTTTTGTATTTTTAATTTTTAATTTTGTATTTTGATTTTCTTTTTACTGATTTTGTATTTTCTTTTTATGTTTTATATTTTTATATTTTCTTTTTCAATAATAGGATATATAGACAATATAGGGAAAGAGAGGATAAAGGATTTATAAAAATAGACAAAAATAGGTAAAAATCAGGGGATAAAATATTTTTTGGTATTTTTATACTTTTTTACTATTTTTGTGATTTTTGGGGAATTTTCAGAATCTTTTTGGTATTTTTAAATATCAAAACAAGGAAAAACAGTGAATAAACTTGTTGGATGAAATTAAAACGGGAAGGAAAAATATCAAATAGTGGCAAAATATTCCCAAATTAATTTTAAAATAAATAGCATAAAATAGCTAAGACACATCAACTGAGTTTCTATTTTTGTGATTTTTCTAGAATTTTGGAATTTTTTTGAAATTTTTAGGTATTTTCAAATTTTTAAGGTTTTTCTTTTGCAATTTTTAGTGATTTTTGGATTGACACTAAAATAGGTTAAAATAGACAGTAGGGATTTTTTTTTGGAATTTTTCGAGGTATTTTAATATTTTTTGGTATTTTCTAAGCTAGACAGTAGGCAAAAAGCAAGTTTTTGATTTTTAATAAATATAAAAATGCAAGAAAATCAAAAACTAAAAATATGGCGTGATGATACAAGTGAACAAGAGCTTAATTTGAATTTTTGAGGATTTTTCGAATTAAAAAGATTCTCCAAATAATTCAGACAAGCACACAAAAATGTCACAGCCTGGCAGGGGTATATATGCAAATAGTCAAACCTCCAGGGGCATACAAGCAATTTTCACACAAAAATTGTAACCAAACAAAATAATTCTGGACTAAATGACAATAGCAAAATGCGCAAGCCCTTTCGCACAAAATACCCACCCGCGCACGTGCGATGCACGCACCTGGGAAGGGCTAAAATGCAATACTTCAAAAAATGAGGGGCCTAAATGTACATGCCAAATAATCCGAGGATGTGTCTGCAAAAACGCTAAGAAGCACGTGCGACGCACACACCTGGCAGGGACTATTTCGTAATATTCGAAAAGCTAGGGACCTACTTAAAATTATTACAAAACATATATGCCTTCAGATGAAAGATTAAGTCCAAAGAAATAAATATAAAACACGCGAGGGTATATAGCAAAATTACCCAGGCAGGGGTTGATCCGACGGTTCTTGATCTTTCAGTTATGACACGTGGCGGCCTCGTAGAGCCCGATACCCCTTCAAAATCCACGGCCCATATTAGATGGCGGAGCTCGATCGAACGGTTGGGCGTGGGGGTAATCCAAGGGCTGCTGTAGCGCGTCAAGAATTGTGGAGGATCCAACGACGATGAAGCGTGAAGGAAGAACGGCCGATGAACTCGGCCTGGATGACTTCTAGGCTTCAAAATTTCCACGCGTGGCGCTTCTCCCTCCCTTCCGATGAGATCGAGAGCGACCTGGGAGCCTCCTCTATCGAGTGGTGGCCCCAAAATGGCGGCAAGGGCACTGGAGGGCCACCACGGCTTGCACGGACTGGGCTGATCCTAGTAGCTTTTCGTCTCCCAAAAATCGACCCCAGATGGGTCTCCAGCGCACCTGGGACCTGCAAAGTGCACTGGGTGGCTCGATGATCCAATGCTCGAGGAAAGCTAATGGCGTGTATGCCCTATGGTAGGGGAGCAAGTTTGCAGAAGATCGCGACACCAAAAGATGAAAGTAGCGGCCTCGAAAAAAGGGAGAAAGAGGGGTCAAACTCATTCTGACACAGCTACAGGAGTAGGACCAGGGAGTTGACCCGAGGTCAACTCTCAAGGTCCCCTGGTTGGTCCACGTGGACCAACCAGGAAAAACTCCTGGAAAAAGTTTTAAAAAATTATTTAAAAATAATAAATGACTTAATTAATTTTAGGTTATTAAATAAAAAAATGTTTATTATTTTATATAGTATTCTATTCCGATTTTTAATTATTTTTATGAGGTATATTTTTACAAGTTTACTTTTGTACCCTTTATAGGTATATTACCTATATATTTTATTAATTTATTTTTATTTTATATTTTTACTTTTTTTTAATTTTGTTTATTATTTTATAAAATTATAACATACTTTTATACACTTAAATATATTTTTATTTTGTTTTTCTGATGTGTTTTGTATATTTAATAAAATAAAAGTATGTATTGTATATGTATGAGTATAGGTTCTATACCTATGTATTAGGAATACAAGTAATTTATTCTGAGTTTTATTTGGGGTTTTCTTCCGATTTTAATATACATATATATTATAAATAATATTTACAAAATTATAAAAATATAAAAATACAAAAATAATGAATAAATAATAAAATGAATATTTTAATCTGTACAAGTATACTACAAGGGTCCAAAACTCAACTTTCAAACCGTAACTCCGAAAAATACAAAACCACCTCCATTAAATAGATTATTTTATGATTGCATTTCGAGTTTTTATTTGCAAGATACAGGTCTGGGAAGTTGGAGTTTTGGAATCTTATTCATACCAAAACTTTTTATCTGTACATTATTTTTCAGTGAAATCAATTTTGTATTTTTCTTTATTTAATTATCTACAACTTTCATGTACAAAGTTTCTTTATTTGAGGTATAAAAAGTGGAACCAAAAATAGGTCCCAAAATGAATAAAGAATGAATGAAATGAAAGGGATTTTTATTGGTATTTTGGCCCTTATCTCCCCCTACTTTATTCCTTGTCGACCTATTCATCAAGATGCCTAGGTCTCGGGGTTTCGGGTCATAAAATATTTACAATATTTTATTCTTTTTCTTTTCTTTTATTTATTCTATAATTTTGGCTTTAATTACAGTATTTTACACACTATTTGGATGCACATGCATGAATGCTAAGATGATGGTTTTAATGCTATTTTCAGGCATTTGCCAGGGTTTTTGAGGCCAAAATGATAGAATAAAGATGATGAAATGTGGATTCATCATCCCCCTATACTTTACCTTTGCTAGTCCCTAGCAAACACTTATGCAATAAGTGCAGAAAGAAAAAGAAAGAAAAGAAAAAGAAGAAATGTGGATTAAGTTTAACTATCAAACTTGTCTTCACAAAATCAAAGTTTGGAGCTTAAGTCGGACCTTTGGAATTTTAGTGTGGGCGGAACCTTAATGAGAACCGAACTTGAAATCCAAGAGTCCCTGAGAATCCCAAAACTCTGCTCAAGTCTCCTCAATAGCCAGGTCAGAAATATCTCAACTCATACGCAAACCCTTACGACTATGAATCTGACTTGTACAGTGTAAGTGATGGTGGCTCTCCCCAACTGAAATGACAAAGAGACCGACTTCTCCAATATGACAACCCAATGATTCCCCAATCCAACAACTCATTCCTCAAGGAGCAGGCTATTCCCTTCTAAGTTCAAGTGGCAACCGGCCCAAGAGGAGGAGGTGAAGAGAAGAATGGACGGTAGCCAGTGTAGCTACATATCCTAGGATACAAGACCAGTGTAGTCAAGTCATCCAGCTGCAGGCTCACATGATTTGAATTTGAAGCTCAAGCTTGCTTATTTGACTTTACAACATATGTACACTCCGGCAGTCATTTTTATTTTTGTACAGGCCTGTCCATTTTTTTGGAGTTTTTGTTTTTTCATTTTTTTGAATACTATATACAACAACATTTACATAGGGAGTTTTTCCTCTTGAGCCAGTAGACTATCCCTCTTTTGAAGCTTTATTGCAACCCACGATCTCCTATCCTCGAAACTCATCATTACTGGACGGGTTGGGGCGCACTTCCCTCCCTAGAGGAGGACAAATGTTTCCACATGTGTGCGTCTCATACCGGCAAATCCAATCCCCTCACCACTCCAACTGAGTTGAGCCATGTGAAAGGTGCAGGTGTCCAAGTTAGGTCATTATCAACAAGAGTCGTGCGTGTGCTACGAAATACTCTACTTAGGCAGTCAAGAATCCATTGATCCAATCTTCGAATTTTACTAAGACTTGTTGAACTATCAAACTCAATCCGAAAAATGCTCATGCTATGCAGAAAATATTTTTGTGATGCATTTTTCAATGTTTTGAACTTTTTATGGATTTTTGAAAACATGATGATGATGATGCATATGCAGATGCAATTTTTTTTGTCTTTTTCAAAAGATTTTTCAAATGTTTTTGGATTTTAATTTTGCAAATGTTTTTGGGATTTTTGAAAACAAAAAGATTTTGGCTGAAAGCTGGGTTAAAAATATTTACACGGGAGTGCTTCTTATATATTCAACAAGTGAATTTTAAGAATTTACAAGGGTAAGTGGTCAATTTTATACATATATATATAGTGAATTTTAGGTGTGATGTACGTATTCCTCAAACTTATTTGACACAGGTTTTTCAAACAATTTTGAAAACTCTAGTCCAAAATAATTTTCGCAAACACTTTTTACAAACATGTACACACATTTGAAAATCATTTTGCAAAGGTTTTCCAAACAGTACATATAGATTTTTCAAAATATTTTTGCAACCATTTTTCAACCATTTGCAAATCATTTTTCAAACATTTTATTTCACACAAAGACAATAAACTTTACAATCAAAATGTTTTTACAAAGGTTGAAAACATGTAACAAAATATTTTACAAATAGTTTTCAAAAGATTTTTCAAAGAGATTTTCAAACTATTTTTCAAACATTTTGCAAAAAAATATTTTCACCTGATTTATTAATCAGTAAATACAAAAAGAATTTGAGGAATAATCACATCTTTTTATTAAGGTTTTTAATGAATTTTATTAGCCATATTATTAAGAAAATACGAAAGTACGAGTTATGGCTAAAGTATATACACAGTATATATGACCCCCCTATACTTAGCTTGAGCTATGTCCTCATAGATCGGAGAGAAAAGAGAAGGCATAACTCGTACTGAGTATAGGCAAGTCTAAAGAATAAATGAATGAATCAACAAATGAGAAGTCGACCGTCCCCCCTATACTTAGGATCAAATAATCCGAAGTATAACAGACTGTACACAACGCAGGGAGGGTCAAGAGTGGGAATGAACAGATCGTACTCAGATTGTCTCCCCCTATACTTAGGGTAAGATATCCCTAAGTATAGACAAGAAGAGGAGACAATGGAGAGGATCGAAAAATAGAACACTCGGGGTACGCACCCCCCTATACTTAGGACAAAGTACGTCCTAAGTACAGAAAACTGACAACAAGGGGCGGCACCTTTTTGATAGATACATGATATAGAAGAGGAAAAAAAGAAAAGAAGAAAAGATATCAACAGATGGAATAAGATAGGGAAGAATGTACACATCACTCCCCCTATACTTAGGGTACAAGAAGCCCTAAGTATAGGCAACAACATGAGTGATGAAACGGAACGATGAACACTCGGCTCGTCCACCCCCCTATACTTAGGACAAAGTACGCCATAAGCAAGGCAAACACGAGAATGGGTGGATGAGCAATACATGAGAGAGACAGAGAGTCACGGAAGAGAATCTACAACATAAATGGATGATCATAAGAAGGTGGAAAGCAAACCTTCTTGCGGGACCGCTGAGAGATAGATCTGGTGTGGTGCAAGTCGACATCGAGGTCCACAGTGGACGGAAGCCGATCAGGGTCGACACGGTGAAGGCCCTCAGTGGAATCAAATCGAAAAGGCACGAACTGATCAATGGAAGCAGTATGGCTAGGTTCGCCCTTGGTGGTCCTATGGTGTGAAGGCGCAGACGTGTGAGTGGAAGAAGTGTGGTCAGTCTGGCCTTGGAAGTCTTGCAGATGTCGAAGTGAAATGTGACAAACTCATTATCCTCGAAAGAAGTGTAATCGGAGTCGTCCTGCGAGTTCTCATCCAGGTCAAAATCGATAGGAACGAAGTCATCAGTGGAAGTATACGAACTCTGTTCGTCCTCAAGAGTCTCACCCGGATCTCCCTTTTCATCAAGAGGCCAGAAATTTTTAATATTCGCATCGTATCCGACCTCAATCATCATCACTTTTGAAGGACCAGGAACAGACTTATCAGTGGAAGTAGTCAAAACAGGTCCGTCCTGTCTAGTCTTGGTATCTGCCCGCCGCTTAATGGGATCAATCACGTAAATACTTTGGATTTCATCAACACATTGCCACACACCAGGAGGAGGATCTTCAAGGTCCACGCTTTCCGATTTCCTCCCCTTTCTGGGTCAGGTTTCGCTAAGCAAACATCTCTAATATCATCAGATCGGTCACATGCCTCGGAGTCAGCTATGATCGGTGAGTGTGTATTAGATGCAGGTCTCTGGTCAACAGTGGGTGTGGTGATCAACATTTCACTCTCGTCAACAGGACGGAAGCGAATCTCTCCTGATCCGTAGTCAATAACGACCTTGCAGAGGCGAGGAATGGTCGTCCCAGAATGATTGGAGATGGCTCCCCTGTGGAGGTCTCCATGGGCAACACGACAAAATCAAGATGGTAGCTCGTGCCCTGAATAGAAATAACGGTGTTTTCAAGGATACCCTTCGGCCTCTTAATAGATCCATCAGCAAATTGAACGATCATCCTGGTTTTCTTGAGAGGACCTAAGTGAAGAGACTGTACCAGCGAGAAGGGTAATATGCTAATAGACGCACCGCCGTCTAGGAGAGTGTGATCACATGTATGGTCAAAGATGGTGCAAGTGATGAAAGGAGTAGATGCTTTCTTCTTTCTAGGAATGGGACGGTGTGTGATGGCGTGGGCAGTGGCCATGGTCAGAATGTGACGCTCAGATCTGCTCCTCCGCTTTCTCTTTTTGGGAAGAGGAGCCGATAAATGGGTTATGGCATGCTGAAGTGGGGCTTGGATGATCTCATGAATAGTAGCCACCACTTCAGGTTCAGATAACATTTTTTTGAATTTTTGGACCTCCTCCATACAAGGGAGGAAGTCGAAATCAGCGTGTACATGAGAAGTGCTCAGAGCAGTCTGTACATAGGCACCCTCGGGGTTGGAGATGGGACAAGAAGTGAATGGATGTGTGGTCAAATGATTGGGCAATTGTCCCCTCTCCTCACAACGTGGCTCAATCGTGTGACTCCCAATATTTTTTTTGTGTTTTTATGTTTTTATCATTTTTTTATATTTTTGGTGATTGCAAGCTCCCATGATCACCCACAATTGAATCCATAGCCTTGCTGAATAGAGCACTATTCTTATATTCTCTCAACATGGCAAGATTATCTTTTATCAAATCAGTGTGCTCTATCATCAGGATCAACATGTCACTCATGGAGATCGAGGGAGGTGACTCCAACAGGTCAGACTTGGGTGGATGTAAAAGTGGAGGTGGATAATATACAGGTGGAGGTGGGTAGAAGTCCGAGTCGTGATACTGTGGCTGAGGCGGAAATGTACAAAAGTCAGAAAAAGTAGGAGGATCCTCCGGATAAAAGGGAGGTGGACCGGCTGGAGGGTACGAGGAATCTGCAAAATCCGGATAAAAATCGCTCCAGCGATCCATCTCGAAACAAGAGAAAAATGATCGGGAGAGCACGATGGTCAAGTCAAGAGATGTGAGAAAAAGGCGCAAATGCGCAGAGTGATCGAGTATGCACACAAAACAATCACAAGCAAAAATGAATCAATCAAACCCTCAATTCACCTACTCAACTCGGTAGAGACCGAAAAATCGGTCTTTTTATCTTGTCTGTTTTAGAGTTAGGTGAGAAGTCAAGAAGTTGCACAAACACTTAGGGGCTCAATGGGATTTGGGCACTAATCCTTAGCGTGTGCGCGAGCAAGTAAAAGCGAAGACAATGGGGGGGGGATTACTCGTCCCAAGACAAGATTTTCCTTTTGATCGATTTTTAGGGTCAAGTAATGTTAGCAGTCCCAATTTTATTGGTTATCACTTTTTTTTGGATTTTTAGTGATAATGCTCGAGCCTAACAGGAAGTCAATTCTACTTGGCACCTAGGTGATCAAAATCAGAGGTGGAGAGTCGGAAAAACAATGCAAACGGCAAAACGATGATGTATGCTAAAGAGAAATGCTCACCTTGCCTCCGACATTCTACATGCAAAGATGCTCAGTGAAACCTAACTATATGCAAATGCAAGCCGATGAAATCGCCCCAAGTTTCAGAAATTGCTATTAACGTGAAGCACCACAAGTCGGTCACCAATCCTCAATCCAAAAAGTCCGGTCTAGAGTCACCCCTCCTCTTCCCGACAAATCGAGTTTAGGAGTAGCGCTTGATGGGGTGGGCTCGCGGCACGTAGGCTCGAAGATGATGAAGCGACTGTTTAAAATTTTGACTAAGTCCAAATGCGGCTATAGGTACATGCAAGATATATTATGTGTTTGGCCTTAATCTATCGCAAGCAATCCTAAAACTAGGGGCTCAATAACACAAAATAGGAAAACAAAACCGAGAAAACAAAGGAAAAAAATGCGGTGAAAACCGTAAAATCTGCGGTGAGCCCCCAAGTGTACAAACACTTGGAAATTGGGCCCGAAAGTCCAAAGTCCTGGGGTACCTGTATTATTACAAATTAATAAATCTCTCTCTCACAAAATAAAAATGCAAACTAATCTAAGCACTCTCTCACTCCTCCTACTCTCTCCTGCCGGCTTGGCTTAAGAAAAGCCGGCTCTGCTTCACGTGGTTGCTTCGGATCCCCTAGGCGATCCGCCTCGCTCCGCGGTCCCTCGCAAGAAGACAAAGAAATGGTCAGAAAAGCTCAACAATATATATCAAAACAAGAGAGATAAAAGAGCAAGCAATAATGAAGACAACAAACACAATCAAGCAAAAATATGAACTACTCGCTGTTGCTCCCCGACAACGGCGCCATTTGATTTACACGAAATTCACGGGGTCTAAAATAGTGTCTCACACAAGGCGGAGACAACCGTCGCTGTGGCGACCCTCAAATGAATCTCGTATAAAATCAACAATTAACCCACACTATAGATATCAAACAATGACAAGCAATGTGAAGTTAAAATTTATTTTTAACTCTACATAAATGGTGTATAGCAAGCAAGTACGTAGAGAGTTCGAACACATGGAGAAAACATGGTAGATCAAACTAATGTGTGTGTGAGTGTGAAGTTTTATCTATACTATGCAATGCAAATATTTTTGTGGGTTTTTAAATTTTATTTTTTTTGTATTTTTAATTTTTAATTTTGTATTTTGATTTTCTTTTTACTGATTTTGTATTTTCTTTTTATATTTTATATTTTTATATTTTCTTTTTCAATAATAGGATATATAGACAATATAGGGAAAGAGAGGATAAAGGATTTATAAAAATAGACGAAAATAGGCAAAAATCAGGGGATAAAATATTTTTGGTCTTTTTATACTTTTTTACTGCTTTTGTGATTTTTGGGGAATTTTCAGAGTCTTTTTGGTATTTTTAAATATCAAAACAAGGGAAAACAGTGAATAAACTTGCTGGCTGAAATTAAAATGGGAAGGAAAAATATCATACAGTGGCAAAATTTTCTCAAATTAATTTAAAAATAAATAACATAAAATAGGGAAGACACAGCAACTGAGTTTCTATTTTTGTGATTTTTCTAGAATTTTGTAGATTTTTTTGAAGTTTTTAGGTATTTTCAAATTTTTAAGGTTTTTCTTTTGCAATTTTTAGTGATTTTTGGACTGACACTAAAATAGGTTAAAATAGACAGTAGGGATTTTTTTTGGAATTTTTTGAGGTATTTTAATATTTTTTTGGTATTTTCTAAGCTAGACAGTAGGCAAAAAGCAAGTTTTTGATTTTTAATAAATATGAAAATGCAATAAAATCAAAAACTAAAAATATGGCGTGAAGGTAAAAGTGAACAGGAGCTTAACTTGAATTTTTAAGGATTTTTCGAATTAAAAAGATGCTCCAAATAATTCAGACAAGCACACAAAAATATCACAGCCTGGCAGGGGTATATATGCAAATAGTCAAACCTCCAGGGGCATACAGGAAATTTTCACACAAAAATTGTAACCAAACAAAATAATTCTGGACTAAATGACAATAGCAAAATGCGCAAGCCCTTTCGCACAAAATACCCACCCGCGCACGTGCGATGCACGCACCTGGGAAGGGCTAAAATGCAATACTTCAAAAAACGAGGGGCCTAAATGTAAATGCCAAATAATCCGAGGATGTTTCTGCAAAAATGCCAAGCAGCACGTGCGACGCACGCGCCTGGCGGGGACTATTTCGTAATATTCGAAAAGCTTGGGACATACTTAAAATTATTACAAAACATATATGCCTTCAGATGAAAGATTAAGTCCAAAGAAATAAATATAAAACACGCGAGGGTATATAGAAAAATTACCCAGGCGGGGGTTGATCCGACGGTGCTTGATCTTTCACTTATGACAAGTGGCGGCCTCGCAGAGCCCGATACCCCTTCAAAATCCACGGCCCAGATTAGATGGCGGAGCTCCATCGAACGGCTGGGCATGGGGGTAATCCAAGGGCTGCTATAGCGCGTCAAGAACTGCGGAGGATCCAACGACGATGATGCGTGAAGGAAGAACGACCGATGAACTCGTCCTGGATGACTTCTAGGCTTCAAAATCTCCACGCGTGGTGCTTCTCCCTCCCTTCCGATGAGATCGAGAGCGACCTGGGAGCCTCCTCTATCGAGTGGTGGCCCCAAAATGGCGGCAAGGGCACTGGAGGGCCACCACGGCTTGCACGAACTGAGCTGCTCCCAATAGCTTTTCGTCTCCCATAAATCGACCCCAGATGGGTCTCCAGCGCACCTGGGACCTGCAAAGAACGCGCAAGAGTGTCAGTAGAGGGTTCCAGGGCGACTGTGGGTGATGAGATGTCGAAGGCGGTGGGAATGAAGCTCGCCGGTGCAAGCTCCGGCGAGGTGCTGGCGTGATGCGAAGTTGCGTGCGAATCGAAGCTGAGGGTAGCTAATTAATCCTGATGCTACTAGAAAGCTAAAAACGCAAGAAAAAAAAGAAAAAAAAGAGATAGAAACGACCTCAAGGGCTGTAGAGCCCAACGAAGGACCTCGACGGCCTGGTGGCCGGAGATGGTTGTGGAATCCGCCGCCGAGCTAGCGATGCACCTCGACAAGGTCGAGGATCGACCCTCTGTCACAGGGGATCCAGCCACAAGCCCTCGGAGGTTTTTGGCTCTGGCCAAAGTGGTTCAAAAATGAGAAGGAAGGTGGCTGTGTGGTTTTGAAGGATGGACGAGGGGCGTGAAAGACGAGGCGATGACGGGTGGCTCGATGATCCAATGCTCGAGGAAAGCTAATGGCGTGTATGCCCTATGGTAGGGGAGCAAGTTTGCAGAAGATTGCGACACCAAAAGATGAAAGTAGCAGCCTCGAAAAAAGGGAGAAAGAGGGGTCAAACTCATTCAGACACAGCTACAGGAGTAGGACCAGGGAGTTGACCCGAGGTCAACTCTCCAGGTCCCCTGGTTGGTCCACGTGGACCAACCAGGAAAAACTCCTGGAAAAAGATTTAAAAATTTATTTAAAAATAATAAATGACTTAATTAATTTTAGGTTATTAAATAAAAAAATGTTTATTATTTTATATAGTATTTTATTCCGATTTTTAATTATTTTTATGAGGTATATTTTTACAAGTTTACTTTTATACCCTTTATAGGTATATTACCTATATATTTTATTAATTTATTTTTATTTTATATTTTTACTTTCTTTAATTTTTTTATTATTTTATAAAATTATAACATACTTTTATACACTTAAATATATTTTTATTTTATTTTTCTGATGTGTTTTGTATATTTAATAAAATAAAAGTATGTATTGTATATGTATGAGTATAGGTTCTATACCTATGTATTAGGAATACAAGTATTTTATTCTGAGTTTTATTTGGATTTTTCTTCTGATTTTAATATACATATATTATAAATAATATTTACAAAATTATAAAAATATAAAATACAAAAATAATGACTAAATAATAAAATGAATATTTTAATCTGTACAAATATACTACAAGGGTCCAAAACTCAACTTTCAAACCGTAACTCCGAAAAATACGAAACCACCTCCATTAAATAGATTATTTTATGCTATATACAATTAAAGTGAGTTTGGTACATTTTGAGTTTTTATTTGCAAGATACAGGTCTGGGAAGTTGGAGTTCCGGAATCTTATTCAAACCATAACTTTTTATCTATACATTATTTTTCAGTGAAATCAATTTTGTATTTTTCTTTATTTAATTATCTACAACTTTCATGTACAAAGTTTCTTTATTTGAGGTATAAAAAGTGGAACCAAAAATAGGTCCCAAAATGAATAAAGAATGAATGAAATGAAAGGGATTTTTATTGGTATTTTGGCCCTTATCTCCCCCTACTTTATTCCTTGTTGGCCTATTCATCAAGATGCCTAGGTCTCGGGGGTTCGGGTCATAAAATATTTACAATATTTTATTCTTTTTTTCTTTTATTTATTCTATAATTTTGGCTTTAATTACAATATTTTACACACTATTTGGATGCACATGCATGAATGCTAAGATGATGGTTTTAATGCTATTTTCAGGCATTTTCCAGGGGTTTTAAGGCCAAAATGATAGAATAAAGATGATGAAATGTGGATTCATCAGTGTCCCAAATGCATTGTGTATTATTTTGGCAATTACAAGTGATCATTTTGGCATCATGACATCATCGTGATGAATATCGTGGTGTCCACAAACCCTAGGTAGGGATGGCTACTAGGGTTTGGGTGAGAGAGAGAGATGGGACGTGTGGAGTATGATAGAGAAAGAGAGTTGTTGTAGTCGTTGCAACAATTTCATTGACCAAGAGGGCTAGAATCGTTTACCACCTCATGTGCACTGTAGATCTCTCGAGGAGGTTGTTGTCAACGACCTCAACCCGATTGTGCAGTGATATGAGGGTTCCAATGGAAAAAAGAGGACCAGAAATAAAAAATGAACGAGGGAGGAAGCTATATACATATGATGGTGGTGTGATGTTGGGAGGGCTCTATGTCGTGAATGGATATATCTACATGGGATCCAAGGACATGGTGTGACGGAGCAACTTGCTGCGCAGATTTTTCATAAAGAAACCAACTCCATCGAGTAACGAATCATTACCGAAAAATTGGAGAAGATAGTAAAGAGTTTATGACAGGACAGAGACCTCAGCGTGGAGTTGACCTGGAGTTAATAAACACAAATGCCTCATTGGTCCACGTGGGCATGTTACGCGACAAAAGATCAATGAAAATGAGAAACAAATATAAATAAATAGAAAATGAATTATTTGAATAAAAATCAAAATACGAAAGTTGTTTATTATTTCATGTACTATTTTTACATGTTTTTTTATGAGTTAAATTATTAATTATTAATATTCACATGTATATACATTGGTATATATACCTATATTTATAGTATATTGTTATAATTATTTTGTATTTAATATATTATTTTTATATACATGAATTTTATATACTTATATATTATTTAGTTACACATTTAAATTTTTTATTTTATTTTCCTGATTTTATTTATTTACTCAAATAAATATGTTGTGTATTATATAGATATGGTATACCTATGTATTATAATAGTTATTTATTTTAGAGCATTTTTAATGGTATTATTTTATGTTTATTAATTAAGATGTTTCAAATGATATTAAAAAGCATTTAAAAATATAAAGAAGATAAATAATAAAGAGACTATAATGAATATCATATATATATATACATACATACATACATTCATATATACAATACAATAGGGACCCAAAAGCCAACTTTTACATCTCAACTCCAAATTAAGTGAAACCACCTTTATTAAATAAATAATTTAATTTTATGAATAATAAATGTGAGTTTGGTCAATTTGAGTATGTATGGAGGAGATACATGTTTGGGAAGTTTGGTTTGTGGCTTTTTGTTGTGTGTGTCCCAAATGCATTGTGTATTATTTTTGTGTGAAATAAATTTTGTATTTTTCTTTTATTTTTTGTACAACTTTCGTGATGAGGGTTTTGTTATTTGAGGTATAAAAATGAGAAAATAAAATAGGTGCCAAATGGCATTTATTGATGAACAAAATTAGGTTTTTTTGAAGTGTTTTGTGTACAATTTGTCTACCCTATGTCGCCCTACTTTATTTATTGTCGACCAAGTCATTGTGAAGACTAGGTCTTGGGTTCTAGGGTCATTCGATGTGTGCGATACTTCATTTCATTTTCCATTTCATTTCCATTATTATTTTATTTTGGAAATAAATAAATAAATAAATAAATAAATATAAATACAGTATTTGTTGTCAATTATTGAGTACTATTTTGTATAAATTAATGCTATATTCATGCATTTAGCCAGGGATTTGAGGCTAAAATGAAAGAATAAAGATGACGAAATGGAGATTCATCACACCATATACTTGCCTTTGCTAGTCCCTACCAAACACTTAAGATAACGAGTGCATAAAAAGAAAATAAAGAAAAGAAAAAGAAATACTTGGATTGATTTTAAATTTTAAACTTATCTTCATAAAATCAAAGTTTGGATCTTAGTCAGACCTTTTGGAATTTAAGTTTTGTTGGAACCTTATTGGGAAGCGAACTTGAACTCAACAACCTCTAAGAACCACAAAACATTGTCAAAGTCTCCTCAAAAGCCAGGTCAGAACAAGACAACATCACACGCAGTCTCTTATGACTATGAGTCTATCTTGTACAATGTAAGTGATATGTAGATCCTCTCGGCTAAAGCGGTAAAGAGACATTCTTCTCCAACATTGTGACCCTAATTTCCCAATCTAGCAACTTTTTCCTCGAGGAGCGGCGTATTCCCTTCTAAGTTAAAGTACAACCAATTCGAGAAGAGCAGATGGAGAAGAGAATGGACGGCAACCAGTGTAGCTACCTATCCTAGGATGCTTGACCAGTGTAGCCAAGTCATCCAGCTGTATGCTCCCATGTATGTTTGACTTCAAAGCTTAAGATTGCTTATTGAATACATACTCCGATGGGAACTACTTTTTCTTTGATTTTTGCTCGCCTATTCTTTTTGGAGTTTTTGATTTTCTATTTTTTAGTATATGTACAACAACATTTACACAAGGATCTTTTCCTATTGAGCCAGAAGAATATCCCTCTTTTGAAGCATTATTACAACCCACAACATCCTGTCTTTGGACCTCATCGCTATTGGATCGGGTTGGGACACAATGGCCATAGATTGTGACTTCGTATGTTTCCATACACTTGTGTATAATGCCATCAAATCCAGTCCTCTACCACTTCAACTGAGTTGAGCTAAGTGTAAGGTGCATATGTGTAATTTAGGACACTGCCAATAAGATTTTTATGTGTTTCAATGTATTCTACTTAGGCAGTCAAGATGACATATGAACCTAGTCTTGTAGTCTCAAAGAATTAAGTCTAGTAGATATGAAGCATCTCAATTCTAGTTTCTATAAGGTTCCTATGATTAAGTGGATTAAGGTCCAAGCAAGCTCCAATTTTCGGATTTTATTCCAGAACAATTCAATTATCATTATCAATACAAAGAATGCAAATGAAATGCAAGAAAAAATTCTTTTTGTGAAGATATTTTCTGAAAAGAAAACTTTTTATGAGTTTTGAAAAAGTTTTGCAATTTTTTATATAGTTTTTGAAATCATTTCGCTCATTTTTATAAGTTCCTGAAAATTTCAAAATTTTTAGTGATTTTTATAAAGATTAATAAAAGAAGTATATTCAAATATTTACACGGGAGTGTGTGCTTATTTACACCAAGAATTTATACACAATTTAAGTATCAGTTGTTTCTACAAGTTATATATATAAGGTTATCTATATATATTATAGAGAATCTTATTTTCTACAATTATATACAGTGTTCTCAAAATAATTTGCAAAAAAAATTTCACAATCATTTTGAAAACTTTATTTTGACAATAGTTTTTACAAAAAAATTCAAAACAAAATTGAAAATCATTTTACAAATGTTTTTGAAAGGTATAAATATATTTTTCAAAGTATTTTCAACCATTTTCGAAATCATTTGCAAACTAAATTTTAAAAACATTTTATTCTGACAAATGAAATACATTTACAAATATTTATAAATTATTTCGTAAAGGTTTGAAAACATTTTACAATCACTTCCGATTTTTTTTCAAGATATTTTACAACCATTTTTAAAAGCATTTTGCAAACCATTTTAAGCTAGTGTATTAATCATATTTATAAATAATTGAAAATTTTTATTCATATTTAGACTGTATTGTTTATTCTATACAGTTAATTTATTATATACCCTAACCTGATATAGTATTTTAACCATATTATTCAAAAATACAAAAGTACGAGATATGGCTAGAATATATACGTCGTATATACCACCCCTTCATACTTAACTTGAGTTATGTCCTCATTGTAATCAAAGAGAAAAAGGAAAACATAGCTCGTGCTAAGTATAGGAAAAGTCTATACTACAATGACAAAATAAAGAATAGAAATTCGATTGCCCCCCATACCTAGGATCAACTAAACCTAAGTATAACAGACTACACCTATGGCATGGATGATCAGGGGTTAGAATGAACAGATCAACAACCCGATATGTCTCCCCCTATACATAAGGGAAGATATTCCTAAGTACAGAGAAGAAGTCAACAAACGAGGATACAAGAGAGGAGACTGGAAAAAATGAAAAATAAGAAAAAAGAAGTCGAGAGTATGAACAACAATACCCCCCTATATTTAGGGTAAGAGATCCCTAAGTATAAGCAACGACATGAGTGATGAAATGGAACAAAGAAAGAACACTCGACTCGTCCACCTCCCCTATACCCAGGATAAAACACATCCTAATCAAGATAAACACACTGATCGAAATGGGTGATAGAAATGGTAGATGGAATGGAAGAAACAAAAGCGAGAATATACAAGGCGATGAACGTACAATGATCAAGAAGGTAGGAATCATACCTTCTTGTGTGGCCACTGAAGAATGGATATAGCTAGGTACAGGTTGATCTCGGGGTCAACAATTGATGAATCCCGATCAGGGTCGACATGGTGGAGATCCTCAGTGGTCTCAAAATGAAAAGGCATGAATGCATCAGTGGAAGTAGTAAGGTCTGGTCTGGCATGGGAAGTCTTTCCTTTAGCTACCCTCTATGTTAAGGTGTTTATAGTGTAAATACTATAGATCTCATCAACACATTACCACACACAAGGAGAGGGGCACGAATGTCTATACTTTCTGAGTCATCCCTTTAGAAGAGAAAGTCTCGGGTCTCAATATCTTTCATGGTATAACAAACATCTTTGATATCAGCAACAAGGTCACAGTCCTCTGATTTGGCTGACACATGTATACTATCATCTGGTGCGGGTTTCTAACCGGTAGTGAGTGCAATGATCGTCTCAATCAGCATGTTCTCCTTGTGGGAATGAAAGCGTATCTCTCCAGATCCATAATCAATAACGAACTTCATTGTAGCGAGGAAAGGTCAACCCAAGATGATTGGAGTGTGCTCCACAGAGGTGGAGGTCTCCATGGGCAATACGAAAAAATCAATAGTGTAACTCATGCTCGGGATCTGAATGACAATGTTTTCAACAATATCCATCGGCCTCTTTATTGAGGTCAACAAATTGACAAATCATCCTGATTTTCTTGAGAGACCCAAGATTGAGTATCCGGACAAGTGGGAAGGGTATTATATTAATTGACGTGCCGCTATCAAGGAAAGTGTGATCAAAGTGATGATCAGAAATGGCACATAGACCGACGTGTGTACTAGTGTTCCCTTTCCTATTGGGCATACGATGAGTGATGGCATGAGCAGTGGTCATGGTCAGAATGTGACGCTCAATCCTGCAATGTCTCTTCCTTCTCTAGGATTTAGGTGCATGCAGAAGGTTCATGGCCTTTCGAATTGGGGCATCAAAAATATCCTGAAAAGTCACCACCACTTCACGGTTTGTCAATATTGTTTTAGATTTTTTATTTTTTCCTCACTAGGGAGGAAGTCAGAATCAGAGTATACAAAAGGATGATTGGAATCAACCTGTACAGTGTCATCCTTGAAGGGTGGGTGGGTAGGAACTATGGTGTGTGTATGTGTGGGCAAGGTGGGTGGCACAAACTCCCTCTCCTCACAATCAGTCCTGGTTAGATGTCCATTATTGTCTATTTGAATTTTTATATTTTGCTCATTTTTTATATTTTTGGTGACTGCTATCTCTCATGGGCTCCCCTCATGAAGGTTAAGCAACAATGTGAATCTTATATAGAGTTGTGATGTCATCTACCCTCGGTTGCATTTGCTTCACTGCCCAGATCATGTAGTCAAAAGTGGTATCCATGAGAGGTGAATCTAACAACTTAGCACCAGATGGGGGTGATAGTGGACAGGGTGACTACAGTGGTCGAAGATGGACTCCAAATCTTGTGGCTGAAACTATGGATGTGGTGGATATGTGCAAAAGGAAAAATCATGATAATAATCCTCTTGACAAAATAGAGGTGCAATGGCTGGAGCGGAATGAGAAGAATTTGCAAACTCTGGATAAAAGTAGCTCCTGTCAGCCATCTCGATACTCAAGAGGTGAGGGTTGGGGAGAGCACAATAGTCAAGTCAAAATATGAAGGAAAAAGTCAAAATACACAAAGTGACCAGACACACACAATACAAACACAAAACCCCTCAATTCACCAACTCAACACTGTGAAGATCATGAAGGTTCGATCTTTTTATATTTTCAGTTTTAGAGTTAGGTGATAAAGCAAATATTTATAAACTCACATGTCCAGTCCCCTAAAGTGGTTGTATTCGAGTCAGTGTAGCACACCTGCTAGAACACTGGACCACTTCATCTATAGTATGAGGCAACTGCTTGCAACAATAACAGGTCCCAAGAGTCGACCCAAGTGCTTTGGGAACAAGTCCACGGTTGGGGGCTCTAATACTTATGTGTACGTGCCTCACTCAGTATGAATGGTACATGTAACCATGATGGGTTACTCCCCCAAAACAATGATGCCTATCTTTTACGTTTGATTTTAGGGTCGAGTTCGGTTAGCAATCCCAATTTTATTGGTTACCATTTTTTTTGATCTTTTTAAGAAAAAACATCTAATGAAAATTTTGATTCTTTTTATTTACCTAAGTCTAAGAAATAGGGGAAGGAGTTCGGAAAAAGTCGATGCACGGAAATCGATGAATGCAGATGCTAGAGACAAGGATGCATACCTGACTCCAACAGTTTACATGCAAGATTATCCACACATAAAAAGAAATCTATCATATATGTGTGCAATAGAAAACCGTCCTAGCAGAAACTTCTACTTGGGGAGTCCAAATTTATTAATTTGACTAATTCCAATGACTTACAGGCACCAAATTCTATTAAGTATGTGGACCTAAGCCTACCTGGATCAACCAAATAAAATCCAAAGACCAGGGGCTTCAAGCATACAAATTAAAATAAAAGAAAGCAAAAAACTCAAAACTCGAGATTTGGGAGGACAAAATGTAGAATGCGAGAAAAACACAAAAATCTGAGTAAACCCCCTAGGGGAACAGACACCTGACGAAATGGGCCTGCGAGTTTTTGAATGTACAAATCATATATTATTAAAATTTATATTACAAAAATAAAAGTCTGTAACGAAACGAGTCGTGGCGGCCGACGGAAACGTGCCCTTAAAATTCGCACGACCGAACCATTACCTGAACGTGCATGGCAATCATTGAGCAGAGATAATATCAATTCCATAAAAAGTCCATTCAACAAAGAGTTCCATTATAACAAGTCCAACTGCCGTATTTTTGTAAAAACTACTCTGATAATTTAAAACAACATCTCAACAGTTCCTGTAGGCATATAGATATCCTTAAATCTTCAGGAGTTGTATCATACCACGTCAGGAATCCGAGGAATCTGTAGCAGGATCCTGATTAAGCAGTCCACCATGTTCTTTACCTGAAATTGACAAAATAATTTTTTTGCATGAGCCTAATGCCCAGTATGCATCGGGGTCCATGCATGGGTATTCTAACGGTCCTTGGTCCGTTATAATTCATGCACTTGTATTTTCATGGATACACATCATTACCTGCCTAGATAGTTCCCATGCATGTCTAAGTTCGATCCCTATAATGTATAATTTCACTTCTAAAAAAAATATAGGTGTGCATGTAAATCGCACAAGTAGATATGCCAACCATCTCTATCAACTTGGGGGGCTTATTTTATAAAATACATGGCAAGTTACATACTTCTTAAATCATATAAATCATTTTGCATATTAACCCCCATGACTTTGATGGTTTAACTTTCTTAAATCAGTTTTTGTATAACATGTAATGGTTCAGTATCACATCAACCATTTTCTTGCATAACATATACTGGTTTATCTTTAATTAAACCACTTTCTTACATAACATGTTATAAACTATTTTTTCCATACCTTGTAATGATTTATCTTTATAAATCATTTCCTTGCATACTTGTAATGGTTTATCATTATAAACCATTTATTTTGCAACTTGTAATGATTTACCTTTATAAATCATTTTCTTGCATACTTGTACTGGTTTACTGTTATAAACCATTTATTTCATAACTTTCATGTACGTATCTTGTTATACGTTTTCAACCGCTGGCACTTGCGGTCCATGACAGTGTAACTACAACTGTAGAGGACTTAGCTTTTGCCTCTATGGTTCCTTGCAACCATACGCCCCTTGCGGCGTTGCCCCTTGCGGCATACACATGACAGTGTAGGTACAACTATAGATGACTTAGCTTTTGCCTCTGTGGTTCCTTGCAACCATACGCCCCTTGCGGCGTTGCCCCTTGCGGCATTAATACGACCCCTTGCGGTCGTCCATGTGACTCTTTATGAGTCTGTGCCTTAATCTTGATTAAGATATCAAAATTCTTCTGTTGTGATTATAGATCACGTTGGAATAATGTTTACCTTAATCACATTAATAGTCCATTTCAATATTTTAACTAGTGATTCCGTGAATGTGATAAGTATATCTTTTTATTTCAGGAACTAATAATATAAAGTATATCCTTTGCACATATTTTATTTAGATCAGGTAAGGACGAATACACGTATTATTCATAGATAGAAAGTGTATGCAATATCCTGTATATGATTAGTGAGGGTCGCAAATTATATGGGTTATATAGTTATATCTATATCTATGCGTAATATGTATAATCTGTTGTTTGTGTATATACACACATCTGTTTAGTTCTTCTGTTTAATCAAAACAATAAAGAAAAACTTAGAAACAGATTTACGTACCAAATGGTATGAAGCATTTAATGTAAATTCTTTGAATTATGATATTAAAGCTACAGGACAATGTGCTTTACACATTTAAAAAAATGAGCAGATGAAACCAGCTGTTAATAATCCTATATTACTACAACCTTGTTTAGAAAGTTATTATATATGTCACGTACAATGTAGACGTTAATTTCCAATCATGCATATACGGTGACCCTATAATAAAGGGTATATTTTTTTACCGTCTCAATTCCCAACAAGGGTGCTCATCACTTAATTAGAAAATTAGTTTAGGCAAAACTATCATTTAACCATTCCATAAACAACTAAATTGCTCAGTAACCTCGTATTAATTTCCAGTGGTCATAGAAACGTTGCCGAATTAATCTTATGAAATTATGACCTACCTAAAAATCATAAAATGGAGTTATCATATGGATAAGATATATTGTCTCACAAATGCATAAACAGATTAAGTGTTGGTGACGAAGTGGACCATACCGGTTAATACATCAGTATGTTTTATTAAAAAGTTCGTACGATGTTTTATTAAAAAGTTCGTACGCATTGTTATAAGAATCCACCCTATACGTTGATAGTTAGTATTTGAATTTCTGACATTTGTTTATTCAGACCCCTAAATCGATATAAACAATCAATGATCTATTCTAAATTAAATCGATGTGCCTATGTAATACTAAAAAAAACACATACATTTAATATGTCTTATTCCAGACATTATCATTAGTCATACAAAAAAAATCCTAGTCCGACACATACATTAGAGGTCGTAAATTGGATATGACTTTTACTGATACATAAGATCCTCTGTCTATACATACATCCAACTATCTATTTTAAATCAAATCAGTGTATATCCGTAATAATCTAGAGCCGAGAATACAATTTGAGGTTGTGTTTCGGATAAGATCCTAAACCGATACATACGAGAGAATCCTAAACCGATACATACGAGAGATCTATTCTAACATAATCAATATTTATACTAAAGCCTAGACCGATACATACATTACGGTCTCATTCTAAATCAAGTCGTTGCGCATACGTATTAACCTACGGAACCAATACATACATTTAGATGTCGTATCTCGAATCAAACGGTTGCGTATACGAAAATCCTACACCGATACATACCTCAGGTCCAACGCGTACTTTACTTGACGTAGTCATCGTGTCTCCTTCCGTTCACGGATCTACGCTCTCCTTCTCTGATTCGGTGTTGCCTTCTCCTGCGACGACGAAGGACGCCCGATGAGATCTCCCTTCCTCTCTCTCTCTCTCTTCAATGGCAAGGAAAGTGACGTGAGGGGTAGGGGAGGGGGATCCTTGGGGTTTTATTATTGACAATGGTAGAAAAAGGAAATGAAATAATAATCCCATTAAATTGAGCATTAAGGTGGTATAATGATGTAATTATAATTATGTAGATTTTTTCTCAAAAACACAGCTGTTACAAAGTCTTTCTCACAAAATAAGAAAATAAAACTACACTATCGTCATTACTGCTCTATCCTACTGGCTTGTAAAGAAAGGGCTAGTCTCCACTCTTCTCGGCTGCCTCGACCTCCTAGAAGGCCATCATCACGTAACGGGCGCTCACAATAAAGTCAACAAAGGGAGATAATTAGAACAAATAAATGATTATAAAAATAAAAAGGTATAAAAGAAATATATATGATAGCTAATACGTACACTTGGAGGACCTGCAATGTCCGACAAATCGGATCCAACAATTTTTGTAATGGTCGCTCTCTAGTACTCAGAACTCAATAAATGCAAACAAACAAACAACCTACGATATAGATAAAACAATGAATAAATGTGGGGTGAAATTTACTATACCCTACAAAATGTATATAGTGACAAAGTAGTAGAGGTCGAACTACTGGAAGTAAACTAGGATAGGTATAATTATTATTAATTAATAAAAATCAATAATAATATTTTTGTACTTTTTCTTATTTTTTGTTTTTGTGAGTTTTTAATTAAATTTAATTTTGTGTTTTCAATTATTTTATAATTTTATACTTTTAAAATTTTAATTTTTATTTTCTTTTTGAATTTTGCAAAATTTTAGTTTCATTTTGTTTTAAATATATCTATATATCTATATATAACAGTAATAATAATACTATAGATATTATAAGTAATATATAATGTACATAATATATATATATACACAAGAACAATCTTTTTTTATCCTTTTTCAAAGTTTTTATATAAGATATAGTATGGGAAAAATGGGGTTACCCATACTTCATTTTTCCTGTAATTTTTTTTATTTTTTTGAAAAATATCAACATGTATATTCATTTATATATCCCTCCAATATGTCACTCAAATTTCGTCAGAAACAAAGACTCCTTTGCTTTGCATCTAGAATAAGTAATTTCAATGGTCTAAACATTGTTGTAATCGACCTGTTCTAGATGGAGGGCATATGAGTCTCCATTTCTGACGAAATTAGAATGACATATTGGAGGGATATATAGATGACTATGCATTGTGATATTTTTCAAAAAATAAAAAATGTTGAAAAATGGGGTCGGGGTAGCCCCATGTAACCCATATAATATATGGTAAAATGGGACTGCCCCCTAGGTGGAGCTTACTTAGTTCTCCCACCCCATTTTTTTCATTTTTTTCAAAATAAATATGTAGATTTTCATCATTACATCCCTATATTATATCATTGAAGTTTCGTGCGAAATAGAGATTCGTACGACCTCCATCTAGACAATCAATTTTTAACGATCGTAGAATTTTTGAAAATTGATCCCATCTGGATCAAGGCCATATGAGTCTCTGTTTCACATGAAACTTGAATGATATAATATATGAACAAAAAATATAAAAATGGGAAAAAGGAGCCAAGTTATCTCCCTTCATGGGACAACCTCATTTTACACAGTATATACAGGGTTTTATAATTTTAAATTATCTATAAACAGTAAAAATTAAGAAAGTAAAGCATTTTGTGTTCTTAATATTTTTTTTCCTATTTTTACATTTTTTTATAAAATTATTGCTAATTTTATGTATTTTTAACATATTTAATATATCAAAATAATGGATATATATATATAGGTCAAATTATTTTGGGTATTAATAGTAGACAATAGGGTCAAAATTTCCCAAAGCTATTTTTAATATATACTATATGATATAAATAAATAAATTTACTGAATAGGAACTCATTTTTTTGGAATTTTATAGATTCTTTGCTGATTTTGATAATTTTTTAGGATTTTATGATTTTTAATGTTTCTCTTTTATATTTTTCATGATTTTTGGTTGTAGGTATAATACATATAAGATATACTATATATTTTGGAATTTTTAAAGTTGATTTTATATTTTTTGTATTTTTATCGGTAAACTTGAGATAAATAGCTCCTATTCTATTTTTAATAAATGGAAAAACACATAAATGCCTAAATAAAAATATGGAAATGCATGAACATGCCAAAATACATCTACCATATTTTTTCTAATATTTATAGCATAAAAGGGTTAATTAATAAAAATAAAAGAATTAAAAATAAAATACAATGTTGACATGGATATTTTTACATTAATGATAAACCATGGGGTGTTACATGCAAATTTACCCAAAATATTACACTTTATTTACAAGTTTATGAAATAAACTTAAATATTAAATGCCGACCATGTTTTAATGCAAAATCACCATGCGAGTCACATGAGGGGCACATGAGATGACATGGCAAAGGACCTGCTTGTAATTTACAATAAATGTAACAATCCATTTGTAAACCATAGACAATTATTTACACTACAAGTTATATTTACACGACTAAAAAGAAAATAAGAAACTTTACGTGGAACAAGTGAAAAATTACCGCTTATTTACACACCATTCGTTGGCGTTCCTTGCGCCATGTCGACCTCCTAACTCGATCAGACGATTGGGATTGGCTGATACCGCTTTGCGGGTCGATGCCTATGATTAGATCAATGGTCTGATCTGAGAGTGGAAGGGTCCCCAGATCGGACGATGCATGTACAATATGGAGCATTAGCTCCATCGGACGGTTATGCCCCATTCCCCCAAGAAAAGGGAAGAACACCGAAGGTGTTTTCCCTTGTTCTTCGATTCCTCATGCTCCAAGGCCTCTCCCATGTTGTGGAGATGCTCATATTGTTCCTGCAGGTGTTCCACATCATCTACATGCATTAAAGATATCCATGACCCATCCATAGGGTCCCTGGGTATTCGATGCAGTTCAGGCTCCAAGGAGTGAGTTATTGGATGCTAAACTCCTTGGATGGGGTTGTTTCCTTCAGGGACATGCAGAGTTAGTCAAAGTAATCATAAGCAAAGGTCTCTAGGAATTTATTCGGCAGAATAAACAAAGATGGAGGTGTGGTTGCGAGGTTCTGATGAAGGTTGGGGGACGAATCTCGATCCCCTGATCGGGAAGGGACTAGGGTGATTGGAGGTGGTCTAGAGATGTAGAAACAAAGGGGGAGGCAGGTGGTTATGGTGTCGGAACAGGGGCTGGGATGAGACATTGCCCGGAGCTCTAAAGCTCTGGTGTACGCTAAATCTAAGGGGTACACTAAAACAATAATTAAAAGCACAGAATAAAAGTAGAATTGAGATGCATGCATAAAAATCTACCTAGAAATGTGACAAAGTAGCTTGAACTTGGCCTGTGGGCCAAGGAGTAGCTGCCATCACCTGAGAGAGCTTCAAGGACGGGGTCGCTCCGTTCACCACTTCATGCGCGCTTCAGATCTCTCAAGGAGGTTGTTGTGACCAACCTCAACCCGATTGTGCAATGATCTGAGGGTCCTAAAGGACAAAGGAGGACCAAAAATTTAAAAAAATACCATAGGAAGGAAGCTATATATAGGCAATGGTGACATGATGTTGGGAGGGCTCTACGACATCAATGGATGTATCTACAAGGGATCTACGGATATGGTGTGATAGAGCAACATGTTGTGCAGATTTTTCATAAAGAAACCCAACCCCATCGAGCAACGAATCATCACTAAAAAATTGGAGAAGAGAGGGAAAAAGTTTCTGACAAGACATTGACTAGGAATGGGTACAGTTGACTTAGAGTCAACAAACACAAGCACCTCATTGGTCCACATGGGCACACTACGTGATAAGAGTTCAAAGAAAATGAGAAATTAAGAGAAATAAAATAGAAAATAAATTATTTAAATAGAACTCAAAACATGAAAGTTTTGTTTATTATTTTATGCACTATTTTACATGGTTTATATTTATTTGTATGAGTTAATTTATTAGATGTTAATATTTACATGTATATACATATGTATATATACCTATATTTATAGTATTTTATTTTTACTTTGAATACATTTTATATATTTATAACTTATTTAATTACATATTTGTATATTTTTATTATACTTTTATGATTTTATTTGTTTACTCAAATAAGTATTCTTATGTATCTGATGACCGAAAAATCACCAAGACACGGGTGAAAGAAAATAGATCAAGGGTCGTTGTGACCCGGATCTCGGAAGTCAATCGGTCAATCAAGAAAAAGTTAAGCAGACCACCAAAATCAGATGAAATCAAATAAACATAATAGCGGTCCTGGCTATTAGATTAGCCTGGTATAGCAACCAGGGTCGGACTCAGGGAGCACGTGATGGCCGTGCGGCCTACGAAGTAGTAAAAAAAAGAACAAAATAAAATACATGTATTTTTGGTGGATTTTTAATTTTTATAGATTTTTTGGATTTTTGGTTAATAAGGAAAATAAGAAAACAAGTGAATAGGCCAAACTCAAACAATTATTTAATGAATCAAAAATCAATAAAAAATTCAAATAAAAATGTTTTTGTGTATTTTATGTTTTCTACTGTTTTTAGTGAATTTTTGGCATTTTTCTGATTTTTATTTCATTTTCTAAAAATAAAACAATGCAAGAAAACAGCAACAATGTCCAGCCGAGCTTGAGGGACTTAGATAAAATATCTAAAAATCCCTAAAAAGCTTGGAGGTAATTTCCCTATATAGAAGAAGAGACAAGGAAAATTTTAGCACTGAAATTATTGTTTTTGGATTTTTAAATTAATTATTAGAATTTTTATAGTGTTTTTATTGTTTTGTAATTTTTATGAGTTTTATATGATGAAAAATGACCAAAATTGGTCAGAAAATCAGACAAGACAAAATACACAGTAGATAATTTTTTTTTAAATTTTTAGATTAGTTTTAATATTTTTTGTGATTTTTCAAGTCAGACAGTAAAGAAAATGCGTATTTTTCTGAATTTTTAAAAATAGTAAATGAAATAAAAAATGTACCCAAATATTCTAGAAAATTTTACAACATGGCAGGAGCCATGTGTCCAATTTTCATTGAATTTGGAGTGAGGTTGATATTTTATTCAAAATCAAAACCAAGGTACAGTGCACAAGGACCTATACGCAATTAGTGAAAGTTTCAGGGGGTCCGGTGCAAAAATCCCAAGAAGTCACGTGCGAGGCACGTGTCTAGGGCACTCAGGGACCTAATTGCAATAAAAGAAGAGTTCTCAAACTAATTGGCAACAGGTACCAAAAGTCTGAGGGCTTTACTGTAAAATACCCAAAAATATACGTACATGCACAAATAGACCATGCACAGGGGTATATATGCAATTACTTAAAAAGTTTCATTCAATCAGTAACACCCTCGAAACACAAGGCTATCAATGCAAATATCCCAAATAAACACGTGTCGATGCACGTGACACACTACAGGCAGGGGTATACATGCAAATAGCAGAAAAGATAAGGTTCAACATGCAAATTTCCTAACGCAAATAAAATTCTAAACATATTTATAGGACTGACATCAAACTACTAAAAGGGGAAGGGCCTAAGGGTAAATTACCCTTTATTAAGTCGACCATCAGATGGGCGCCACGTGTGCTGATCGACGGCTGGGAAGAGGTGGCGCCCAACGCTAGGGTCTTCGTCCTGATCGAACGGCTATGGCCTCGCCACGTGTGGAATCGGATGGCTGGGAAGAGCTGGCGCCCAACGCTAGGGTCTTCGTCCTGATCGAACGGCTATGGCCTCGCCACGTGTGGAATCGGACAACTGGAGTGCAGCGTGGGCAAGCCTCGCTGATCGGACGGTGCGGATCGCTCCTCCAAGGATCTGACACTGCTGGTGGCTCCTCAAATGAACGGCTGAGATGCAAACTGGAGGTCGATGGGGATCCTACGGTATATGGAGGTCGAGGAAGAACTGATGGCCGGCGACCTTCGCCGGCCTGCTGCGTGCGCTCCCAGCCTCCTCGCGGGACTTTGACGATCGGAGAAGAAGCTCTGTGGGCTCCCGCGTCCAATGGTGACCTCCGATGGCTCGACGGAGCTCCGAGGAGCTCAGGCGAGGGCGGCGGAGACCAAGCTGCTGCTCCAAATGGTCCAAGCCCTCAGATGGGCTCGACTGTACCTGCAAAGTGCACCAGCAGACTCGCGGGTCGAGGGCAAAGTGCCTCGACCCTGTGAGAGGGGGTGATGGTGATCGGTGAGGCGGGGCGGTCGAGCTCCGGCGAGGGGTAGACGGTGGAGCTCGAATCCCCAGCTCCTGTGCGAGCTGGGTTGAGTGGAGGGGCGTAGAACGTGCGCGAAGGATAGGCGAACGCAATGGTGTGGTCCGATGATCGAGACTAAGGCGGAGGTCACCGGAATCAACGATGAATAGAAGATAGGCGAATTGGGCGAAATGCGAAATCAAAGAAAACGGGAAGGAAATACGGGTACCTGGGTGAAGGGATCGACTGGGATCGAGCTGCTGGAGCTCTTGGTCGTTGCCTCGTGGGTCGTCGTGGCCCGATGCTCGAGCTCCTGCTTCAGGCGGAGCACGGCGACGCTAGCTCGCCGGATCGATGGTCTCTCACTCCCTCCTCGCTGCAACACCACGGGGAGCGAGCTGTCACTCTCGCAGATGTGATGGAGGTCCTTGGGTGAAGAATGGAGGAGCCAAAGATGGGGAAATGGGTGGCGGAGCTCGGCTCTTATATGGTGGAAGGTCCGGGAAGAATGGCTCGGGTCCGGCTCGATGGAGCACGGATCCCTAGGCTCAATGTCGGGCGAGGTTCCCGGATGATGGGAGAGTGATTAGGACCCTGGGTTTGGGTGTCTGGAGGTCAGGTCGTGACGCGATAAATCGGGGAATTCGGGTTGGGCGTTACGACCCGTGGGAAGTGGTCCACAGGGGGGAGATGACCGAATATTTCAAAATATTTCACTCTATATTTTTCAAAATGAAAATAAGGTATTTACAGAATAGGGCTATATATAGGTACATATATACAATATAGGGTTTTTATTTTTGATTTTTAATTTGTTATTTTTATACATTTTTATCCCCATTTTCAATTTTATTTATTTATATCATAAAATTAGGAATAAAAAGATATTTTTATTTTATTTTTATTATTTATATACAAAGGGAAAATAAATATGTATATACATCTATGTACATGGTATACTTACAATGTTATTTTTGGTTTTTAATTTTGTTCTTTTTATTTTGTTTTTGTTTTTGTTGTTTTTATTTTATTTATTTACAACATAAAAGATAGAATATATACAAATTTTATGGCAATGAATTTTATTTATTTATAAAGTGAAATAAATATAGATGGGGGGATATATACATGATGAATATATACAAGGTAGGTCATTTTTGTTTTCTTTTTAATTTTTCAATTTTTATTTGGATTTTATCTTTATAAATATATACAAATATGTACAAGCTTATTTTATTCTATTTTTGGAGGAAAATATTTTTATTCTATTTATAGGGATATTTACACACATGAGCCCCTATCTCCCTCTACTTTGGCTTTTATGCGGTCAGGCCCATGTTGAGCCCTCCCTTGGGGTTAGGTTACTCAATATTTATTCTAAATATTTCCTCTTTTTCTTTTTGATCTTTATTCTTTTATTTTTGCACAAAAACATGCTAATTATTACTTTTTACACCATGCATGCTTTTGGTAATTATTTGTATTTACAAAAATATACATGCATTTGCAAAGGTTTTTGTAGCTAAAATGTAAGAATAAAGAGTGATGAATGGGTATTCATCAGTATCATATAAGTAGGGTATACCTATATATTATAATGAGGAAAGGGATCCTACTCCATGGAGTAGGTAACTTACCTACTTCACTTTTATTTTTTCTATTTTTTTAATTTTTTTTGAAAAAAAAATTCTTCCATGGATTTTTGTAACTACATCCCTCTAACATGTCATTCAAATTTTCTTAGAAATAAAGACTCCTACGCCCTCCATTCAGAACAGGTAATTTTAATGGTCTTAGATTTGCTGTAATTTACCTGTTCCAGATGAGGGGCATAGGAGTCTCTGTTTCTGATGAAATTTGAATGACATATTAGAGGGATATATGTATTAAAATCCATGGAAGTATTTTTCAAAAAAATAAAAAAAGTTGGAAAAAATAAAAATGGACTAGGTAAGTTACCTACTCCATGGAGTAGGATCTCTTTCCTCTATTATAATAATTATTTATTTTAATATATTTTAATGGTTTTTTATGCTTATTAATTAATTATGTTTCAAGTAATACTTACAAGTATTTAAAAATATAAGGAAATAAAAAATATAAAGAATGGCTATAATGAATATAATATGGATCCAAAAGCCAACTTTTGCATCTCAACTCCAAATTAAGTGAAACCACCTTTATTAAATTGATAATTCAATTTTATGAACAGAAAGTGTGAGTTTTTTCAATTTTGAATATGCACAGAGGGGATACATGTCTGGGATGTTTTGTTTACAGCTTTTTGTTCTGTGTTCTTGAGTGCATTGTGTATTATTTTTGTGTGAAATAAATTTTGTATTTTTCTTTGTATTTTTGCGTACAACTTTCACGATGAGAGTTTTGCTATTTGAGGCATAAAAATAGGAAAAATAAAATAGGTGCGAAATGGGTATTTATTTATGAATAAAATTTGATTTTTAATGTTTTCTGTACAATTTGCATGCCCTATTTTCCCCTACTTTATTCATTGTCGACCAAATCATCATGATGATTAGGTTTTGAGGTTTGGGGTCATTCGTTGTCTTTGACGTTTTATTTCCTTTCCTTTTCGTTTTCTTTATTCTTTTATTTTGGAATCAAATACATGTATTAATACAATATTTACTGTCAATTATTTAGTGTTATTTTGTACAAATTAATGTTATATGCATGCATTTAGCTAGAGATTTAAGGCGAAAATGAAAGAATAAAGGTGATGAAATGGAGATTCATCACTAAGATATATATTAACACATCTATCTCTAGTTAGACAATGCGTGCCTATATCATGATAATATACGACATATCTCTTGGATATCTCGATCTCTCTTCGTAACTATATGACTTAACTCTTCCAACACTTCTGAATCTCTATTTCTATGCAGAGGACCTGCATCAAGAAGTCGGTCGGATGTCAGCATTTGGAGTAAGGATTTCCATCTCCTTCTGGAGATCATTTCCCCACAATCATTTGATGGTGCTATTTGTGTCATCAATCTAACTCTTTAGATCATCTCAGTACTAGTGTTTATGATCCAATCATTAGATCAACATCTACATTACAACAAATCTGAGCTATAATGACATTTTTTTTTTCAAAATCCATCACTAAGTTAGCTGTTGTTAAGTATATAACGATGATATCATTCGTTGCTAAATGATTTTTCATACTTGAAATCAACAACGAATATCATATCTGTCGTTATATCATTAGCAAAGGTCCACATAGTGGCGCTTATCCGCTGCCATTTTTCAACCTTATAATTACTCGTCGCTAAATTTTGAACTAAAACAATAGTGACGATAAGTTGATATTCTGAAAAATAGCAATGGATAAGTGTTGCTATATGAACTGTTGCTAATGATACATCGATATATATACTATTCACTGATAATTTCAAGTACAAAACTCATTTTAGAATGAATAATATCATCATTATATATTTAACAATGGCTAATTTAATGACGAATTTTGAAAAAAACGTCACTATAGCTCAATTTTGTTCCAGTGCTACTTGATTATCAAGATTGTTAAGGTACATAGATCTAATTGTATAAGGGACCTATTATACAAATTAATTATTCTCTATTTCAGATTAAAAGAGTAATTCTAAATAGCTTTTATTGCATGGTGGCTCTACATGGACTCACATGTCTAACAAAAACATGATTAGAAACATCACGCATTCTATCAGGGATACAAAAAAACTCTATCAGGGATACAAAAAAACTAACATTCTATCCCTTTTTAAGGATGATAAAATATATAAGGTGTTGTTATAAGAAGTTGCATGTAGGGAGATTAAGCTTATTTTTTTTCAAACAAAGCTCCCATTAAGATATTATGCATTTCTTACAATGAGATTTGAGAAATGAGTTTATATTATTTTATCTCATGTAGTGTCATTTTTTAACACTTAAGCCTCCTAAATTTTAAATTCAATAAAAAGTGATGGAAGTAAACTAAACACATGAGAATAATTCAAAATAGAAAACTAAGGAACAAATACAAAATATTCGTGAGCTAAAAGAAAGTTCCATTAATACAAAAGATAATAGAATGAAAGACAAAGAACAAAATAGAAAACTACTATAGACAATGATAGTGATTATAATCACTATCATCAAAGATCGATCAGCGGTAGGAAGGTAACACCTCTTGTTGCTTACAATGATGCAACGTCTAGTCTTGCTACTTTGTCTGTTGTAGCCTTTAGAACTAGAGTTCGAAGAGGCTTCTTCTTCTCCTTCTTATTTCATATGTTCTATAACTATCTTTTACACAAAGAGAAAAAGGGAGGGGGATAGGGGGTAGATGTCGAGGAATAGAAGGAAATCTTGGACGAGAGGAGGAGGAGGATGCCTAGATCTTATTGACGAAGAGGACGGGGACTTCTTCCTGGCATTAAGCGAGAGGTTGTAGAGCACCTCTACCTAGGTGTTGATAAACTCTAAGTAATCATTTTCCCATTGAACTATGTTGTTTTTGTGTCTCACCATAATGTGGGTAGTCTCCTAAATATTGTTAAAAAAGAGAGAAAAAGCATTAATCATCATTTCTAACTATCTGAAGGACTCGATTTGGACAAGTTGATGTCCTTGGTTTGCAGGATGAAGAACATAGCTTTGAAAGTAAGGGATCAAATTAGGGAGGAAATGGTTATCTTGAGAAGTAGGGGGTGGTTGTGAGGACTATCATCAATCTCACAACTGAAAAACATTCCATCGATACCAAATAGTTTAACCCTAGAAATTTTGTTAAGATCTTCAGGTTGGGGAATACTAAAGTGCTAGAGGAAGTGGGGAACGAGGATTCCTAAAGAAAGGTGTTGATAGGGAGCAATAGCAAGAATCTACAAAAAGTAATGTCACTACTTAAAAGGACGATAATCGACAAAGGTCTAAACGAACACAATCATGGCATGGGAGACATGCGACGAATTAGTGGCCTTATTTCCAAAGTTTCATGTAGAACTCTATGGTAGTGTATGGGTGAGATGGAATCATCCATGAATACTCTCAGGGGAAGAAAATCGAATTAACGAATTAATATATCACATTTTAGTGGAATAGATCAAAATAACTATCCACTGGTACAACCTCTGAGGTCAAAAATATTCATCTAGAACTTTGCGGTGGTGTATGGTGAGATATATGGATGCAAACAGAAGGATACAGATACAGATATAGGTATTAACATATTCTCATTCGTTTCAATATATATATATATATATACGGATACAGATATCGAAAATTGAATACCGTATCCTTAAATACATATACGGATTCGAAATCGGATAATCATGATTCAGATACGGATATTCAAGAAACGGATACGGATTATCCTATAAATATTAAGTGCCTCTTCATTAATTAGAAATGATGCTTTTACGAACTTGTAATTGATGGATGAGTAATCCTAAATTCAATAAACTTACAATATGAAATAATAAATAAGAAAATTAATTAACTTATTGAATGAAATAAATTGAAGAGCATATAATAAAATTGTACGATGACGTACCTCTGTCTTCCTTCATTTGAAATATTTCCAAAATAAAGGTAATACTGTAACATTGTAACCAACCAATAAGATAAATGTGATATGGTATATTTCTTGAAATGACATTACGATAAATTATAAAAGTTTATTACCTTTTTTTTTTGACAATTCATGATGAGGTACAATTTCATGTCAGTGCTACATTGATGCATACAAAAAATTTGTGAAGCTAAAATATTACTGAAAATATAGATAATATGGATATCTGTGTCCGTATCCACAAAAATATATACATATGTATCTGTATCCGTATCTGAAAAAAATCTATAATGGTATCTGTATCCAAGTCTGTATCCGCAAAAAAATTAAAACTATTATCCGTATTCGTATCCATATCCGCTAAAATCTGAAAATGTACATCCGTATCCGCTTAAAAGCGTATACCTGGTAGCGGACGGATATGGCTATATCCGCATCCTGTTGCATCCCTAATAAGATGGAATCATTAATGAATACTCTCAGGGGCGGAAAATCGAATTAAAGAATCAATATATCATATTCTAGTGGAATATATTGAATTAAGAAGGAAAATGGTATCAGATAGTCTGCCAATGGATAGGACAACAATAAGAAACATAGAAATCTATAAATGAAGGAGACAGTCTCAAGAGGCTGAGGCTTGAGGCCTTTCCACGTCTTGAATTTTTGGGATCCATACGAGATGATGAGGTGAAGATCTTGAGCTTCCGTTAGCGAAGAACATAGAGGTAGAACCTAATAAGTGGCTGAGTGTATTAAAAAAAATAAGAAAAACAACGGAAACAATACTTGGAAATCACAGTTGATTAATCATTCAAAGTATGCCAATCAATCATTCTAAAAAGCTTGATCGATCGAGGCACTTGAGTTGGGTTTCTTTGGTCTTGGATGAGAACTGGAGGGAGAGATAGGCATTGGGTTGTTCTTAGAGGTGAGGGGAATAAATAGGAATTGCTAAGGATTTAAAAAGAATGAGTTGGTAAAAGTAAAAAAAAATTTGATGAAATTTGCTTGAAACCAATAAAAAGGCATGTTTCCTAAGAGAGATCGTGCCTGCTAGGGTTGCTAATCTAAATGAACATGTCCATATTCGATTGAGTTTGTTCGATAATAGTTCAAAAAATATTCGTTCGTTTATAAACAAATTGAACATAAACTTCGAATTTGAGTCAACATCTTAACAAATTGAACATGAACATAACATATATTCGTTTGATAAAAGTTCGAGTTCGATGTATGTATATGTGAGCGTATTTGTGTGCAACTTCATATATATATACATGATATATTTTGCAGTTAAAGAAGTTATAGTATTTATTGGGCTTTGTATCACTTTAAATTTAATAATTTCTTATTTTTACAACTTATCAAACTTCAGTTTCATATGTTTTCATATAAAGAAGTTTGAGTTAAGTTAAATAGCTATTAAACTATTATCGAACCGAACTTGAACATTCTTTTTCTACACGAACTTGAACTTAAACATATCCCATCAAACATTTATCGAACCGAACTCGAACTCAAACTTTCGAATTTTCTTATCGAATCGAACTTGAACATAGATTCATTCGTTACACTTTGGTTCAATTAGTAGCCGTAGTGCATATGAGGAACATTCTGTTATCTACAAGCATCTTTGAAATTCAAAATTTCAACCAGCATCGTCACTATCAAAACTATCCAAATTCATAGGGCCATTTGATCAATCGGTCTAGGATAGTTGATTGAACACCTTATGATCTGTTAGATGGTAATTGTTATCGATGAATACGCCCAATTGGAGAAACTTTACATAAGGAAAGTTCTAGCAAATGTCTCCTCTTCTAAAATTTCAAGCTAAGAGATTGATAGGGTTTCAATGAAGATATATGCAAGATGGAGGAATAAATTCCATACTTGTCTCCCCTTTTAGAATACTTTTATAGAGGAAATAATGCTGAACATCTATATGTTTACTCCCGGAGTGATTGACAAGGTTCTTGCTCATATTGATTGAATTAGTCTTGTCACAGAGAATAAAATTATGAAATGAAGGTCATACCAAAATCAGAGGGAGTGTTCTTAATCTAAAATAGATGTGAACATGTTGAACTTTCTGCAATATACTCTCTTCAATGGCTGAAAGAGCCACACAATTTTGCTTTTTACAAAATAAATATACCATGGCATTCCGCATGAATTGGTAGATGTTGCCGATATTATTTTTATTTGTATGAATTATTGCATAATCCATATTAGTATATGCAAATAAATCAATGTAGTTTATCTTAGGATAATACAACCATAAATCTTGAGTAAAAACTGAATAATGAAAGTTTCTTTTAATAATATTAAGGCGACTTTCTTTGGGATTATATTAAAGTCATGCTAATAAACAAGTGCTAAAAAGGATATCGAGTCGTCTTGAGTTCGATAAATAAAAAAATAAAAAATATATTTATACAACTTCGGTTCAATGGGCTTTTCTTTCTTATCTTGATCAAGAAGCAATGGTAAAAATGTTGGTGTAGGCTTTATTTTGCATTTGTCCATCTTGAATCTATTTGCTATTTCTTTCGTATATTTCCATTGCTAGAAAAACACCCCTTAATCTATTTGATTGATCTATAGATTGAGAAAGGATTTCATCTCTCTCGTTCATCTCAAACTGTTCATGCATAATCTCAGTAGAATATTTGTATAAAGATTTATTACTAGAACCAAAAACAATATCTTGATCAAAAAACAATGGCAAAGATATTGGTGAATGCTTTATTTTGCATTTGTCCATTTCGAATCTATTTGCTATTTATTTCGTATATTTCCATTGCTAGAAGAACATCCCTTAATCTATTTGATTGATCTATAGATCGAGAAAGGACTTCATCTCTCTCATATGTTCATCTCAAACTGTTCATGCATAAACTCAGCAGAATATTTGTATAAAGATTTATTACTAGAACCAAAAACAATATCAACAACACCTTTTCCTTTTAACAACAAAGTGCAATACTTTTCCAACCTTAAAACTTGAGGTAATTAAATAGTCTCTAAGTCTATTATACCATGCTTTGGGGCTTACTCAAGACCATAAAGCGCTATCTTAAGTTTAGAGATATGATTAGGTTTGGTTGGATCTCCAAAGTTAGGGGCATGTTTGAAATATATATATTTCTTCTTTAGTGAAGTCATTGGGAAATGCACTTTTAATATCCATATGATACAATTTGATTATTTGATAATAGGCAAATGCTAGTAGTATTATGATTGATTCAACCCCACCAACTGGTGCATAAGTTTCCTCCAAATCGATGCCTTCTTTCTTAGTGTATCCTTGTCCAATAAGTTTGGCTTTATTCATGACAACATAGTTCGACTCACTCAACTTGTTCTTGAGTACCCACTTGTTTCCTATAACCATGTTTAGCAGTTTGGGTATAAGTTTCCATGCCTAATTTCTTTCAAATTTGACAAGTTTTTCTCGCATTACTATAAGTCAAGATCATCATTGCATTCCTCATCTATGTATTTTGGTTCACTAAGGGATACAAAGGTTGACATTGCAGATGTGTTAAAGTGCAATCTTATTTAAATCCCTTTGGATACATCCCCAATTACCTCTGGGGTAATCCTGAACAATGCTAAAATCGACTATGGTGATTTTTATTTTTATAGTTACTGATATTCAATTTCTATGTTCTCTTCATTTTTCAATTTATATGGTGGAAAAGACTTGATCCAATTTTATCAAATAAAATATTGATTGCTTCCAGAAGATTCATGTTTTTCTTTTAAATATCGTGTAGGCTTTGCTATGTAAAGATTATCTCAAGAAGATAACTTCCTCACTTTTCAGATCAAACTTGTCAAGGTTATCCTTAGGGCCTGTTCGTTACGTGAATAAGGGGAATAAGAGGCCATTTTCCTCCCAACACGGTTCCCCGTGGTACGATTATTCCCCATTATTTCATATTATTTCACTCTTATTCCTATCTTTATCCCACCTTACCTACCTTTATTTCACCTTATTCTCCTTATTCCTATCCTCCAGCCGAACAAAGAATAGACCCTTATTCTCCTTATTCCCAATCCTTATTCCTGCTTATTCCCGAACCGAACGGGCCCTTAGTGTGAAGAACAGAACACTTGATCCAAAGATACGAAAGCAACCTATCTTGGGTGATTGATTGAAATAAAGCTCAAGGAGTCTTTTTTAATCCGGGATAGATAAAAAATTCCGATCACTACAAGAAAAAGCAGATTTTGCTACTACGAAAGTGGTAGCAATGCAGTGGTAACGTAGTAGCAAGGTGGACGCAAGTCGTCTTTGCGACTACTTCCAGTCGCAAAGTGTGTGGTCGTCTCTAGCTGGTCGTAAATTTTTTGCGACTACGACATAGTCGTTGGGCGGTCGCTAATGTAGTCGCATGTAATCGTGATATAGTCGCCCCTTAAGTCAGTTTATGTTGGAGTCTTTGCGACCACACGTACACTACATTGCGACCATATTTATACTATCGAGAAGTACAATCAACGATCACATGGAGACTGTGTTGCTACCATTTTGCGACCACAATACTGGTTTTGTCGTAGTAATGTAGTAGCATTGTAGTCGCAACTCTGCTGCCATATTCAAAAAAAATACAGGAGCATGTTCGTATTTTCATATAGACCTGCATAGACCTGTATAAACCTGCATGGAAAATTGTATAATACAAACATGCTGCAATGTTTTGAGATCTCTCAACCAACATTTAATATCTTAAAATCTCCAATCAACCTGTTGAGAATATATAATACAATCCACACATAAGAATGGAGAATTCATCTTCAACAAAATCAAATAATTCGAATCATTCATGCAAAGGAGTATGCAACCAAATTTTAACATGCATATTAATATATAATTCTAGATGAAAACAGTGCAAATGTTTTTGAAAAAAATACAACTTGAAGACAATAAAAAGTTAACTACCATCGAAACTCTAATGTTCTTAACATTATAAAGTTTTGGATAATAAACTGACACTAGAGAGTACATTGTTTACACTAAAATTTCCTTCTCCTCCATCCAGAAAAAGCATCTTTTGTCGCCTTCGCCTTGCCCTTGTCCTTTCTCCCATTGTTAGTTTTCGTGTTTTTCTTTTGATTATCCCCACATTCCGAGATGACAACCCCTTTGCGATGTGATATTGTATATGCTGTAACGTCCTCCTCGTTTTCCTCCTCCTCTTCCTCCTCCTCCTCTGCATCCTCGTCATCTTCCATCATATGAACTTGTGGCTTCGTGCTTGCACTCCTAAAGAACAAAACAAGACATCATACCAATTAGAACAATGAATCAATGGCTATACTACAATATAACATTACCTAATAATTAAATATAAGTTATACCTCAAAAATGTAACATCCGCGTTCAAATTGTCCATTCTAGAAGACAAAGTTTCCATTCCAGAAGACAAATGTTCTATTCCAGAGGACATGGTACCAATCTGATTTACCAATGAACTCACTGCCTGTGAGAGCTGTCTAAACTCAGACTCAGGCAGACCTGGCTGAGATGTGGGCGTGTTGTACATTGAGGTGGTCCCAAAAAAATCAGAGGTTCCAGTAGAATCAGAAGAGGAGGAGAACTTTGGTGGCAAACCACCCAAAGTCTGCCTTCTATTAGGCCCCACTTCGCGCTCTGCAATGACTTCTTTCCATAAGGTAGCGTCAAAGTCCATTTGTTCCTCCTCTTCTGAAGCACCAAACTTTTCCTTAAACAACTCCATGTAACGATCCTATGAAACATAATTTTTTTATTTTACTGTCAAACAATTATAAGTTTATAATACTATTAGTATGTTTACCATCACTGCTTTGGCTTCAGGCGTAGACCAGTCTCCCCCACTTGTATGCGTTTTTGTCCACCATTTTTCCAATGACGGAGGACGTTTGTCAGTAGAACACTGTTATTGACCACATGTTAGTCTTCACTAAAAAAAGGAGCTTGAAAAAAGTATACATATTTACACATACCATTTCATTTCTCACAGTTCCAAAACTTTTGGATCCACTAGTAGATCTAATTGATTGCTTCCCCCTATTCACTTTCCCTGCTTGGGAACGTTTTTGAAAATTCTCCTGAATAAAGAGATCACAGTAACGTCTCCACCTCTCAGGAGTGCTCCACGTAGGACCGCATGCCTTTGCCCTCTCCCAATCTTCTACATCATCAAGTTTTTTCATTGCAGCTTTTCTAGCCCTGTATACATTGTCTTTCACTCTATCTGTTGCTAATTTTTCTAGGGCATGTCGATACATTTCTTTCGTGTGACCCATGGGTAAAGCAAATTGATTCTGCATTTGACAATTTGGTTAGAAATAATATATTTAAAATTTAACAAACATTAAATTTTGTGTAATGAGTCTTACATAGACACCATTCAAAATTCTGTCTTGCTCATCTGGAGTCATGCAACTCCATCTGTAATCAGAGCAATCTTGCATAGAGCGAAAGGCCTTACTAAGCGCTTGAGCGACAACATGCTGATTATCAAAAGTGTACCTAAGTATTTAAAATTATGAAATAGATTTATATATGAAGCTCGACCGTGAATAAGTTTTTTCCCCAAAAAATGATGAGTCATGTGTGTCGGAAATACCCATCACGAAGAAATTGCAAGACTCTGTGTGGATCTTGAGATGGAGGAGGGCCTTGAGGTTGTGGAGCCTCATGTGTACCGATGATATCATGAGTAGGTGTGAGAGGCCGAGAGGGTCGAGTAGGTTGAGCAGGGCCCTGAGACTCACGTGGGCTATGATGTTGGCTTGAGGATTGCGGGGTCGGCTGGCGATTACGTGTCACACTGGGAGGTGTTCCTGCTTGAGGAATATAATGTGCATATTGTGGAGGGACTTCAACACCATTCTCAAGCATGTACGCGACAAGCTTCGCAACCTCGTCATTGCGTTCAACTGTCACAATAATTTTAATTAATTGAACATAAAATATAATAATATATAATGAGATTTATATATACCATTGGGTTCTGGGGTATTAAGGGTAGGTGTACGACGATCATCTCGCTGAGAACTGCTCCCCCTATGGCCTCGACCACGTGTCATAGGCATTTCCTGTATGAAAATCATTATGCAATAATCATTAGAAAAACAAATATAAATGAATAATTTAGATTAAATAATAAAAATAAAAATCGAGAGGGATCTTACTTTAAGCGTATATGGAAACATTTTGGGGTGGCTCATATTCTGAAATAAACAAATTTGTTGATGCATCATCCACATTTGATTGTTCTTTATCATCGATATAAGTACGTGGCATCCTCTTCAATATCGTTAGACGACCATCTCTTTTTCGCTTTTTCCCAACCATTGGTACATAACATATTTGATCAACTTGCGAACTAAGGACAAAAGGTTCAAATCTTCGAATATACTTTCGAGGAATGACATCCACAATATCATGTATATGGTCAACCACCACACCATGTTGTGGATCGTACCAGTCACATGAAAATAAGAAGAGTTTATTAGGGGCTGGCATATTATATTCAAGCTCAAGCACCTCATTCAATATCCCATAGTAGTTCAGGCTATCCTCACCGTAACATGATCCCTTAACCATAACGCCGGAGTTATATGTAGTTAAGCCATTGGTCGTGTCCAAGCAATGAAATCTGTACCCATTAGTTAAAAAACCACCATACGACATCACCATATAATTGGGACCGAGAGCAAGATCATTTAGAATCTTGAATTTATGATCGGCTGGATCAATAATCTTCACTCTTTCTTTAAACCAATATGAGAATGTTCTCCTAAATTTATCTACCACTTCATCATCAGTAAATAAAGGATTCTCTGTCATTATTTTATCCCTATACTCCCTGTATACAAAAGAAAATTTAATTAACCTACATATATATACTTATATATTCTAATCGGAAGACAATGTTATATGGATACATACTCCGCAAAAGGTGTCACTTCGTCTGTATTATCTAAGACGTAAAGCTCAGCAGCTTCTTTCTCCTGAGAGCTCATCATGCGTGGCTTTCCTTTTTTCAAAGGCCGACCACGTGTACGAAAGATTGAGAGACCATATACGCCTTCACTTTCAATGAATTCATTTCGCATTGGACAATCTAGGAGGTGGATCGGAATCTTCAATTTTATTTCTTTTGAAAGACATCTTCTGTTTCCTATAAACATGATCCTTTGGCAAGAATTGTCGATGGCAGTCAAAGAAGCATGGTTTTCGACAATGGGTAAGCTGAAATGCTTTAGTACTTTCCATGCAATATGGACAACTTCTTTTCCCATGTGTACTCCATCCTGATAGCATTCCGTATGCAGGGAAATCACTAATTGTCCATAATAAACCCACTCGCATCTGAAAATTACAACGAGTAATAGCATCATAAGTCTCCTGGCCTCTCTCCCATAGTTCCTTCAGTTCATCGACTAATGGTCGGAGATACACATCCAAATACTTTCCAGGATTGGTTGGACCAGGCACAAGTAAAGTTAAAAACATATACTGCTTCTTGTTACACAACCAAGGTGGCAGGTTGTATGGAGTAATGATTACTGGCCAGCACGAGTAATCTTTCCCCCGACCATGTGGATTAAATCCATCAGTGGACAATCCAATTACAACATTTCTCTTATCCATAGCAAAAGTGGAAGAGGACTCCATCAAAGCTTTCCAACAAGCTGTGTCAGAAGGATGTTCCATAAAGTCACCACGGACATGATCTGCATGCCAAGTCATATCTTTAGCTGTTTCTTTGCAATAATATAGCCTTCGTAAACGTGGTGCTATGGGAAAGTAACGAAGAACCTTCTGTGGAACATTTGATTTCATATTTGGTTTATACCGAGGTTCACCACATTCCGGGCATTCAGTCTCATTCTTATATTTATCCCCATAGTATATGATATGATGGTTGGGACAGGCATCAATTAACTTTTCTGATAAGCCAAGTGTGCTCATCATGGTTTTTACCTTGTAATAGGAACCTGGAAGAATATTATCGTCTGGAAGCATTCTCTTTATGATCTTAATCATGGCATTGAAACTAGCATCAGTCATGTTGTACTCAGCTTTAATTGTTAGTAGCTCCGTAATGGCAGATAGGAGAGAAAATGATGTACAACCAGGCCATAATGCCTCCTCCGCCTTTTTTAACAATTCAAGAAACTCTGTGGACTCCCCATTGAATTCAGCCTCAAACCCCTCTGCAAAGGGATCAAAGTTCGGACCTGCCGCATCCATAACCATCTCAACAAAAGGGTTGTCTGGAGTCTGCGATCTCTCTTGGTAAGATGTTCGACTTTCTCCATGTGCATACCAACATGTGTAATCATCAAGAAAACCCTTCTTGCACAAGTGTTCTGCCACAACATCCCTAAATTGCTTCTTCATCAATCCACATTGAATGCACGGGCAAATTATCTTGCCGCCTAAATCAACTATTCGGTCTCCTTGGGCATAAGCAAAATTAAGAAAGCCCTCCACACCTAGTAGGAAGGGCATGCAAACGGATCCATTAACTAAGCGATTATACATCCAATCTCTTGTTGCACGCATTGCTCTACCTACAACGAAACCAAAACATGTAATAAGTCACATAGTTTGATATAATGGAAACCTAGTCACAAGAAAAACGCATCGTGGGATGACCTCACGAAGACATACTAGGTCGCCATCAATAACCACTAAAAAAGTTCAATTTGGAGATGATCCATGGGTCATGTTGTGAACCTTACTCTAGAAGCCATCTTGCTACCTCAGGTTGCACATGGATCGGATCTTTAAATCCAATCCAATCCATTGTATATATTTATATCCATTCCAATCTAATCTATTGATTTACGGATTGGATCTGCATTTATCAAATTTTTGATACTTAAGTATTCTTACCTAGTAGTCTATTCTCAAGTTTGTAGCGCATTAGGTCTCATGACTCTCATCTTAATAATAGTTGAATTAGATAATGGGGATAGAGAATGACTGGGAAAAGCAGGTCCTATCCTGCATCATTAGACAGTGGGCATGGATCATATAATCAATTCAGTGAATTCTTAACAGCACATGTACTATCATACATGGTGTATTTGGTTTGCAAATAAGCAGAAATACGGGTGAGGAATAAGGCAGTATTCTTGATCAGTTGGAAGAATATCAATAAGGTGTAATGGGATAGGTAAAGTGGAATAAAGATGAGAATAAGGGTGGGATAAGGGAGAGGGGAGGGGAATAGTCTTAAGGGGAAGGAGAGGGAACCATAGAGATCCTACCACTACAAAATGCATTCATATTAAATAAGATTCAGTGTTAAATAAGAATGGGTCTTATTATGTACAATTTCCCCTTTCCACTTATGTACAATAAGATGGGAGAAGGGTGAATTGTTCCAGTCAAGTTGTTGGGTCCCCTATAAAACAGAGTCTTTATTTTAAAAAAGTTGTGATTCGAAATGTTTAATATCATTCTCCAGAGAATTTGTCTGCACTAAATTTAATAAGGGTGGGTGGATAGCCTGATTACATGGCATGCAGAATCGATAACGAATTCAAGATTTTAAAAACGATTTTTCCCCACAAAAACTAAAATGTAATGATCTTCCACTTTCAAGCAATGTAATGATCTCCAGTCGGATCCAATTACTTTCCAATTGGCAATGAATGTTCTTTTCCCCTAAAAAAGCACAAACATTGGTGAGATTGCTCTCAACAGACACGAAAACAATCCAAAAGCTGATGCCCTGCTCTCTGATCTTCCTGTTATGAGCAGACCTCTCATTTGATCTTTTCCATTGACCAACGACCGTCAAGTCATATGGACAGCACAACCTTCTGCTCTCTGCTCTTCTCCTATTGCCACTGCACTCTCCCCTCCCCCACATATTATAATATACTATTGACATATAGGTTGCAGAAGAAGATAACAATAACAATGCAACTCAATAACAATGCAACGAATAAGAGATAACCATCCATCAGAGCATCTCAACTCCTAGTACAAAAAAACAAGAAAGAACAACAAGTTGAACAAAATATAGAGACACGCATCATTGAAGAACTGGGGTCACCTGTGTGAAGAAGAAGACGATGGGGCACAACTATGAGGCCGTGGAGAGCGGCGGAGGGCCTACCGTAGGGAGGGCTTGCCGTAGGGAGGCCTTCGCGTTGGTCGCACGAAGGCTAGAGGGACGGGTGCACGGGAGGAAGGGCACCGTGCGAGAGGGAGGGGTACGGTTGAGGGTTCGATTTGGGCGGAGGGAGGGGTTGAGGGTGTAGGGTTCGATTTGGGCACCGTGCGAGAGGGAGGGGTTGAGGGTGTAGGGTTTGCGAGGGGCGTTTGGGTGGAAAGGGTTTGCGGGAGGGAGGGTATTTCGTTTTGGGGGGAGGGGGCGGCAAGGAAATTTTTGGCAAAAAAGTTCAACCAAAATTTGCTACTATGTTAAGACAACAATGTGGTAGCAATGTGGTCGCAGCCATACAACAACTACAATGTGGTAGTATTGTAGTCGCAAAATAGTAGCAATATAGTGTGCGACCACATTACCACTGACCGTAGTAGCAAACTTTTGGTCGCAAAAACAACATTTTCTTGTAGTGGATTAAGACATAATAAGTACATACGACCTCTGCCCGAAAGTAATGAGATATATCAGATTCATAAATCATAGTTTAAGCGCATTCCTAAATAGTACAATTTTTACACTTAACTACACTATCTAAGGTGATGTTGGACGGAGAAAACTAATGCTTAATCCCAGCCTTTGTACTTCCTAAATAAAATTCTTATTTTGGTATTCACCATAGTGATACTTTCTTAACTTAGTGATTATGGTTCCTTTCTTTTTTAATAAATTTATCTAGCATTTGGAACTCTAAAAAAGTTAAATCTTTGGTTATAAGAAATAAAAATCAAGCTTAATGTAAGTAGTCATCTACCAATACAAAAATAATAATAAAGAAACCCACTTAAACATTTTGTGGGTCCAAATAAGTCTAAGTGTAAGAGTTCTAATATATGGTTAGCATGGATGAACTTCTTACTCTTAAAGGAGGCATCATGTAGTTTGCTTTGTTCTCATTTGGAACACACATCTTCCTTCTTATAGGGTAGCTTGCGAAGTCCTTTAAATAGGTAAGGTTTGCAAAAGCTTATTAATTTGTTTTATGTAAATGTGACGTAATCTTTTATTCTAGAGTAAAAGTTCTTCTTATAATGCCATTAAAAAAATCTAATGATGGATTTTCATCAAACGTTAGTATATAGATACTTTTGTGCATATCTCCTTTAAACTTTAAGTATGTTTTTTTATTACTTCAAAGTTATACAAATATGAGAAACACTAAACATATTATGCTTTATAAGTTTAACTAAATCAACTATTTCAAAAGAAGTGCGAGAGTTTTCAATCGTATCTTCGATAATGATCATACATATGTAGTTATTTCCAACGGTATTATCTCACCTTCCTTGTTACATATATTAATGAAGAGGTATGTGTCTCTAATCATATGCTTGGTGCATCCATGTCCATGATCCATTTTCCTCGTTTGTCTTGCTTGATTTTCCGAATGTCGATTGCCATAAGTCGGAGAAGAGCATCTTCATTGCCCAAGTATTGGATTCACTTTTACTTAAGTCACATGAATCCGATGAATCCCCAGTAACTTGTGCGGATTTCTTCTTCGAACAATTAATTGATGCTTGGAGTATCCTTTCACCACCACCTTCCTTTCTTTTTATTGTATAAGGGGCAATACTTTTTGAAATGACCCTTAATCTTGAAATTATAATATATAATCTCATTATCTTTCTTTAGAGCATCTCTTTTTAGGGGTTTCCTAATTCCTTATCTTAACATGGCTATATCATCTTCTAAGATTTCATGAAAAATAAATTCTTCTACTTTTAATGATAAACTCTTCTTTTTCCCGATTTTAGTCTCTACTTCTTTCTCTTATTACTTCTAGGGGTGTCAGAAAATTCTCAAGTTCGATATTCGCTCAGGTTCGGCTCGCTAAAAGTTTGATTCAGATTCGGTTCGAAAATAAACGAACCGAATCTGAACACAAGTTTAGATTCGATTAAATAAACGAACTGAACCTAAAAATCACAGGTTCGCTCAGGTTCGATTCATTAAAAGCTCGAAAAACATACACATATACATATTTACAAATCATTATCAGTAGAAGTGGATCTTATTTTAAGACAAATGGATTTTGTCTAAGGATAAGTGACATTCGTCTAGAGATAACTGAATATTTACGTGATAAATAGGTTTTATCTCATTAAAAACTATCCAAAAATAAATAGTCACATGCATCGTGGTTACAACATCCATCATCTATGTATCTAGTACTTTTCCCTTCTTTATCTTCAAATCAACATAACAAGTATAAACATTACTTGTCGGATATCTCCACATTATTCTTATTCCTTATCCCCATCTGAACACACACACACACACACACACACACACACACACACACACACGCACGCACGCACGCACGCACGCACGCACGCACGCACGCACGCACGCACGCACGCACGCACGCACGCACGCACGCACGCACGCACGCACGCACGCACGCACGCACGCACGCACGCACGCACGCACGCACGCACGCACACACGCACACACGCACACACACACACACGCACACACACACACACATTATCATTATATTTTTTCCAAAGAGACAAATCCTTATTAATCTATTTTTTTAAAAGATGAAGATGAGTTAGATAAAGAAAAAACTAAATGAATATTTATTGTAATTGCAAACACACATATATTTCTATTTTTCTTATCTTCACCCCCTCTTACTAGAGAATTCTTAAGTTCGATATTCGCTTAGGTTCTATTCGTTTAAAAAGAGGTTCGATTCGGATTCGGTTCGAAAATAAACGAACCGAACCTGAACACAAGTTGATGCTCGATTAAATAAACGAACCGAACCTAAAAAATATAGGTTCGCTCAAGTTCGGTCCGTTTACACCCCTAATTACTTCTCAACTTTATAAGGGAGAAGCTTACATGTTATTGTTTTTCGGAAGTGTATATGAGTCATTTGATTTTCTAGATAGCCATTGTTATAGTTTTCCAATCTGTCGCGAGTGATCTGAGAAATTTCTTGACTTGCACAGATTTCTTGATATATACACTGAGATTTAGTAATCCTCTATAATATACTATATATAAACCTCTTGCAGATATCTAATGGATTCTCCATCTTCCATTGTGAATAGCTTATATCTATCTTAAAAGAGGTTAATCGGGGTTTCTTTGACCTTGTTGATTCACTCGTAGGTTATGCTCAACTTGTTCCAAATCTCACAAGTCATCTTGTAGGCTAAGACGTGGTTAAATTCTTCTTTTATGACGGTGGAAAAGAGGGGAATTCATAAAGCTTAAATTGTAAGTAGCTTGCTTTTTATCTAGTTTAGTCAACATCGTCTCTTTTCGAATGAATAGGTAACTGTACATTAATATTACATACCCCATAATCCATCGTTTCTACAAAAATATGCATTCTAATTTTACAACAGTTGTAGTTTGTCCAACAAATTGAGGGGTTCTTATTATCGATTTGCTCATGAAGGTGTTGAAGTTGTTGTTCACCACTACCATAAGTATAGATGAGATTGGCTTCCATATGCATTGACCCTTTTTTGTACCAATTGAGAGTGTCTGTAAGATCAAAACACCAGTAGAGGGGTTAAATAGTAGTGTTAGATAATTTATGACAATTAAAATTAATTTTTAGTGTTTAATAAAGTTACTCGGAACTATCAAACTTTATATTTGTACAAATATGCTCTGAATAAGTTTCCAAAATCCCAACTTCCCAAACCCATATCTCTAAAATAAATATTCAAAATATATCAAAATCACTCTAATTGAATATAACTTTTAATAATCTATTTAATGAAGGTGTTTTCATATTTTTTGGAGTTTCAGTTATCCACATGTACAAAGACGTTAACGTGAGAACCTAATTGGATGAAAACCATGAACTGGGTTCGTGGCTCAGGATTCCATATATGTTGTGACCTTCTCGGATCAAACACAAGGCACATGTAATACTTGGATCAAACATCAAGACTACCTACATGAAATGTTATCGGGAAAAATACAACATAGAATATCTTTTTAATTACCAACTGCATAGATTTAATGCTAACAGATATATAAAAGAATGTGCACTAATAATATCTCTCAAACCAACACATCTGATTATAATAATATAATTAAAGAGCTATGGCAAATAGTGTTGTCACCTATAGAAAACTTTCTCTAACTAGTCGTTAAGAAGTAAGAAAGTAAAGAAGTAAGAAAATTTGAGGTAATCGATGATGTCTTTTTGATAGTTTGAATGAAAAAAGAATTTGAATCACCTCTCAGATAATACAAGAATCACTCAATGCAATGAAATAATGAAGAGTAGAGAGAAAGCCCTTAAAACACTTTTCTTTGCAATGTGTGCTTTTCCATAATGGTCTAGGATCTATTTTTAGAGCTCGTAGACGTTTCTTTGAAAATCTAACTATTGGTACGGAAATGGAAATGAATCAACAAGGTATTGTTGGGGTGATTAATCAGAATGATCTAGCCAATCAATCACAAGTAAAGTTGACCGATCATGTCATCTTGGTTGATCAATCAAAACTAGTTGTTACATAGATGTTGAATTTGAATTTTATTTATGATCGATCATGGTTGAAAAGTGTTGATCAAGGAGTGATAGATTTGTTAGAAATTGATGGTCTACCATAAAGTGATCGATCAAAGATATAAGTTAATTGATCAAGAATTGGTTTATCAAAGGTCAATGTTGGTCGATCAAAGGTTTATCGATCTATGAAGGTTGATAGATAATGAGCTAACTCAAATGGAAAGTCCTAATGCTGCAATATATATATATATATATATATATATATATGACATAGAAGAATACCTACTTTTATGATGATATTTACGATTCAATTTACAAAGTAACAATGAAAACTCTTGAAACAAGACTTTGATCTTTTGATGCATTCTTGTTTTTGAAGCAGTCTGTATCCTACAAGTCAAATATAGATAATATACGAGCTAGTTGTGATAATTACGTGAACTAATAACTTTGTGTTCATTAATAAAAAACATTGAGTGCAAATATTTCGACACTACTTACATCCTCATTTTTATATTTTTTGTATCATTTTAACCTACTTATAAATTTACAAAAGTTTGGACTAAAATCATAGTATGTTTTTGAAATAATTTTGTTGCAAATTTCACATTTTATAATCATTTACTAAAAAAATTATATGCCAAAGATATTAAGTTTACATATTTGAATACTTATTTCTAACATGGACTAATTTTTCCTTAGAAAAGCTTGATTTACTTTGATTGCAATTTAACAAATTTTGAAATAAATATTCTCGTAAAAATTCCAGTATTTCTCTTGTTAGCGAAGCAATTAGTTTAAGTTCCTTCATTAGTTTTCTTTGCAACCAGGTCTCCAAATATATAGAAAATTAAGTTGCAGCCCCTTGAGTGTTTGAGCCTCAAAAATATAAAAAAAATCCAAAAAAGTTCTAGGAAATTCCTAAAAATACAAGAAATAATTTAAAATATCCTTGTACAGATTTGTCTCTATTTTAAGATAAATAAATTGTAAAACAAACAAGGATTTCCTATTAATGTCATTCTTTTTTTAATCAAAATTGAGCTCGAAAATACATTGAAAATTCACGAGTGGTTGCCTGATCCCTATGGATCGATCCTTATCTTATCCTGCTCTCAAATATAATTTATTTCATGGCATGTTTTAGGATATAAATTGTATTTGATTTTCGTTAGTTTCAGATGATAAAATAACAGCATTTTCACCCATTAATATCACAAAAGACCATAGTAATGACAACCAAGGAAGTATGGTATCTTAATATTGGGAGCATTTGTTCATTTGTCGTTTAATGAAGATGTCATAAATTTCTAATATAAAACAAAAGAAAATCGGTTCCAACTAAATTAAACTTTAATCGATCGATAAATTAGACAATGGTACACCTTGCAAAAAAAAAATCCACTTTGATGTAAAGAATTGGTGTAATTATATTACGAAGTAGATTACTCACATCTATACTATAATACTACACGACATTTTATAGGATTCGTTGTCCGCGTACGTCCCATTCCTTTTGGAAAGAACTTATCCTTATACATGAATGAATCATACATCCAAGCATGATTTTAAAAACCACATCAGACTAGTTGGATTAGGAACTGACATTGTCTCGGTTGGTTCAGTCGATTCTATTTACCAATAAATCAAGTCCCATCGAATTTTTCCCGGTAGTTTCTGATGTCGGTTCGATTGATTTGAACCAATGGTTAAACCTTAGTAGATCAGAACTGATGGCAAATCGATTCAAAGTCCGGCCCGATTTTTAAAATTTTGCATCCAAATGGCTATTGCTATCGCTTTTTTTTTACTTTCTAAGTTTTAATACTAGCCATGGAATGGCTTCTAACTCACAATTGTTCTTTTTGCCTAAAAAGGGACATGGAAAAGAGATAAAGGTTCATTGGACAAGGTTTGGAGATGAAAGAGAACATTGATTGAGGATGTTCATAAAAGCAGTAATACAATCGAAAAAAAAAGAGTCCCTATTGATATGCGATCTAATATAGTAGTAGTGTCTAATTTCTCCTCCTGTGTAAATGGCTTTATTAAAGGTTATCTATTCGTCAATAATATTATACAACACCCCAACCTCCAAACATAGTCTCATATCTAAAACTCACGAAGTGTAAGTGTGGTTTATAAGTGACAGAATTACTATATGACAACTTGGGCTTAAGCATTTTGGGTAATTGTCAACGGATCCATTTGAGGTTGAACTCAACAAGTTGTCAGGGTCAATTTTCCTCGATAACGAACCAGAGAGCTAAGTCCGGGACGTTAAAAATGATATCAGAGTGGATTCCCTTTGATAGTGGAAAGGGCTACATGAAGAAATCTAATCCGGGAGTGTGCAGTCACCACTCTCACTGAAAATAAGTGATGGGCCATGTCATAGCGAAGACGTTGCGAATATAAGTGGGGGAGGTTGTAACACCCCAACCTCCAAAAATAGTCACACATCTAAAACTCACGAAGTGTAGGTGTGGTTTATAAGTGGTGGAGATCATTACTTGACAATTTGAGTTTAAGCATTTTGGATGATTGTCAGCGGATCCATTTGAGGTCTAATTCAATAAGTTGTCAGTGCCGGTTTTCCTCGATAACGAATCGAGGAGCTATGCCCGAGATGTTACATATTCACTGATGCAGATCAACTAAAGTAGATTGATAGCTCGATACATTTAGATCAGGAATATCTAAAAATTTTGATATACAACAAGATATGAATTCTGTAAAGAATAATAGGTGCGAGGGAATGTGGACAAGCTTTTCCATTTGGAGTTGCCTACTCAAACTTGTCTTTTATCGAGGCTCTACTTTCTGGAGTTATCCTTTTTGGTACGATGCCGAATTGGAGGGTGGAATCGATTCCCATCGATTCCAAGCACCATTCCTTTGGGGGAGAACTAACCAACACTCGTTATCATTTTTTTGCTTCCTTGCCTTTGTCGGCCCATGACAGTGAGTGATCATTCACTGTTCTCCGAATAATTCTTATCAATGTTTTATTGTTCAAAAAAAGCAGCAATATTAGCTTGTGGTGGGAAAAGTTATTCTGTAGAATTATTTTCTTTTCAAATGCTTTCTGGTTTTTTTGTCCTTTCACATATTTTAATTGATTTTCACAATATTATTTCCGTCATAATGATTGACCTGGGTTCCAATCCCACTGCTCCATCCTCCTCCCTTAATTAGAATAAAAATGATATGATGATAATGTTCTTAAGAAGAAGAATGAGTTAAGAAGAAGAATGAATACAACTTGATTCCCACCCTCTCCATCCTTGCATCTACACCTTGATTCCCACCCTCCCCATCCATGCTTTCCCACCATGCCTTCTCTTCGTCAGCTTGCCAGGAAATTGTAGGTATGTGCCTATTTCCCACTTAATAGCGGATGATATCCTTGTTACATTCTTCCCCAAGAAGACCATGTATTCCGTTAGAAAACTTGTGACAATTGAAGGGGAGTAAATAGTTTTATTATGAACTTTGGATCATGGTAACACGGAAAAACAACAAACTATTTGCTTAAAAACATTATTTGGTCATCATATGAACTTGACAAATTCAGCACAACAATTTGCACTTTGTGAAACCATTAGTTTTAAGGAAATAATTTTCCTAAATGATTTCACTTAATCTAATGAATATCAAGATGAGATTAGGATTACATCTTGAAGTGTGTCAAGAGATCTCCAAAATCAAGTCCGATCTATGCTTATCTCTCTCGTGGATACGATGATGAGTTGTGTTGCTTCTCACGAACTTCGATGTCACCTTCACAATCAGGTTCACACAAGGATGATGGAGCTCTTGATTTTGATGCAGAAATCAAACCTTCTTCAAGCACGAGGAATCCGAAGAAGGAGATAATCTTCTTCTCTTGTCTTGGGCATGTAGAGGAGACGTATATGAGAAGTGGTTTCTTAATACTATTCTCTTCTTTTGATTCTCAAGGAAATAGAGTAATTATCAAAGGGACCAACATGCTCTTAAAAGAGAGGCATTGCCCTATCTTTTATAGCTAGGGAGGATGTCTATGAAGAGCTTTCTGTTTATGTAGGTGTGTACCATGGAGTCCCTTGGTTGAAGAATCAACGGCTATGATTAAGTCCTTGTTCTGCAAGAAATAAAACTAGAATTGTCTCATTTTAATCACCAATTAATAAGCAATTCAATTTAGAGTACAATCCATGAACTCTACAATGTGGAGCCATGTGTCAATACACACCCTCCCTCTTTGCATATATGGATCGAGGTTGTTGCTAATTTATTAATTTGATAATTCAATTATCAAAATTGGTAATTTTAAGAATAATCCTCATAAATATGAATGAAATTCATATATCTAAAAAATGTTAATCTAATTAACATTTATTAATTTAATATGAATCACATTCACACATGTGCCTTAAAATAATTATATGAATAATATTCACATAAATATTAATTAATGAATTATATATGCGAATCATATTCACAAAAATACCCTTATGAATAGTAAATTCGACAATAATAATTATTGTTTCAATATTGACATCAAATAGCATGAGTCCTAATCTAATTAGGACTCATGAGATACAAACCAAATAATTGGAGATAATGTTGGGTAGATCATACTATCCATGTATAGTGACTTGAAATTTAGATAATTATCCAAGTTCATGGTTTATACCATTTTTGTCAAAAATGCATCACTTACGAATGCTGAACTTGAGCTGAAATAATTCACACTCTAAGTGACTTCAATGTAACGTATCACACTCTCCATGACATGTAGAAAGTATCATGGAGCTGAATCTAGCTTTCTTGACCATTTCTAAGCAAAGTCCAAAATGCTTGAAGTTTATAAATGATCTTAATGAGTTTATTTATTTCTACTTCCAACACCATTTTTCTTTCCAACATTTGGACATTTAAATTGGAATTGAAATTGAACACTAGATTCAAATAAAATGAGACTTAATCTAATTAAATCTCAAATCATCAAGCAAAGAAATGGAGCCACTAAAATCCATCTGCTTTCATTCCTCAGAATGGAAGTGTCATGGTATATAATCTATTAAGATAGATTTCACCCGCAGTACCCATAATACTCATTCATCCTTAATTCCAGAAGACTTTGATATAGCCTAAGTTGTAATCCCTAGTTTGACTGCCTTCTTTGGAACAAATCATAGTTTTCACATTCGATAAATGGGAGTCAATATTAACCATATACTTTCTAAAAGCATATACTAATATATTGTATTCATGTCTTATTTCATAAATAAATGACCATGCATGGAATTCATTTTGACCTCAAAATATCTCATGAGTGAGCTCTGTCTCTCGGTTCATCAACTATGAACCTGTAGGATTCCTTTGGGAGATCATACCTCTCATATATCTTCATATGCTGATGAATCTACATTTCATCATATTTATTTATTTATTTTAGCTTAAAATCCCTTATAAAACATATGTATATATTGATAAATCCATATTCTTACTAACATGCATCTATGTGTAAATATTATACATTCATTACTATTTTAATCTAAAATAAATAAATAAATAAAGGAAAAGAAAGAAAATAAAAAGATTGTAAATATGCAATAGATACATGCTGACCCGAACCTTGAGAGAAGGTCAAGACTTGACCTTATTGACAAAAAATAAAGTAGAGGGAGATAAGATCTTTAATCAATCTGAAAATCCAAAAAAAATATTTTGTAAATACTTTTCATTTATTCAGTGTATATTTGTGCAAAACTTCCACTATTTTTTTTGTATATAAATTGACCTCAAATTAAATAATTTTCTAAATAAAATTGTAAATAAAAATGTTCCCTAAATAATAAAAATACTTGTAAAATAAAATCACGTACACAATAAAAATAACCATACTCAGGAAAAAAACCGTAAAGTGATAATTGAAAGATCAATTCCACTCCATATGAATCAAATTGAATCAACCTCACTTCCAATGTATTCTAACTTGAACTATCTTTAAAATGGCAGTAATTTCATAATTTTGGAGTTACGATTTGAAAGATGATTTCTAGTGTGGTTTTTGCAATTTTATAATTTATTTATTATATATATTTATCCATATTTACTTTTATACATATTGCTTTTGTAAATAATTTTAGATATTTTTAATAATGATTTAAAATAAAAACTAAAAATAAAAAAATAAAAAATGTAAAACATAAATAAGCTAATTTCCTTATAAAACTATGTATATAATGTACCATATGTATATAGTATATGTATATAGTTGATTTTCTTAAATAACCACACCAAAAAATCAAATAATTAACATTTACTATTTAGTTTAATAAAGTGATTAAATTTATTTATTTATTTAAGTAAATAATATACCATATGCAATAATTTAATAAATTCCTTAATTAACGCACCATTAAGGTGGCTCATTAAGTTGTTGGTAATTATTTCTATTTTATTAATTTAATTTCGAAAATTATTTTATTATTTATTTTATTAATTTTTCCACTAACTTCCTCCCTTATTTTCCTCTCCCTTCAAATTTTGAATTTCAAATTCCTAATTTTTTTATTTAATTGGCTCCTCCTTCCTCATTCTCACTTGATCAAACTTTTGGTGAGAGGAGCCCAATCTCTGAGAGCAATCTTTTCGCAAAAGGGTGCCTAGCCTCTGAGCCGTCCGATGACAGTGAGGCGATCTTCGTCGAGGCCATCACTACATTCATCTGCTCCCACGGTGAGATCCAATCCATCTTTCATCTTTCATTAATTTTAAGGGTAATTTGTAGTTTAATTTCATTGTCATTTTTTAATGTTAGATTGTAGTGTTCAATTGTAGCTAATTTATCAAATCGCTCTATCTGATCCAATCTGATTTTCCACATTCACATCTTGATCAACACACTTTCACATTCTCTCTCACGTGATCTATCACCTTCGGCCGCGTACGGTGGACGAGGTGCTGGTTCCCTTCCATCACAACCATCAGAACCTCCTCACCCGCCTACTACTCCTGTTTGATTTATTCTTTTAGACGGAGCCATTGTGCTCGAGTCGATCCTCATATTTGATTTCATTACAGGTATAAGGATTTCAAAAAAGATCACAAAAAACTGAGATTTTGTTATTGTACTTGGCCAACATCCGCCAACCGCAACCGTGACCGCATGGGGTGTGTGTCACCTCCTCCGCTCTGTCGACCCCTGCCTGAAGCACATCCCGACCATCCTATCCAACCCACGCTCCTCCGAAGACCACCTCCACTAGAGAAGTCCCCTCATCGCCTCTTCCAGAACCGCCCAGGTCGTGCCTTATCCGCCGATCGCCACCGCCGTGTGCCTTGAACGAAAAGAGAGAGGGGCGACACCCCCTTTGCCTCTTGGAAAAAGAACGAAGAAGCCACAATAACCCTATGGAAATCAATAAAAATTGGAAAAATTGTAACTTCACCTCAGGAGGTTTCAATAATTGCATAAATATCCACCAGAGCCATATCACGTGCAGCACATACCCTATCATTGGGTAAATTATTATTTTTCTCCTTTATTTATTCAAGTTATCTTTTAATTCCAAAATCATAAAAATTTACATTTCAGTCATGTATTCTAGAATTTAAATTTGCATGTTCTTTTCATCAAAATAAATAGCATTTGTGATCAATAAATTCTGCAAAAAATTTATTGTATTTCTGGTATGTGTTTCTTTATTGTATATATTTTGCATTACATTTTACTATCATATATATTATAAAAAATAAAAAACTTCACATTTTCCCTGTTTGAACTTTGAAAATTCATAAAAAATGAATTAATGAAAAAAATTCAAAAAAATAGATTAGCTTACTTTTTATGTATTTAATTTTCTATCCAAATTTCACGCGTTGATCATGTTTAGAATCCAAAAAATTATAAAATACCCAAAAATTTAAAAAAAATCATAGAAAATCATAGAAAAAAAAATCCAAAAATAGTGATTTTAGTTCCTATTTGCAGTTAATTTCCATTAGTTGTTAGGAAAAATAATTTTCACAATTTTTCCATTTATTTGATATTTTTAACTTGAAAATTAATCATGTTTGCTCATTGTTTGCATTTTCCCCTTTTAATTCATTTTAAAAATCCTAAAAAACATAAAGAACTCTGATAAATTACAAAAACAGTAAAAAGTCATAAAATCACAACAAGATTTTCTTTGTATATTTATGAGCATTTTTTTAATATTTGAAAAATCCAAAAAAGTTGCATTTTCTTTCATTTATAAATTTATTTAAAAATTAATTATTTTCAAAATTAAAAATTTACAAAATTAAAACAACTAAAAGTTGAATATAAGAAATTATAAAAATCATAAAATAAAAATCTGAAATTTTAAAAAGACAAAAATCCTACAAAAATCAAGCATAGTTTGCACATTGAGATTTCCTTCTTTCTTATAATTGATTTTTTTCAATTATTTGAATAACCCTCAAGATTGTGGCCTTCCTGAGTTCGCTTTGTTATCTATACATGTAAATTAAATAGAAAATTCTCTTTCTACATTTTTATAATTATTTTAGCTTGAAAATTTAAAAAATATTTTGTGTATTGTGGGATTATTTGAGTTGCAAAAAAGCACATTTATTTCATTTAAAAAAACCTAGAAAATCTTGTTTAACAAAATGGCGTCGTTGCCACAGTCTTGAGTTTCACCGCCTTCACCACCACGTTCACTAGGCAGATGTATATCACCATCTGCAAGGGAGAATACACCAGTAGCATATTCTTCCTCTTCACCAGAAACAACATCCCGTTTTGTTTTAGATTCTATTTTTCCTTCACCTAATTTGGACAACACTGTACAGACTAATTCTGATTATCCTTTTGCACATGATGATTCCAATTTGAATAACGGAAATGAACACTTGAATAACTCTCCTAATTTTGTGTCATTTCCTTATTCTCTTAAATTTAAAAAAATCAAAAATTAAAAACATCCCTATCTGATACTAGAGTGGTTGAGATCTTACAGAATATCTTTTTAAGGATATTACTCCTTAAGGCCATAAAATACATGCCTGCAATAAAAAATGGAATGAAAGAGGCATGTACGCAAAAGCGTCAACCAAGGCAAAACAGATGAAAGGAAACATAGAACCACATCTTGACCATGGCCGCAGTCCATGCCATCATCAAACTCCCGCTAAAAAGAAAGACAAGGGATCACCTCACATCCATTGTCATATCTTTGATCAGGAATGTGATCATACTCTTCTCGATATTAGTTCCTCTATTAATCTCATGCCTTCCTCTTTACTATCTAAATTTGGGTTAGGGCCTCTTAAAATAAGCAGGATGATCCTTCAGTTTGCTGATAGATCAATTAAGAGGCCAAGAGGAATTTTAGAGGACGTTATTGTAACGGTGCTGGGAATGAAATTCCCTGTTGATTTTGTTGTCATGGATATGGACACACCTGCACCGCTACTCCATACTTCCATACCCTGATCATACTAGGTCGGCCGTTCCTCCGAACGGCTGAAGCAACAGTTGATTATGGTATTGGAGAGATCATCTTTCACTCCCACAGTGGCAATGTAAAAATTGAGATGATCTCTGAGCCTAAACCATCACCGCCCCCAGCAGCAGATGAGATAGAGAAAGTTATATCGGAGCTAGAGGACTGTGATTTTCTTAATGAATTCCATGAGACAGATCTTTTCACTGATTTCATAGATACCCAAGAGTTCACAATCGACATGAGTTCCCTTGGTGGTCCAATTGAGCTAGTTGCTGATGGGCAATTTGAGCTGATTTCTGAGGATCAACCTAAGTTTTTGGAGACACCTTCTAATATTCTGTTGACACAATTTTCTGAGATTACTGATGATATGCCTCCTTCTGATATTTCTGAGGTAGAGATATCCGAGCCATTCGTTGAATTTCTTGAATTATGCACAGATGAGAGACATCTTTTTGAGATTATTGCTGAGATATCTGAGCTGTTAATTATTGAAAATGTTGAACATCCTGACGAACCCCTCCTTTCTGAGCAGAGAACATTCATTGCAGATCTATAAGAGATTTTACTTGCTGAGCCGTTAGTAGCCAAGGTGGAAATCCATGAAGTACATGTCACATACCGCCTACCAGTACAGTAGCAATGGTTATTATAGAGCCGATTCAGACACCACCTGAGCTCAAGGTTTTACCATCAATCTTGAAATATGCCTTCCTTTCAAGTTCCCCCAAATATTTCCGGTCATCCTCAGCTCGTAGTTGGCTGCTGAACAAGAATCTCGCGTGCTAGAGGTTCTTGAGAGAAACAACAAGGCCATAGAATGGAATATCTCAGATCTCTATGAGATTAATCTAGCTTTGTGCTCGCATCATATCTACTTAGAGGATGACTATAAACCCTCCCTTGAATGTTAGCGCCATATAAATCCAAACCTAAGGGAGGTTGTCATGAAGGGGATCAGAAAATGGTGTGATGCTGGCTTTATATATCCCATTTCATATTTTAAATGGGACATCCCTTTACATGTGGTCCAAAGAAATCTTTGATTACTATCTTAAAGAATGACCATGGTGAGGAGATTCCGATCTGGGTACCTACTTCATGTCGTGTTTGTGTTGATTACCGGTGCATGAACTCATATACCAAAAAGGATCACTTTCCGCTGCCATTTATTGATCATCTTATTGAGAAGTTGGTAGGGAAAAAGTTCTTTTGTTTCTTGGAAGGGTACTCAGGATATAATCAGATTACTATCATTCCTGAGGATCAAGAGAAAATTACTTTCACTTATCCGTTTAGCACCTACGTCTTTAGACGGATGCCCTTTGAATTGTGTAATGCCTCCTCTACATTCCAAAGGTGTATGTTGGCTATGTTTTGCCGACAAGATGGGTAGTTTCATTGAGGTCTTCATGGACGATTTCTTGATCTACGAGGATAGCTTTGACGCATGTCTTGCTCATTTAGATGAGTCCTTCATTGTTTTTGTGATGTAAATCTAGTGCTCTCGTGGGAGAAGAGTCAATTTATGATGATTAATGAGATTATTTTGGGCCATGTCATCTCCAAACATGGTATGGAGGTTGGCCCGGCTAAGATTGATGTGATTTCCAAGTTAGAACCACCCCAAGATTTGAAGTAGTTGAGGTCATTTTTGGGACACGTCGGATTCTATAGGCAATTCATAAAGGACTTCAACAAGACCTCCAGACCTTTTACTAAGCTTATGTGCAAGGAGAGCGAGGTTATTGTCGACGAGAAAGTCCTCCTTGATTCAATCAGATGAAAGACATTGTTACTAGTGCTCCTGTCTTACATCCACCTGATTGGTATCTACCTTTTAAGATCATGACAGACGTCCCAGATTTCGCAGTTGGAGCTGTTCTAGGACCGAGAAAGGATGTGATACCATTTTCTTTACACTATGATAGCAAGACTCTGGATGAAGCACAACGAAATTATACAGTTACTGGAATCTTAATTATGAGAAGGTAGGAGATCATGAAGTTGTATTTGAATATATTACTGGAATTTTGAGACTTTGCATATGATAACTCACTCATGTATATGGAGAAAGTCAAGCGTTGACACGACAAACACATTTGAAGGAAGACTTTCTCTCCTAATCAGAATGTTTGGTTATTTGATGTAAAGTTGAAGCTGTTTCTAGGAAAATTGAAAAGGAAATGATCAGGACCGTTCATTGTGAGAGCTATGCGTGACAATGAGAGTCTTATCATATCTGGGTTATCATATGTCGCACAACCATTTGTTGTGAACGGACAGTTGCTAAGTCCATATCTAGCTCATGATACATTCTTATCCGTCGTTGATTCTATATCTGTGGTACCATACGATGATCATTTGATCCCATCTTCCGTGTCTGATACATAAGATGACTACCTCTTGTATACCTTTCGTTTCATTCTTTCTTCTTCCGTTTTATCATCCATCCCTTTTCCGTGTGTATATATGCTACACTTAGGATGTATTATCCTAAGTATTGGAGGGGGGGGGGGGGAGTTTGTGTTGTCCATATTAATCCTGTTCATCACTCATGTTGTTGCTTATACTTAGGGATACTATACCCTAAGTATAGGGGGAGTGATGTTATTCATATCATCTCTTTGTATTTTTATTCTTTTGATTTTTTGATTGTCCCCCAAATTGTTGATATTCTACTTAGGGCTATTCTACCCTAAGTATAGGGGGCAAGTCGAGCCATTGAGTTCGTACATTCTCCTCCTCGGTTCTCCCCATTTGTACAGTCTTCTATACTTAGGATTATTTAATCCTAAGTATAGCGGAGATTATCGACTTCTATTCATTTCGTATTCTTTGAGTATTTGTAACATAGGAGACTTTTTCATTTTTGCATACTTAACATGAGTTATGTCTTCCTTTGCCGCTCTCTGATCACTATGAGGACATAGTTCAAGCTAAGTATAGAGGAGTTTCGTATATATTATATATATATATATACTTTAGCCATAATTCGTAATTTCGTATTTTTAATATGGTTAAAATACTATATAAATACGTGTAAAATTCAGTAAAATCCGTTAATAAAAAGATGCAGATATTTCCTTAAATTTCTTTTTGTATATTCTGATTAATAAATCATTTTTAAATATTTTGAAAGTAGTTTATAAATCTATTTGAAGAATCTTTTGAAAACTATTTGAAAAATATTTTGAGAAATGTTTTCAACCTTTATAAAAGTATTTTGGTTTGTAAAAATTTTAATTTCTTTCCGTGAAATAAAATTATTTTGTAAAATTATTTGCAAATGTTTTGAAAATGGTTGAAAAATATTTTGACAAAAATTCTATATATACTGTTTGAAAAATGTTTGCAAAAATAGTTTTCAAATGTTTGTAAATTTTTATAAAATTATTTAAAAAAATATTTTGGACTTTAGTTTTGAAAATTATTTGTAAAATTATTTTCAAATAAATTTGAGGAATATATGCATCACCCATAAAATTCTTTACCAACTGTATATATACAATTGTATAAATTACTAACACTCAAGTTGTAAATCCTTTAACCTAATTCTTATAAATAATTGTCTCACTCCCGTGTAAATATGTGTATCTTATCTACTAACCCTAACCCTTATTAAAAAAAATCTCTAAAAACTACAAAACCAAAATTCTATAAAAATTTGCATAATTAAAATTTCAAAAAAAATCTCTTTTCACATGTGCATTTTTTCAAAAACCCATAAAAAGATCAAAAATTAGAAAATTGTTAAAAAAATATTTTGCTTTATTTTCTTTGCATTGTACATATTTTTGCATTGCATATACATTTTTCAGGACAATATTAACATTTAAACTAAGTCTGGAATAAAATTGAAGAATGAGGCTTAGTTGGACTTTAATCCACTTAATTTTAGAGGAACCTTATAAGAAAAGGAATTAAATCTTTTTAGGTCCTAGCGACTTAATTCTTTGAGTCCACAAGACTATTATCACATGTCATCTTGATTAATCTAAGTGGAATATTTAACAATACACACATGATTCTTATAGACCATGGCTTATCTTGGTCAAGCACTCTACACATAGCTCTTATGGAGGAGGTAGTGAGGAGGCAAAATCTTTTGGCTTGGGGTAGCATACGGGTATGTAACAACTAGTGGGAATATCTGTCTTCCTCTAGGGAGGGTACTGCATCTCAACCTGATCTAGTAGATTGAGGTCTAAAGATAGGATGCTGTGGGGTTGCAATAATGCTTCAAAAGAGGGACAATCTACTAGCTCATGAGCAAATACTCCTTATGTACATGTTGCACCTATATTTTCAAAAAAAATACAGAATCTTCAAAAGTAGACATGCCTGATTGAAAATAAAATGCCCGTCGGAGTGTATATACACGTATAAAAAAAGAAAGAAAATAAGAGCTTCAAAGTCAAATTTTTGTAAGCTTACAACTGGATGACTTGACTACACTGGTCATGCATCCAAAGATCGGTATATACACTGGTTACCGTCCATTCTTTTCTCCATCCCCTCCTCTTTAGCAAATTGTACTTGAGCCCCCACTCCTCGAGGAAAGAGTTGCTAGACCGGTGGACTAGAGTTACCTTGTTGAGAGGGGCTGTTTCTTTGCTACTTTTGAGACGGGGAGTTATATTTCACTTACACCGTACAAGTAAAGATTCATAGTCATAAGAATTTATGTATGTAAACTTGTTCAGACCTGACTGTTGAGGAGACTGATTAACCGAGAATTTACGAAGGTCTAAATGTCTCACAGAAGGCGGAGACAAAGTCGCTGCGGCAACCCTCGGTAAATCCTGATTAAATCAACAATTAACCCACAATATCAATCAATCAATGAGAAGAAAATGTGGAGTCAAAATTTATTATAACTCTACAATAAATGCATATAGTGCAAGTATGTGTTGAGTGTCGAACTCAGGGAGCACACAAGATAGATCAAGGAAATAATGCACAAAAATGAATGTGATGATGTGTCTACCAATGCTATTTTTGTGGGTTTTAAATTTTATATTTTTTATTTAATTTTTGATTTTATATTTTTATATTTTGATTTATAATTTACTAATTTTAAATTTCTCTTTATATTTTATATTTTTGTATTTTCTTTTTCTTTTTCATTTTCTTTTTAAAATAAGATGCAAAGCTATTTAGAATATATATAATACAAGAGAGATAATAGAAAGATAAAAATAGAGAGAAATGCTCAAAATACAGGAAATGAAATGTTTTTGTGAATTTTATATTTTTCTAATGTTTTTATGATTTTTCCAGATTTTTCCTAATATTCTGATATTTTTAAAGTAAAAAATACTGAAAACAGTGAAACAAATGGCTGGTAAAATGAGCATGAAAAATATCAAACACTGTCCAAAATTCCTAAAATTAATTTTAACATAAATTAATAAAATAAGGAAAATTTAGAAACTGAAGTTGTATTTTAAGGATTTTTGTAGAATTTTTAAGGTTTTTAAGAAGATTTTAGGGGTTTTGTAATTTTTAGGGGTTTTCTTTTGGAATTTTTAATGATTTTTGGTCTGAAGTTAAAACACACAAAAACAATCAAAATATAAATTTTTTTGAATTTTTCAAAAGCGTTTTTATAATTTTTATGTATTTTCTAATGCAAACAGTGTTGAAAATGCATGTTTTTGAATTTTTGTAAATATTAAAATGCAATGAAATGAAAATAAAATTTTGTGCGTGAAAGTACAATCCAACAAGAATACTATGCTATTTTTTTGGTGATTTTTGGAATTTTATAGATGCATGAAATAAATAGAGATAACAAAAAGAAACTACACTGTTGGCAGGGGCATAAATGTAATAAACAGAAAGCTCAAGGGCCAACGTGCAATTTTCCACAGAATATATGACGTATTAAAAAAATTCCAGGACCTATTGCAAATATCCAAAATGCCAGGGACCCGCCTGCAAAAAATGCCCAGGTACGCACGTGCTATGCACGTGCTTGGGAGGACCTAAAAGCAATAAACAAAAACCTAGGGGTTGTACTTGCAATTTTACCAAAAACTTATAACTAAATTAAGAGGTTTCTGGGCTTAAAGGAAATACAAATAACCCTAGGAGTATTACTGCAAAATTGCCAAGTCACGTGCACGTGGCACGTGACTGGTAGGGACTAAAAGATAATATCGTAAAAACCAGGGGACTACATGCAAATTCTACAAAAGTTTTAAAAAGGTCGATGAAATTTGTAACGTTAATTGTTAAATACAAGAATGCCTTGGATGTGAATGCAAAATACCCAAAGAAGGAGCTGATCGGACGGCAGATATGATTCCACTAAGGCCACGTGTCGCAATGAGAGAAGGAGATGCCAGTTCGCGATCAACAACCAAGATCAGAAGCCCAGAAGGATATCGAGGTCGAAGCACGTGGAGATCTGACGGCTGCTGCATCATCTGGAGGGCATCCTTGATTAAACGGCAGAAGGATGACGACGAAGAAAGAGGAAGAACGCCGCGGTAGGCGAACTTCCCCGGCCTCTCAACTCCTCCTCCGCGGCGTGTGGAGCTCCAAAATGGGCTGATGCGGTTCCTGCAGGTCTGCTCCAGGTCCTGGGGCTCTCAAAACTCCCGGCGGAGCGCTGTGTTGCAACAATGGAGACGACAGAGCTCGAGGCTCCAGGTAGCTCCGACGATGGGTCAAAAATCGTTCCCAAGCATTGTACTTTGCTCCTGACCTGCAGAGAAGGGTGAAGGAGTCGGGGGCAAAATGCCCCAACCCCGCAGTGGGCGAAAAATGACGGAGAACGGCGAGAGGGATGCTCGTCGGAGCAAGCTCCGGCGAGGGGGTGGTGAAGGGTGTTCTGATGGATCTGGATCGAAGGGACGATGGGATTCGATTCCTGAGCTAAGGCGAAACTAATGATGCGAGAAAAATAAGCAAAAATGACCTCTAGGGCTATGTACCCGAGATAGGATCTTGACGGCCACTTGGCCGGAGATGTTGATGGAACCGCCTTCAGGGCTTCGCCGTACCTCGACGAGACGGTCGGGGACTCCCCCGTCATCGGGGTCGTCCCAGAGGGCTCTTAGATGCCTAAGCGTGCCCAAGAAAAGGTTCAAATTCGAAATGAATGTCAAGGGGGTTTTTGAAGAAGACGGTTCTGGCGGCTCCAAGAATGAGGCTTCTGGAGCGACGCAACGATGCGCGGCCCAAGGAAAGCTGCCGGCGTGCATCCTCGATCAATGGTGAACAAAAGTCAAGAAGTAATACACCCGAGATAGTGAAAAATGAAGCCTCGAAAAATCCGCAAAATAGAGCCAAAACTCGGTTCTGACAAAGCTACAAGAGTGGGTCAGAGAGTTGACCCGCCAATCAACTCTCCAGACCCCCTGGTTCGTCCACGTGGACCAACCAGGAAAAATCCTGGAAAAACTAATTGTAAAATCTACCAATAGAAAACGATTTTATTAATTTTTGTTTATTAAATAAAAAATGTTTATTATTTTATAGATTATTTTATTATGATTTTTATTTATTTTTTCGAGGTATAAAATTACAAGTTACCTCTTATACCCTTTAAAGGTATCTTTATCTATATATTTTAATATTTTATTTTTATTTTATATATTTAATTTTATTACTTTTTTTATTTTTTTTATAAATTTATATAATCTTTATACATTTAAATATATTTTTATTTTATTTTTCTGAGGTATTTTGTACACTTAATAAAATAGGAGTATTAATTATACATGCATAGTTATAGGTATTATACCTAGGTATTTTATACACGTATTTTATTTTTGAGTTTTCTTTAGTATTTTATTCTTATTTTAATGTACACATATATTATAAATATTATTTACAAAAATATAAAAATATAAAATTGTGAGAATAAAGAATAATAAATAAAATGAATATTTTAATCTGTACAAGTATACAATATGGGTCCAAAATGCAACTTTCAAACCTTAGCTCCGCCAAATGCGAAACCACCTTCATTAAATAGCTTATTTGAAATTATATACAATTAAAGGTTTGACGCGTTTCGTGTTTTTATTTGGGAGATACATGTTTGGGAAGTTGGGATTCTGGAATTTTATTCAGACCAGAACTTTTTATCTGTACATTATTTTTGAGTGAAATCAATTTTGTATTTTTCTTTATTTAATTATCCACAACTTTTATCAAGATGATGGCAGTGCTAAACTTCTGATTGGTGCCCATAGCTTATACCATATGAGAAATCAAGCTCCTCAAAAATCTAGATGTGAACCTTGGGTCCCGATCTGATACAATCGATACAGGGACACCATGCAACCTGACTATCTCAGTCACAGTCTGCTGTCTATTTACTGACGCAGGGAAAGACTTTGATTGCGAAAAAGCAAGGTAGTCACGGGAAGAGCAAGAGGGAGCAGAGCTCAAAAGCGAATTCCGCTTATTCTCTTTCACTAGAGAAGGCAGGGCAGGCAAGTGGTGGCCAAAAGGAGCCCACGACGGCGCGAGGACAGCTGGGCAGTGCGGAGCGAGAGGGCTAGAAGCCCCGGGGTGCGCGTCGCTCGCGTAGTCAACTCCGCTCTGAGGCTTCCGCGAACGTAAGTCAAACACTGGTTCTCAATTGCATCTTTGACATTAGAAGGCTTTTATAGTCGGTAGGGTCTCCCTGAAGGAGGGGGGATAGTCTCAGAGGTCCCTTCCTTTGTGCTCTGCTTTCTTCAGCGCTTTTCTGAACTATTTCTTTGTTCTCAACTTCGTCACCTTCTGCAAAGAGAAAGAGTGCCCTACGATCTATTGAAGAAAGAAAACCATATTGATTTCCGCAGAGTCAAATCAATGAAGTGAACAGCCCAAGCCCCTGGCCTCGGAAAGAGTGTCTCTTTTTCCTCCTACCCACTCCCTTAACAAAAGGACTGGTGTGAACCCCCGAGGATCCGGGTACCCGTTAATCATACATTTTGCATTACAACATTCATTTCTATCGCATTAAGTAACTGAAAGTACGGGGAAATTTTTCGCGCGAATAATTTTCCACATGACATTCACAATCAACATTTATAACCACAAACACATAGAACAATGGTCACCAAAATCTTATTTCATTTCATTAACTTCCATATATTTTACATGTACAAAGTCTGACAGTACATACAGTATATCCCAAAATCTGACTGAAGAGAAAGAAACATAATATGATAGAAATGAATGTTGTAATGCAAAATGTGTGATTAACGGGTACCCGGATCCTCGGGGGTTCACAGTTTGGTATCAGAGCAGTGGTACCCCGATACGCACATTCGTAGTATTACAATTCCGATCGCATTGAGTTCTCGGATAGCGGCAGTCTTCCGACTTGTCGTGAGTCCGAGAAGGGAAATACGACATTCAGATTCAATCACCACAACTGTCACCAATTTCATTAATTTTCATATTATATCCCAAGAAGAGAAAAACATATATCATATTATCTGCGAACCATTGATTTTATGACTAATAAATGGTTCTCATGCAGAGCCATGTCATCCCGACCAGAGCAGGAGATGACTAACAAACTAGCACATACACTTACTACTTTTACCGACCTTTCCATGTTTTATTTGATTCCGGTGCGACACACTCTTTTCTTGCTTCAAGGCTACTAGTTTCTTTAGGTAGAGTCGTAGAGACTCTCTCTTCTCCATATTACCTCCGAGGGTCAGATGGCCAGTTGTTTACCATTTCCCTGATAAGTTAGGCATGGATTGGTTATCCGCTCATCATGCACTTGTTGATTGCTTTAGGAAGACAATTGTCTTCAGGATTCCGTATTTACCCGAGTTTACTTTTGAGGGTACTTTACATGACTCTAACATGGAGTACATTTCAGTGTTGCGAGCCCAACGACTTGTTGATCAGGGTTGCGATTCTTACCTTACATTTGTTCGGGAGGTGTCTGATCAGGAGCCGATGATACAGGACATCCGAGTAGTATCTGAATATCCAGATGTTTTTCCTGATGAGCTACCAGGACTACCTCCTGGGAGAGAGATTGAGTTCGAGATCACATTACTGTCAGATACACAACTGATCTCTATGGCACCCTATCGCATGGCACCAGCCGAGTTGAGGGAGCTGAAGGTGCAGTTGCAGGAGTTACTTTACTTGGGATTTGTGCGGCCGAGCACTTCACATTGGGGTGCTCCGGTTCTATTTGTCAAGAAGAAGGATGGATCCATGAGGTTATGTATTGACTACAGGCAGCTGAACAAGAGAACGGTGAAGAACCGTTATCCTTTGCCGCACATCGGTGATTTGTTCGATCAGCTCCAGGGATCTTCGGTTTTCTCAAAGATCGATCTTCGCTTCGGCTATCATCAGTTGAGGATTCGCGAGTCGGATATTCCGAAGACAGCCTTCAGGACTCGTTATGGATACTACGAGTTTATGGTGATGCCGTTTGGGCTCACCAATGCACCTGCAGCTTTCACGGATATGATGAACATGATTTCTCGTCCGTATTTAGACAAATTAGTGGTGTTCATTGATGATGTTCTCATCTATTCACGAAATGAATGGGATCATGCGAATGATCTACGGATTGTCTTGGATACATTACGGGAGCACAAACTATATGCGAAGTTAAGCGAGTGTGAGTTCTGGTTGTCCCAAGTCTCATTCCTGGGACATATCATTTCTGGAGCAGGTATCGCAGTTGATCCTGCGAAGATTAAAGCAATTATGTCTTGGAAGCAGCCCAAGACAGTTACACAGATTCGGAGTTTCCTTGGGCTAGCGGGTTATTACAGACGCTTTGTCAACAGATTTTCACGCATCGTTCGCCCTTTGACACGGTTGACGCAGAAGGGAGTTCCATTCATTTGGGACGATTCATGTGAGAAGGCCTTCCAGACACTGAAGGAGAGGTTGACTACAACGCCTATTCTTGCTCTTCCTTCAGGTACTCAGGACTATGCAGTCTACACAGATGCATCTGGAGAAGGTCTAGGAGCAGTATTGATGCAGAGAGGATAAGTGATTGCTTACACGTCACGACAGTTGAGGCCGCATGAGCGAAATTACCCCACCCATGATTTGGAGTTAGCGGCAGTTGTCTTCGCTCTGAAGATCTGGCGACACTATTTATATGGGGTGAATTTCGAGATTTTCACTGATCATAAGAGCCTGAAGTACATCTTTGATAAGAAGGAGTTGAACATGAGGCAGTGCAGATGGCTCGAGCTACTGAAGGATTATGATTGCACGATCTCTTAACATCTCGGTAAGGGAAACGTGGTAGCTGATGCACTTAACAGGAGAGCACATGCAGAGGGTACGGTGAACTGGCTATATACGTGGGATATGCTCGCATCTTTGACTGATTGGCACCCATAGGAGACCACCGGGATTACTGCAGTCTCTCCCCATTCCTGAGTGGAAGTGGGAGAGCATTTCTATGGATTTTGTCACAGGTTTGCCGAAAAAAAAACAGGTGGCAATAATTCCATTTGGGTCGTTATTGATAGGTTAACCAAATCAGCCCATCTCATACATGTCAACACGACTTACACTCCATCCAGATTGGCCAAGTTATATGTGCAGAACATCATCGGACTACATGGTATACCACGAGAGGTGGTGTCTGACAGAAATTCGAGATTTATATCGCACTATTAACATCAGTTCATGTCAGCACTACAGACAGAGCTGGAAATGAGTTCTGCATATCATCCACAGACAGATGGGTAGAGTGAGCGTACCATCCAGACGCTTGAGGATCTATTTCGCGCATGCACATTAGAGTGGGGAAGGTGGCATACCGAGTAGCCCTTCCTCCACATCTTTCCGCTATCCATGATGTCTTCCATGTATCCAACTTGAGGAAGTATGTGCATAACCCTCGGCACGTCATCAACTACGAGAATCTTGACGTGTAGCCAGATCTGACTTATGAGGAGAAGCCAGACCAGATCATTGACAGTGCTGTGAAGAAGCTTCGCAGCAAAGGAGATTCCATTGGTCAACGTGTTGTGGCATCGACACGACGTCGAAGAGGCGACGTGGGAGACCGAAGCCGACATGCGGACACGATACCCGCAGCTTTTCTGATGTTGTAAGCAAAACAAGCCTTTATAATTAGATATATGTTAAAATATATGGCGTGTTTTCTCTTTGAGGTTTTTATGGGTTCAAAATCCTTTGAGGTTTTTATGGCCATATGAAATCCAAACAAGAACTCCTAATGACCTTGACTCGAGTCTCGAGGGCGAGACTCCCTTTGAGGTTTTTATATTTGTAACATCCAGTTTCCAATCATACCCGGACTCGATCCGATTAGGATCCGTTTAACCCAATAAAGTTGCCGGTCGGCATCGGATGACTTATATCGAATATTTGGTCATGAATCAAAAGTCGTTCGGGCGAAATCGACCAAAAATCGGTCGCATCATAATGCGTGCCGCGGAAAAGCCGCGACGTAAATTTAGAAACCACAAAAAGAACCGAGACCATCATTAGATCTGATTCGACCAAACAAGACCAACGGAATCAACCGTTCATCAATCGGACGTCGTTTGATATTTTAAAATCACAAAATTTAACCTTAAACAAAAACCGTATCCGAAAATTTCGGGTATTCAAAACTCGACCGAAAGTATATCAACATTATACTCATATTGACCGTCATTCTGAGACGATCGAAATGGGATATTGTACGCTGAAATCAGAGGCCCGAGGTCCGCGTACGATCGATTTTTAAGTATGACAAGTAAAGAGACTTTTGAAATTAATTAAATAAATAAATATATATATATATATAACTGTAGCAGACGCACAGTCTGTTCAAAAAAAAAGGTTACTGTAGCAAATTTCCAGCCGTTGCTATATCAGCCACTTGCCCTTGCCTTTCTATCCACTTGGATGGAATCTAGACTTCTCTTCTCCCTATAAATATCAGCTCATCTTTAGTCGTATGAGAATTCCAGTCTTCCCTTATTCTCTAGCCGTGGGAGCAAAGACCCGCTCCTCTTCCAATTCCCCTTCCAATTTCCCTAATCTCCTTCCATTCCAGCGTGACTTCTCTTCCCTTTCTTTCCATGTTCTCAATTGCCTCCCCATTTCCCTACGAAGGCCCCATATCCTATTCTATCTTTTCTTTATTCTAAAACCCTTCGAGGTGCCCAAATCCCTCCCCTGTTGCAGACTTCAAAGCTACTGATCTGTAGACCAACAACTGCTGAAGGCCATCAAGCAGCTATTTCTACTACTTTCCTTTGCCGATGCAGATGCTCCAATAATCAAGGACCACTAAGAATCAGTTGCATCTGTTCTACTGCTAAATACAGCAGCTGGAGCACCAAGGGAGCTGCTGCAGTAACAACTTTTTGCTGCTCCAAATCCAGGAGGATCTGCATGCAAGATCTTTAGTATACAAATTGAGAAGATCAAAAGTTACCTCCTTTCCCACTTTGCTGCCATGCATGCCTATTATACTTGTTTCTCTGTACATTCCTTCATCATCTTTTGCTGCCATCCATGTGCAATTTCCCCATATCTTTACTGCCATGCATGATGATCCAACCATTTCTGCTGACCATATATGAGATTTGCTATACATTTTGTTGCATAATCAAGAGAGAAATCTGGGATTCTTTTAACTGTACTTGAAAGTTCATGACTGGAGTGATAAATTTCTAGAACTACTTCATTAAATAAGCTGGAAATACTGATGCATGTGGCAGCAGCTTCTGTTGTTCCATCCCTATCTAAATCTCCATCGATGCAATGTTGGAAAAACCCCAAATTCCTGGACAAATCAGGATGTACATCCAAACCTTTCCTTTGTTGCTATTCATGGAATAGCTTCCTATTATTGAACTTATAAATGATAAAGATTTCGTGCAAGCATCAATTTAGGAATTTCTCTCTGTCTGTTCAGATTGAATAGTTGAAAGTTTGATATTGGTGAAAAGAGGGATTTTGTTTACATCTATGGTGACGGTGGTAATACATGCACTCCCAGGAAGTGCAATAAAAAAGAACACATCTCACAGTTGATTCTACATTTTTCTTAGGTTTACTTTGTCATATCACTTTCTAAAATCCAAAATATCACTTTCCCCTATCCAATTGACAGATGCTTTCTCATAATAGAAATTTCTAACAAATTGTATATTAGGTAGAAATATGGAAAGAAACAACGATTATAGATGTTAACACACATCATCAAAACCCTATAATCCAACATAAATTTCAGTATCTGGTTTCTCTTTTGTTTTTATTAAATAAGCATCTCAGATCAGTCCATATTAAAATAAGCTTCTCCAGTAAATTAGTGTTATAAATCTAAAATTTTTGTTGGAATAAAAAAATAAGATATGTAAAAAGGGGTAGTAAAACAAATTTTTATATACTATCAAATAAGAGCAGTTGAAGCTCTCTTGCATTACTAATAGACAGAATCTGGGAAAGGATAATTTCTTGTATATAAATCAGTAAACCCCCAAATTATGAGAAGGAATATGTCATTTTTTTTGAAATTAATCTATTATTAAATTAAGGTTGGAATTTCATACATATGCAATGTGAGTGTTGAGTAACCACTTATATTATCACAGTTCCTGAATTCTAAATACTATTTGATACGTTTATAAAAGGCAACTTAATTTAAGTTCCAGCATGAATAAATTATGAAACCCAATGTCAGTAGTATATGTTTATTTTATATCTTTGGAATTTTGATAGTATAATGTGGAAGTACCGGATTTTGTTGCCCACTTTTAGCAGCTTTCAAGTATTGAGATGAGACTTGGTTGTCCTAGAATTTGTGTTATGACACTATCTTCATTAAGACCCTCACGTTTTTGAGAGGAAAGTAAACGAAAATAAACTCAGATTAATGCTTGAGTCACATGTTATAAAGGCAACTGTTGTATTCTGGATTTACCAACATATCTTTCAATAAAGATAACTATTAGGGTTAGAGGTAAAATACAAACTTTTGATACACCCAAATTGTGAAAGCCTCATATAATGTTATGACACAATCCAAGTATGGAAAAGTGTTGTCTTCAAGCTAGGTTTGAAGTACATAGAAACGTCGATCACTATTGAGAAGAGTTATTGACGAATATACCGAAGTGGCAATTGAAAATCAAATGCCTTGTTTATTTAACATGTTCATGATTAATAGATAAAGATTTGAGGTGATTAATATGAAACTTAAGTTCAAATTATTAATCACTATTAATAAAATCGCTAAGCAGAGGTCTAGATTAGTAAGGTTAACCACATTGGAGATGAAGAATGGATGAAGAATCAAGTAAGAGATGTGGAATCATTGATAGTAGTTAATAGTGCCGATCATAGAGAGGACATGCTTCATGGGCAAGGATATAAATTCAATGAACATGAAAAGGAAGGGACAAATATTGATTAACCATTAATGTTACATCAAGTGTGCATAAATTCTTCCTCATAAATTAATTCATTATCATGATATAATAATTACATATCTTCAAAATAACCAAAGACCTAGATTGTTCAGCCTACCATAAATTAATATCAATAAGATCATTGACCAAGAGATCTAGATTTAGAAGAATAACCACGGGAAAAGATGAGACAGAAATGAGTAGATAAACAAGGGGTGATCATCGTGAATCATGTAAGGAAGCACGAACTAGTGATGACTTATAATTGATTATGCCGGTCGTGATGACTTTTACATCTGACTGTGCGAGGGCGCGGTGACCCTCAGCTGGGCGGGAGAATAGGAAGCCCAGTTTGGGCAGCGGCCGCCAAGTGCGCGGGTCTAGGATCCCAGTCCCCCTTCGGTTTTTAACGTGAGCTCACAGTGTTTTTACGCCTCGTTGGGATCCCGACTTTAGACCATTCTGCTGACCCTGTTTTAGGATACCCAGGCGGGGGATCCTTGGTTTTCAGTTTTACGTGCGAGCTCGGTTGCCCGTTACCGGTCGGGCTGTTTTCTAGAGCGACTTTTCCGGGAAGTCCCTCTCACCCGTCTCAGTGGCGTAGTTGGGAGTGTAGACCTATCCCTCTATTGGACCGTCCTTCCAATTAGAGGGCGAGACGGAAGAGCCTTTTGTTGGCTTCTTCACCGCTTGAGTTTTTCTTTCGCCAACAGACTTGGCGATTCTACATCCAGATCATCCATCTCTGTATCCACACCATCTAGAGTTACATCTGAGACAGTTGCACTTAAGGTTTTAAGGGATTATAATTAAAATTGAGTAAAAGGGAAGACATTAATCTGATTCAAAATCCCTTTGAATTAGTGGACGTGTTGGGAACTTAGTTAGGATGCATTACACAACACCGCATGCCTACGGAGGCCCCCCAACCCTAAGACATTCCCCAAGTCTTAGAGTCATAGTGTGAGGTTTCACAAGAACCAAGACCACAGATTATCCACTAACTTAAAGGAGTAACTAGACTTCAGAATTTAATAAATCATTATATCTTCTCATCTTATTTTTCCCATCATCAAAATCCAAACATATGATCTCTGAGTAATATGAGAATAAAATATCATACTTATGATCAATTAGTCACCATAGAAATATACTCATGTGGGAAATGTTGGGATAATGGCTGATCATAAGAGGTGCTTGCTAGAAATTTGGAAACCTTTTTCAATTGCAAGTAGAAATAAATTTTTAATTTGAGTTGCTCATGCCTCTCTACTTGCTTTCTTTTGTAAATAATAAATGCCTGTTATTTTTATATAAGTTTTTGAGAGGTACCAGCAACCGCTGACGCCTTTTCTTCCTTGCATGCTTGGCAGGCAACCCGCCTGCAGTTCAGTAGCTATAGATGGGTCCAGAAGATAAATCTTATACCCAACGGTATGGTTTATTTTGTGCCAGTTTTTGTTCAATTTTTAACGTATTATGTTTCTTTCTCTTCAGTCAGATTTTGGGATATACTGTATGTACTGTCAGACTTTGTACATGTAAAATATATGGAAGTTAATGAAATGAAATAAGATTTTGGTGACCATTGTTCTATGTGTTTGTGGTTATAAATGTTGATTGTGAATGTCATGTGGAAAATTATTCGCGCGAAAAATTTCCCCGTACTTTCAGTTACTTAATGCGATAGAAATGAATGTTGTAATGCAAAATGTGTGATTAACGGGTACCCGGATCCTCGGGGGTTCACAACTGGTTGCTGGGGCAGAGGAGAAAGCAGGTCCGGGGGGGGGGTCCTCAGTTCCGGTTCTGCTCAGTCGGAGCAGGATTTGCATTTAGCCTTTCCTCCCAAGGTCACTATAAGCTGGTATGTGATTCAAAAATGAATCCGAGGGCTGGATACTATCGGCGATTCGCCCGGTATATATTCCGAACACAGGTGACGAGCGCCTCTTTTCCCAGATGAAAGAGAGACAGAAGAGAGTGTGTTAAGCATGACGCGGTTGAACCACTATCAAAGAGCCACATACCGACAACTAGATATTGATATTTGCCTCCTCAGCTTGCTTTGCTGCATTCGCGCCTCTCCGAACCGCATGAGATAGTTGCCCATCATACGGCTCACCAACTTCACTTGCCTCTAAGGGGGGCTCGCTCCGGGCAGGTTCGGATCACTTACAATACACGGCTCGTCCCAAAATGAATAAAGAATGGATTAAATAAACGGTATTTTTATTTTATTTTGGCCCTTATCTCCCCCTACTTTATTCCTTGTCGACCTAGTCATCGAGATGCCTAGGTCTCCGGGTTTCGGGTCATAAAATATTTACAATATTTTATTCCTTTTCTTTTCTTTTCTTTATCCTATAATTTTGGCGTTAAAAATCGCGTTTTATACACTATTTACATGATGATGCATGGACGATAAAATGACTAAATTAACGCTATTTACATGCATTTACTAGGGTTTTTAAGGCCAAAATGATAGAATAAAGATGATGAAACGTAGATTCATCAGAGACATGAATATGAGTCTTGTGGAACTTACAGACTGTTAGGTTTTAAATTCATTTGACATTAAGGTTCCGCCGCAATAATAATCCAAAAGTCTGACAGATCTCCATACTACAACTTTATGAAGATAAGTTTAATACTCAATTTTGTACTAATTTCTTTATTTTCCTTTCTTTTTTCCCCTTTTATTCGCTTATTCTTTCAAATAAGTGTTTGGTAAGGGACTAGCGAAGGTAAAGCATAGGGGGATTATGAATATACTTTCATCATCTTTATTAATTTATTTTAGCTTAAAATCCCTTATAAAATACACGTATATAGTGATAAAATCCATATTCTTACAAACATGCATCTGTGTGTAAATATTGTACATTCATTACTATTTTAACCTAAAATAAATAAATAAATAAAGGAAAAATAAAGAAAATAAAAAGATCGTATATATGTAATAGATACAAGCTAACCCGAACCCGGAGAGAAGGTCAAGATTTGACCTGATCGATTAGAAATAAAGTAGGAGGAGATGGAGTCTTTAATCAGAAAATCCAAAAAAATGTTTTGTAAATACTTTTCATTTATTTTGTGTATATTTATACAAAACTTACACTATTTTATTTGTATACAAATTGACTCAAATTAAATAATTTTCTAGACAAAAGTTGTAAAAAATATTCCCCAAATAATAGAAACACTTGTAAAATAAATCATGTACAGAATAAAAATAACCACACTCGGAAAAAAAGCCGTAAAGCGATAATTGAAATATCAATTCCAGCTCTATATGAACTCAAATTGAATCAAACTCTCTTCCATTGTATTTTAAATTAAATTATCTTTAAAATGGCAGTTGTTTCATAATTTTTAGAGTTACGGATTCAAAGATGATTTTCTGGGGTAGTTTTTACAATGTTACCATTTATTTATTGTATATATTTATCGATATTTATTTTTATATATATTATTTTTGTAAATAATTGTATATTTTTTAATAATTATTTAAAATAAAAATTAAAATGAGAAAAATTAAAAAATTTAAAACATAAAATAAGCTAATTTCTTTATTTAACTATGTATATAATGTACCATATGTATATAGTATATGTATATAGTTTATTTCCTTAAATAACCCCACCAAAAAATCAAATAATTAACATTTACTATTTAATTTAATAAACTAATGAATTTAATATACCATATGTAATAATTTATTAAATTTCATACTTAACCCCACATTAAGGTTGCTCATTAAGTAGTTAGTTATTATTATTATTTAACTTATTAATTTTGAAAATTATTTTATTAATTTATTTATTTTGCCACTAACTTCCTTCTTTATTTTCCTATCCATTCAAATTTTGAATTTCAAGTTCCTAAATTTTCTATTTAATTAGCTCCTCCTCCCTCATTCTCACTTGATCTAGCTTTTGGTGAGAGGAGCCCAATCTCCGAGAGCAATCTTGTCGTAGAAGGGTACCTAGCCTCCGAACCATCCGTGACAACGAGGCGATCTTTGTCGAGGGCATCACGACATTCATCCTCTCCCAGGGTGAGATCCAATCCATCTTTTGTCTTTCATTAATTTACGTGTAATTTGTAGTTTAATGTCGTTGTCACTTTTCAATGTTAGATTATAGTGTTTAATCATATATAATTGATCTAATCCCTCAGTATTTTCTGATCCGATTTTCCATTTTTACATCTCGACCAACATACTTTCACATTCTATCTCACACGATATAATACCTTCAGCCGCGTACGGTGGACGAAGAGTCGGTTCTTCCATCACAATCGTCGGAACCTCCTCGCTCGCCCTTTATTCCTAGTTGATTTATTTTTTAGACCGAGCCTTCGTGCTTGAGTCAATCCTTGTATTTGATTTCATTGCAGGTATAAGTATTTAAAAAAAATACATAAAACCTAGTTTCAATTACTGTGTTTTAAAAAATATTAAAAAAAAGATTTGGGTGGCAACGACAGCCGTCACTGCAGCCGCAGGCCGCCCATCCTCTGCTGGCCAACATCTGCCAATTACATCCGTGAGCGCAGGGGGCGTGTGTTGCCTCCTTTACTCAGTTGACCCCTTACTGGAGCACCTCCCAACCATCCTATCCAGCCCACGCTCCTCTTACGACCACCTCCGCCAGAGAGCTCCCTCCTCGCCTCTTCCAGAACCGCCCATGCCACGCCTTCTCTGCCGATCGCTGCTGCCGCCGTATGCCTTGAACGATAAGAGAGTGGGGCGACGCGCCATTTGCCTCCTAGAAAAAGAATGAAGAAGCCACAATAACCCTAGGGAAATCAATAAAAAATTGGAAAATTGCAACTTCACCCCCGAAGATTTCAATAATTGCGCAAAGATCCACCAAAGACATATCATGGGCAACGCACACCTATCACTAGGTAAATTTGAAGTATATGGTGAGATCCTTGAGCGCATCACGGAAGCGTGAGGATCACACCGTATGCGATCGGGAGAGACTAGTCGTACTAGTCGCTCGATGCAGTAGAAATTAAAATTTTCTATGTGACAAAACCACACGATCCAAGAAAATTTCTCGAATTGTTTCATTTAAATGACAAACAAGTAAGGGATTACCTCTTGAAGCGTGGTTGCGATTGAATCTCTAAACAAAGAGACCTCATGTCTCAAGTCCGATCCGACAGGCGTCCTGGATCCCGGGGGATGTGGTATAGAGACGAAAACATGGTCGCTTTGAAAGGAAATCCGCATCACGTCAGGGGAGGGGAGGAGACGCTTGCGAGCGCGTGGACGAGACACATGCTTCTCGCAATCCATATTGATGATCCAAGCCACAGATTTCCTGATCTCGACAAACGAGATACGACATCTTCTTCATGAGTGAGGCACGCTGAAGTAGATAGAGATACACGAGCAAATGATCGGGCAGCATAACGACGACACTGCAGCTATGGAGGATCTCTCTAGGGCATCCATGGTGGACGACCACACGAGAGATAGAGAGAGTGGGCGTGTAGAGAGAAAAGAGAGAGAGAGAGCATTCATTCAAAATGTATATCGAAGAGCAAGGGGTGTCTCTTCTTATATAGGGTTTTGGGAGTCCATGGATCCCAATCCATGGACAACACACAATCAACGGATTAGATTGATTTGTGTTTCTTTCAATGGCTAAGATGTTGTTGTAAAAATACAACAACAAATGATTTAATTTAAATTAATTAATATTGATAAATCAATATAATTAATCACAAATTAAATCACATTTGACTAGAGATAGGATAATGAGAAGACCAACTCCCATCCCTAAAAGAGAGGGGACGACTACTCCTCTCCACATGGAGAGTTGTAGCCCTCCACTCCTCCTAGGAGGAATGGATCAATCTCCCCAAAATATTACGAGATTTCAATATCTCATGATATCTCCTATGACTCTTATCGACAATATTTTCACCAAAAATGATTCCAAATTATCTTATGGAAAATATCAATCATGCCATTATAATTATGTGAATCTCATTCACAACCCAAAACTAAATGTAGTTATATTTTCAACTAATCATTCAATGTGAATCCAATTCACATTAACAATTAATCAACAAATATAATTCACAATATGCTCTCTCTAATATATTATAAATCATAATTATAATATATATGATTAATATGGATAATGCTGTCCACATTATTCATACCCATGATAATTAAATCGTATTTAATCATCTTGGATATCTATTCTCATGTGCCAAAACAATATGAATCACATTCACATTATTCATATTCTTTGATATTTAATTATCTCAAATAACTCTCCTTATAATATGAATCAAATTCATATTATCCATGATAATTAAATCACATCTAATTATCAATTTTCTCGATGCTTGGATGCATATATCAACAATGAAATTATCCACGAACTGTTTCAAGGATAATGCGCTTTCTCTGTGGATAGTTGGAGATAAGGACATGGTGATTGTATTGTTCCACGCATAGTGACTTGGATATTGAGATCACATCTCAAATCCAGATCTCATGGACCTCTCATAGATGCTTGATTAAATCAAGACCGTAAATCTAATATTCTCATTGTATCTGAATCACATTCAGATCAATGTCCAACAATTGGACCAAGATTAGATCACTTCTCTACTAAGAGGAATCACTAAAATCCAGACCCATTTCATCACTCCCTAGGAATGGAAGCGTCATGGTTATACAATCGTTTGTGATCACATCACCCTCAGGTATTCCTAATACCTGTACATCCTGTATACTGGAAGACCTAGATTAAACCCAACGTATAAGATCTATTTTACACTGTCTACTTCAGGGTTTCATCAGTAAGTTTTCTCATTCGATCATTGGGAGTTGGTATTGATCATATACTTTTCAAAAGCATATATCATACCAGGTGTTGATCATATACTTTCCAAAGTATATATCAAACCTACAAATTCAGTCAAGCTTCCAAAGCGAGGCAACCGTGCACGGAATTTGATTCTTCCCAATATCTCATGAGTGAGCTCATGTCTTCCGGTTCAGTAATGAACCTGTATGATCCCTTTGAGAGATCGTATTACTCATATGCCCTTGCAAGCACACCAGCGCGTCGGTGTATAGACCATGGTTAGGTCATCATCCTATTGGTCTGCCAAATGTACATACACATACATATAGTAACACATCTGTCTCCGGTCAGAGGATGCATGCCTATATCGTGACATTATACGACATAGGACTTTGGTTATCTCGATCTCGTTACGTCAACTCTTTGACCTAACTAAGCTGACACCTCCGAATCTCTATTCCTATGCAGAGGACCTGCATCAAGAGGTCGGTCAGATATCATCCTTTAGAGATAAGGATTTCCATCTCCTACTCAGGCTAGAGATCACATCTTAACAATCATCTGACTGTGCTTGATGAGTCCTCAATCTTACTCTTTAGAAATTCATCCAAGCACCAACCTCTATGATTCAATTATTGAATCAACATCTGTATGATCATTAAGATGGCCATGGTACATAACCCTAATTGTACTAAGGGACCTATTATGCAAATTAGTTATTCTTCATTTCAGATTAAGGAGTGAATTGCAATAACATTTATTGCATAATGGCTCGCCGTGGGCTATGATGAAACCATGTTTCATGCTTATAATTCACTGAAATTAACCCCCTATCTTAGACTAGGTGTCAATAAAAACCAGACAATTTTCTGTAAATATAAGAATCATTGAATAAATTAAAAACACAAAAAAATTGAAAAATTAAAATTCGTGGTGTTTTTAACCTTAAAAATGCCCTCAAAAATATTTTCTATACTTGTTTGACCTCATCTCTATTTTTGGTCAACATGAAATTTGTAGATCTCATCGAGATCTACAACTTTCATGTTTGGAGTTTTTCCAAATTCGGCCATCTACCCCCTCATAATTCGCTTTCTATCCTCGAATAACCTGATTGGGCCACGTGGCGCCCTCTGGTTGCACAACGCGGCCCATCTCTCTTCGTGCCACGTACGCTGTGTCTCTGTCGTTCGATTGCCTCCAATGCATTCCCATCTCAACCTCTCTCTTCCCCATTTCCTCTACCATCCGATCACGTCCCTGATTCCATCATAGCCCTCCGCTGGCGCCTCTCCCTTAGCATGACACGTGGCAGCTTCTGAGCCTTTCGATCTCGCTTTCACCGCTTATCCTCACCGGCCGTCATCTTCGTTGTTCTCCACCGCCCGATATACCCATAGATATCATCCTAGCCGTTGGTTCCCGTCGTCCTCACAGCTCATCCCGTGGAGCGCTTCTAGCCCTTCGATTCCTCCTCCATCGATATGATCCTAGTCGTCTGTGAACACCTTATTCTCAACCGTTGGATCGTCAAATACAACGGCCGAGGACCCTTCTCTTACCTCCAGACGACCTCTCACCCACGTTCTCCACTTCACAACAATGCTTCCCCCTTCCTTTTTTCTCCATACCTCCCACGATCTTCTTCGTCAACCGAACAACCAGTGATGAAGCCATAACCGTCCTCATCCTCGCATATCTCGTAGGATCCCGAAACCACGTCCATCACCAGTGGAACCGCCTCCTTGGATCTTCAAATACCCCATCTCCGCCCCCTTTCTCCGGGTCCACCTTTACGTTGGGCTGCTACCCAGCCCCTCTCCTCCTCCCTATGACTGGGGGAGGACAGATCGAGGAACAATGATGGTGTTCACCCACGGTGTTGACCCCTGGCTGATGTCGGCCAGGCATGCGGTGCTCAACCTCCGCCAAGCTTCTCCAAGTCGCCGATGGGGTCCAGCGATGATCGGAGCTCCGCTCAGGAGCTCAATCACAGGATCTCCCTTCCGCCATTATCTCAGGTAAGTCCCTCGATCTCACTTTGTGTTTAATCTTAGTTTCACGTAATTAATTAGGATTCTATACATCATCATCCTCCATTGATCGTCTCGTAAGCTTCACTACACCACCCCCATCCACGCGTGACAATCCGATCACCATCCTCTTCCTCCATAACCCCATACCACGTACAACCCAACTTCTCCTCCTTCCATGGCGGAGGAGCTCTGAGCTCCCACCTTCTCCACTCGCAGAAGCTCCCATCTCATGCCACTCTGCACATACGCGTCACACGAGCTCTTGCTTTGTCTTGTTGAACTAATGTTTCAGGTATCCGCCAATGGTCGGAGAACTCGCCGGAGCAGATTCTTTCGACTTCGTCGCCGGCATCCAAGCCTCCATCGGGTCCCTTGGGTCTCGTAGATGGTTCCCTGAGCTTCGATGAATACACTCCCTCATCAGGGAACTACCGAAGGCCTTCATGGAGCTCCAGCTACGGAGGCAGAGCTGCAGCTGTTTCACCGAAAGTCCGTTTCCTCCGCCAGCCGGAGATGAATAAATATGTACAGGAACCGTTGGATGGCCTCATCCCAGCGCCAATCCAACGGTCCATTAGAGGAAACAATGATTCCTTCGATACGCTCCAGTTACCGTCCAATCTTAGGATAGGGTGGTCTATGATCGTCTACATGTCTCCACCGAAGAAAGTCCGAACCTCAGCGCCAGATCTATAGGCTCGGGTACTCCGAGCCTCACCCGAGCCTTAGCCTAATTCCGAGCCTGCTCCGAACCTGCATCGAGCCTACATCATCCGTCGAGCCGAACTGAAGCAGTTCCGAGCCTTCACCGAGCCTCCAAATCCTCCGAGCCTTCGGTACATGTGTAGGTCACGTGCACTCTGGGCAAATTGCAGCGCCCTCAGATGTTGCTACATTTGCAGATAGGTCTTGGAGTCACGTGTTTACCATGTACGCCTGGGGTATTTGCACCTAGACCCTCGCATGTTTTAATAAATGCAAAAATACCCCCACGTGTGTGGGTTATTTACAGGGAAGGTCTCGAAATTTATTTTATTTGCATTTTAGTCCTTCCTAGGGACCTGCGTGCTAGTTATCTTGCATGTTTTCTTGCATTTATGCCCCCGACTTCACTCGTGCATATCTTGAGCATCCTAGCTCCGATTGAGTCGATTTCAGTGGCATTTTGAAGATCATTTTGTTGTCTTCTTGATGGCATGTCTTATTTTAGATTTGACACTACGAGTTTTGATGTTTATTTTATTGGCTAAATGTCTTTATTTCAATGCTTCTCATGCCTGGTTTTTACATGAATGAAAATAGCTTCTATGATTTGACCCTGATTTGACCTTTGACTAAATGGCTCAACTATTGTAATCCGGGCATAGTTTTGTGTTGCATTTCATTGCGTCTATTTGCATGATTAAAAATCAAATAAAAGAAATGCATGTTTCATGTTTATTAAATGCATCTTATATTTATTGACCTACTATTCTTTAATCGAACACTTAATAAAAATTAATAAGAGTATAAACACGACGAGAGAGGCTCGTGTCCTTGAGTTCAAGCTTGGGCTTTCCCAAGAAAAATATAAATACAACCATTTGATTTTATGGTCATATTAAATTAGATGGTTTTTGATGGACCGAATTCATCCCGACTGCAATGACCACTGACTGTTAACTTTACACCACCGCCGCCCATCTCCTTCCACGAACAGCGGCACCGCCCGTCGACCCTCCCTCCTCAGCCACCGCGCGGTCGCCGTGCGCGGCTCCGCCGCCCGTCGGATACGCCACCAGTGCGCCAACGGCTCTTCCGCACTGCTCCGTACTCCTTCGCCACCTCGTGGCCGCCCGCGGCCCTCCGCACTCCTCCGCGACCCTCCTCGCCATCTTCGCGCGCCGCACGGGTGACCCGCCCTCTCCCCCCTTTTGGGTTCCGCACCAATTCGCCTGGAGAAGAAGATCTTTCCTTATTTTATTTTTTTATTTTGTAAAAAATGCATGTTGTACATTGTAAGTTTATGTAATTGCAACAATACCCCTGTGCATATTTTGTTCTGATTAAGTTATTTTCTGTATTTGCACACATAACCCTGTGTTCTTTTTTTAATTTGGACCTTAATATTACATCATTCCTTTTAATGAAAAATGTCTTATGTTGAGCAATTGGTTCTCCACCTCGTAGGTATTTATTTATATTTTTCTGATATTTGGGTAATTAATTAAAATTGTCTAACTAAAATTCTACATATTTTACCCATTCTATGCTCTTAAATACATATCTGACACATAGTTGCTCTAAACAATTCCACAAAAATTAGATATGATGCCTTGAAACGTGATTGAGATACTATCCAAATTTCATCCAAAATAGTGTTGTCCTGTCCTTGGAATAAATTGTGGAGTGTTTTTAGTAAATGATTTTTAATTAAATCCACATACATTCTTTTCACAAAATTTCAAGTCTCCTGGATTCTATATAAAAATACCTATATGAGATAATTATCTCTACCTAATTTGCTATTGTGGATTTATTAGGAATTATTTACTCACTGTCACTCCGTTTTCACTAAAAAATCCATAAAAAATTCATATTTTGTCAGAAAATTCCAAAAATATTATCGTAGCTTCCTTGCATCATGTTTGTATTAAATAAAATTTTCATGATTTTTGCTTACTGTTGGTGTGAAAAATTGAGAAAAAACCCATAAAGAGTATGCATTTTTAATTGTTGCATCTTAACCCTGAAAATCCCAAAAAATATATGTTGCATTCATCATTGGATTAAGTTTACTGGAAAAATATAATTTGACTAAATTGAAATGACTTGACATAAAAATTAATTTGGCTAAGTTGTGTGATTTTTAAGTAACTTAATTCATCCGCATATCGCATTTCGCATTTCTTTTGCATAAAAAAAGTAAAAAAATCCACACTGGAAATCTACATCTAAAGTTTTGAATTGATCTCAAGTTGTTCCTTTGCCTCCCTGTGTTCGACCCTGGACTTGCCCGAGATATAAATTAAGCCGAGATCCTCTTCACGGAGATCTTATCTCGGTTCTGATTGAATCGCTAAGTACTCATGCTACAACTTGTGCAAATTATATACCGTATTAAGCGACTCATCAGATGGCGTCGTTGTCGGGGACACGACTCATCTTTTGTCTTGTTTGGATTTTTATTTATTTAATTAAGTCTTTATTTTACGTAGGTCAATTTGTCCATTTGTCTTGCATTATAAAAATTTTTCTTCTCGATTGATATCTAACCTTTTCTTTTGTGACAGGGCCCTTGATGTTCAAGGAGGCGAGGAGCATGTGCTTCCCAACTGTGAGGAGACACAAAAGCATTGTTGGAGCAAGTCGAAAAGAAAGAAAGAAAAAGTTATTTTGCATATCATTTCATGTCTTGTTATAATCGTCTTTACATCGGTCTTCGATCGAAGACTCGCGCTTGTAAATGAACGAATTGTATGTGGTTGTGTGGGGATTGTCCCCACTTGAGTGTCGACCTAGGACCAGGCACGCGGCTCTTTGAGCTTTTTCACATTTTTATTTTACGTGCTCGCTCGTAAGTAGGACACACTTCTAATATAGAAGCACCTAAATATCGCTTCACTTAGCCAAATTAAAAATATACTATTCCCCTCTAATAGAAGCATGTTAGGTGCAGTTTTTGATGGACTTGCATACATATCATTTTGGTTTTCAAAATAGTCCAAGTTTTCACGTATTTTTGCCAAGGCACTGCATGTTTTCCCGCTTAGCCTAGATCATGGTTTTTATCGATTACATGATTTTTCTCGATTTCCCCTCCTAACTTGATCACCTAGGTTAATGGAAAATGGGAATGAGCGGTAGACGATGATTGCTTGGTTTATGTGCTCCCTTAATTCAGTGATAACCTCAAGCAAAATAATTAAGACTGTTAAATGCAAGTCAACCTAAAAATGGAGTAAAATCTTGTTTTGAGAGAGCAATACCCTCGTTTACAGAATTGGTTCTACTGGACATTTTCTTTCGCATAAAATAGAATGTTTTAAATCATCAATAAAAATAACAAAATAATAAACCAACACCTGTTGGTTTCATGTGTGAGTTGGTGAATCAAAGGGTTTTTGCATGCTTGTTTGAGCCTTGTTTTCTCCGTCATCCTCCCATGAGCCTTAGATACTCAATTGATCTCCGAAGATTCTTCCACTCACTTGTATATCCATCTGTCTTCTTTGTTCACCTCGGGTCTCTCCCCGCATCAAATCTCAATCTTTATACTTAGGCTATTCAGCCTAAGTATAGGGGGACCCGAGTCCCCGTGATTTTTCTTTACTCATCTTTCCTTGCCTCAATACTTAGGTTATGTCTAACCTAAGTATAGGGGGAGCCCTCCTTAGTTCCCATATATTTTTCTATATTTAAGTGGACCTATGCACTTGTATCATCTAGTGCTATGAGAACATAAAAAAGTTAAGTATACGGGGTATACCGTATATACAGTATATGTACTTTAGCTAAAATTTGAAAAATTTAAAAAAATTAAAACATTTTTGGGCTAAAGTAAAATCCTTTGAACTAAGTGGACAAAATTATTTTCAAGCTTTCTATATTATGTTACACTATTTTTATAGAAAATATTTTTGAAAATTATTTGAAAATGAGTTTCTCTTATTTTGAAAAATCTTTTGAAAATGTTTTGAAAATCTTTATTTGTGTGACTTGGTATTGAAAGTTCTTTTTGATTTCAAGGAAAATTCAGTTTAACCTGTGTTCTAACCTCTAATTAAAATTCCACAAAAATGAGAAAAATTCAAAATCCTTTAAGGTCATTGGTGATCTACTAAGCCCAAATAAGTAGTCGCATTCAGTGAGGGTTCGCCCCTAGCAGAGTAGGTGGTTTAGAAGACATCGCATAAGGTTCCGTCCTCAAGCAACGGGCTCCGGCCTGTCCTCAAGCAACGGGCTGAACGCAGATGCATCTACTCATTTGAGTTTAGGCAGTCATGTTGTCTTTTAAAGTCCTCTAAAAAAATATTTGAATGAAGGAGTTGGATTAATCCTCTAAATTCACACTTCCACCCAGGATCTGAATTGTTCAAGAAAGTTTGATTTATGAGGTCTTGAGATTTTAGGTTAACCAGCCTTAACCATCAGGGTCTTAGACTTAATCATACATAGTCCCCTAGATTTCTAGATTTGCGTGCTATATTGCATGCTTAGTGTCCGACCTTAAGAATATGATCAGCACATCACATGCACGACTGCGGTTTCGATGAGATGAGTTGACGTTTCACTTGAGGACTTGGGATGAGAGATTCGAGTCTGGACTTGATCTAATGATGCTCGAGGATGGGATAAAATCTTTGAAGGCTTCATGAAACCTGAGTGTCAGCATCTTTAGCCAGTATGAGAACTTGGCTCTTATACTTATCTTTTGACATTGACCTAAGTGCCAGGGTGTGAAATAAATAAAAATGTTGATCAATGTGCGCCAACTCTTTGGTAAAAGCAGTGGAGCTAGCCAAAAATACTACAAAGCAATGAAAATCTCTCATTCCACAAAGTCAATTATCAAAAGAGCTTCCACCAAAGGCGAGCGCTCCCAACCATTTCAAAGTTCACTTGGACCACCGCTATTAGGACCAGGAGTCAGAATTGCACCAAAAAAGGGCTCTGTATCGTAAATGCTATAAGTCTGGGTTTAGAAGGTACGATAGATACTCAAAAAACGACACACCCAGTGTATTCCCAGGAAAACAAGTGCAAACGGCTCCAACTTCTCTTGACGGACGCACTGATCAACACCAAAAATATGTGTAGCGTAATAAGGCACTAGAGAGAATCCTTGTTCCAATGAAAGGGAGAGAAGAAATGACACAATCCCATGCCCTCCAATACTGGCATTCCATCTACACTTTCAAGTCTGACAACTAAAGAGACTGTGGACTGGATGCAAGATTTGATTTATTCCCTAGTGTTTAGGATTGGGTCCTTAGGAGAATTTCTTGGACCAAGACCTTGGGTGATGTTTTGACTCTACTCTCGCGAACGCAGTAAACACTAAATGTCATATCCTTAGTTTAATATGTACATCAGAGAGAGTCTAAATAACTAGAAGAATTGGGTGCCTCTTGATTAAGGCTGGGTTGAGCTCTAAGATTTTGGATCTCTAAATTTGAGAGGACTTGAACAGATCGGATCTTGTACACACATGCACAAGGGTTTATCCAGTTCATTCATTTTCTTTGATGCTCGGGAACGAGCATAGTTTTTTTAATAGTAGGCCCGGTAATTTCTGGGGTCCGGAGCGTCCCCACTGTCCCCACTGGGACTCGAACCCGGGTCGTTTAAAGTGGAGGCACACTGCTCTACCACCCGACCACTCCTTGGGTCCGAACGAGCATAGTTTAAGTATAGGGGGTTGATGAAACCATATTTCATGCTTATAATTCACTGAAATTAACCCCTATCTTAGACTAGATGTCAATAAAAAACAGACAATTCCCTGTAAATATCAGAGTCATTGAATAAATAAAAAACACAAAAAAATAGCAAAATTAAAGTTTGTGGTGTTTTTAACCTTAAAAATATCCTAAAAATATTTTCTACTCTTGTTTGACCTCATCTCCATTTTTGGTCAACATGAAACTTGTAGATCTCATCGAGATCTACAACTTTCATGTTTTGAGTTTTTCCAAATTCGGCCAGCTACTCCCTCATAATTCACTTTCTATCCTCGAATAACCTGATTGGGCCACATGGCGCCCTCTGGTTGAGCCACACATCTCATCTCTCTTCACGCCACGTACGCTGTCTCTCTGCCGTTCGATCGCCTCTAAAGCATTCCCATCTCAACCGCTCTCTTCCCCCATTTCCTCTATCATCCGATCACGTCCCTGATTCCATCACAGCCCTCCGCTGGCACCTCGCCCTTAGCATGACACATGGCAGCTTCTGAACCTTTCGATCTCGCTTTCACCGCTTATCCTCACTGGTCATCATCTTCGTTGTTCTCCACCGCCCGATCTACCCATAGATCTCATCCTCGCCGTTGGTTTCCATCGTCCTCACAACTCACCACGTGGAGCGCTTCTAGCCTTCGATTCCTCCTCCATCGATATGATCCTAGACGTCTGTGAACACCTTATTCTCAGCCGTTGGATCGTCATATACAATGGCTGAAGGAACCTTCTCCTACCTCCAGACAACCTCTCACTCATGTTATCCACTTCACAACAAGCTTCACCCTTCCTTTTTTCTCCACACCTCCTACCATCTTCTCCGTCAACCGAACGGCCAGCGATGAAGCCATAACCGTCCTCATCCTCGCGCATCTCGTAGGATGTCATCTAACCACCCCACTAGCTCCATATCCTCCTTGCAAACCACGTCCATCACCAACAAAACTGCCTCCTTGGATCTTTAAATACCCCATCTCCGCCCCCTTTCTCCAGGTCCACCTTTAGGTTGGAGTGCTACCCAGCTCCTCTCCTCCTCCCTGTGACAGGGGGAGGATAGACCGAGGAGCAATGATGGTGTTCACCCCCGGTGTTGAACCCTGCTGATGTCGGTCAGGCATGCGATGCTCAACCACCGCCAAGCTGCTCCAAGTCACTGATGGGGTCGAGGGATGACCGGAGCTCCGCTCAGGAGCTCAATCACAAGCTCTCCCTTCCGCCCATTTTCTCTGGTAAGTCCCTTGATCTCACTTTGTGTTTCATCTTAGTTTCTTGTAATTAATTAAGGCTCTATACATATCATCATCCTCCATTGATCGTCTCGTAAGCTTCACTACACCATCCCCATCCACGTGTGACAATCCGATCACCATCTCTCTCCTCCATAACCCCATATCACGTACAATCCAACTTCTCCTCCTTCCATGGCAGAGGAGCTCTGAGCTCCCACCTTCATCCACTCGTAGAAGCTCCCATCTCATGCCACTCTGCACATGCGCGTCACAGGAGCTCTTGCTTTGGCTTGTTGAACTAACGTTTCAGGTATTCGCCAAAGGTCGGAGAACTCGCTGGAGCAGATTCTTTCGACTTCGTCGCTAGTATCCAAGCCTCCACCGGGTCCCCTGGGTCTCGTAGATGGTTCCCCGAGCTTCGACGAATACACTCCCTCATTAGGGAACTGTCGAAGGCCTTCTTGGAGCTCCAGCTATAGAGGTAGAGCTGCAGCTGTTTCACCGGAGGTCCATTTCCTCGCCAGCCGGAGATGAATGAAGATGTACATGAACCGTTGGATGGCCTCATCCCATCGCCAATCCAACAGTCCATTAGAGGACACGATGACGCCTTCGATACGCTCCCGTTACCATACGATCTTAGGATCGGGCGGTCTGTGATCGTCCACGTGTCTCCACCGAAGAAAGTTCGAGCCTCAGCGCCAAATCTATAGGCTCGGGTACTCCGAGACTCACCCGAGCCTTAGCCTAATTCCGAGCCTGCTCCGAACCTGCATCCAGCCAACGTCATCTGCCGAGACGAACCGAAGCAGTTCCGAGCCTTCCCCAGCCTCCAAATCCTCCAAGCCTTTGGCACACGTGCATGTGATGTGCACTCTGGGAAAATTGCAGCTAGGCCCTCAGAAGTTGCTACATTTGCAGATAGGTCCGGGAGTCACATGCTTACCATGTGCGCCTGGGGTATTTTACACTAGACCCTTGTAGGTTTTAATAAATGCAAAAATACCCCCATGCATGTGGCTTATTTATAGGGAAGGTCTTGAAATTTATTTTATTTGCATTTTAGTCCTTCCAGGGACCTGTGTGCTAGTTATCTTGCATATTTTCTTGCATTAATGCCTCTGGCTTCACTCGTGCATATCTTGAGCATCACAACTCCGATTGAGTCGACTTCAGTGGCGTTTTGAAGCTCATTTTGTTGTCTTCTTGATGGCATGTGCGTATTTTAGATTTAACACTACGAGTTTTGATGTATTATTTTATTGGCTAAGTATCTTTATTTCAATGATTCTCATGCCTGATTTTTACATGAATGAAAATAGTTTCTATGATTTGACCCTGATTCGACCCTTTGACTAAATGGCTCAAGTATTATTGTAATCTGGGCATAGTTTTGTGTTGCATTTCATTGCGTCTATTTGCATGATTAAAAATCAAATAAAAAAATGCATGTTTCATGTTTATTAAATGCATCTTATGTTTATTGACCTATTATTCTTTAATACATCACCTAATAAAAATTAATAAGAGTCTAAATACGACGAGAGAGGCTCGTGTCCTTGAGTTTGACCTTGGCTTGCCCAAGCAAAATATAAATACAACCATTTGATTTTATGGTCATATTAAATTAGATGGTTTTTGACGGACCGAATTCAACCCGACTGCAATGACCACTGAGTGTTAACTTTACACTTTTAAAGGGAAGAATTTGCGGCTCGTTAGGCTCGCATGTCCAACAATCTCCCACTAGCCCAAAGAGCCATTAATGGGCTAATAATTTAAACCTACACTCATGTGACAATCATAGGTTATTTAATATAACTAGGTAAGTTGATCAGTCACTCTGTTCCCAAGAGACTATGCGAAGTCCTTTTACGGCACTTGCATATCCCTCAGTAACAGTGCTCGCTTCCAATGCGAATGTTGCATCTTATGCAACCAATACTCAATATTGAGGCAGTCATAATGTCTTTGACACTACAACTCAAAAATCGTTATAACCAGTATGTAATTTCAATTATCAAAATACCCTTTTTCCAGAGATATCTATCTCTTAAGGTATCTGTAGTTAAGACCTTTTAGATCACTATCTATAAAGTCTTAGGTTTCTTGATGATGAGTCTTTGGGATCATTATCTCTAAGTCTTGTTATTTTTTTGAAGATATTCTTTTATTACTACAACTAAGTGTTTTATCTCCATAATAGGATTAGCAACAGTTTACTACTCCCACTGCATGGCAGACATTTGGCTTTTCATACATATCTAGCACATACCAGGATTCTAGCAACCGATGCACAAGGGCAAGCAGTTTTAGCACCATAAACACTTGATATGCTATCCATTCAGATTGGTCAGTACCAAATCTTAAGGGAAAGGAGCCTTCCTTGGATAGAATATATCCAGGATGTACCAATAATGTGACAATCACAATTCTCTCTCTTCTTTTGCTTCTGAACAATTTCAGAACTAAGATCTAAGAGGTATCCTCGAGATCATATCTCAAGGTATGAAATAGCCAGATCATAAAACACTTATTACTATCCTTATATCATTCTAATGATTAGGATATTATCTACATTTTGCACGATGAACACATTGGTACTCCCACTAAGCTTCACATGGTTCATCAAGATTCTATACATTTATAATTTCATCAAATCTTATGTTCCAACTACAAGAAGCTTATTTGAGTCCATAGATGGAGTTATTCAACTTGCACACCTTGCTTTCCTCAACCATGAAGCCCTGAGGATACTTCATGTGAATATCCTCAGAGAGATATTCATAGAGGAATGCAATCTTGACTTACATCTTGAAGATGTCAAAGTCAAGTTATGTATCTATAGTTAGCAATATTCTGATGGGTATAAGCATGGTTACTGAAGAGCAAGTCTCATCGCAAGCGATGTCTTCTCTTCGGTGTGTAGCTCATGGCTACGAGCCGTGCTTTGAAGGTTCCTATCTTCTCATCAGGTTCCCTTTCTCTTGAAGATCCATTTACACCTTATAGGTTTTACCCTTATAGGTGGATCCTCGAGGGTCCATATACGACACTTGTCTATGAAGTCTACTTTAGACTTTATTGCTAAGATCCATCTTGCCATGTCATGATCCTCATGAGCTTCATCATAAGAAGTCCGATCATTGTCAGACTTAACTGACACATGGAATACATCCTCAAACTCATTTGAAGAGGTATTAATGTTTCATCTTTAATCATCCTTTTAGTTTTCAATTTCAGGAGCCTCATTATCATCTCAAGATTCAATGAGTTCCTTTACTTCATTTTCATCTTAATTCTCAAGAGTCAATCCTCAAAGAATCACATTCTCAGAGTTGAGATCTTTTAAGAATCTCAAGGTCATAAAGTAGGTATCCAATGCCATCCTTTATTTTCCTAATGAAGTAGCACTCTCTAGTGCTCGATTCCTGCTTACTTGCATGAAATCTTATTAAGGATATATAATGTAGTCTCTACTACACATATATACCTGGAAACTAAGGGATAATTATGCTAAAATTCATCATTGATCAAATCATGTCACACATGATCCAATTGTATCTCCCTACAACTCTATTGAGTTTAGGTGTGTTAGGAGGATTGGGATAGAAATGATATTAATATCTTCATAAGGTATTTTTTGAATTATATAACAGGTACAAGCTACCTAGGTTAAGATCAAATTCATTTCACCATTCTTCAAAATGTGGTTCTAAACCAAAATTATGAAATCTTTGAACATTTCAAAGTTTTCTTAGGTGAAGAGAAGAAATCTCGTATCATACATAATCATCAATAGATATCACATATCCTTAATGTTTACTATGATACAGATGATTCACATACATCAATATGTATGAGATCCTAAATACCTTGACATCTTACACCTTTCCCAAGAGAAGGGTGTATTGGACATTCTTCGAATACAATATTCACAAGTATGTAAGATTTGAAATTTTAGACATTCTAAAGTTTCATATCTTACTAGTCTATTGATCTCATCAACAAACATGTCCAAAACTTGATGCCAAATCATTGTCAAATGATCTTCTTCCTGCTATTGATCTTATAAAGGTTTTTAATTTTCAGTATTAGAAATCTTAATGAACCATTCATTAATTATCTAATTTTTGTGGACTCCACTAGATGTTAGATTACTATCTGAAATATATCCATCATAACTCTTTATGATAGTTCTATCTCAGAATTTATGTTTATTTCCAATATTTAGAAATAAATTATGAGTGTATTCTTTTATCTAGGTCATAGAGAGTCATAGAGACATTCTCTAGTACTAAAGGCTCTCCAACTGGATTAAGAAGTCTATCAATCCAACAGAGATTGTTGCAACAATTTCATCAATATCCATGTAGATAATTATAAACCTTAAGATCAAAATTTTCAGTTTTCTAAAACATATGCAACCTATTGCAAGTGTTGTTAGAAGATTGAGATACAATTATAAGACTTTATCTTATTCAATAAGCAAGTCATTATCAATGATTTATGTAGATTTTTCTGGTGCTCTATCCGAGTCCTTCTCTAAGGATTCTAGACAGACTTGATAGTCATACTATCAACACACCAACTTATTGCAGTATTGGCATTAATCCAACTCTTAGGATGTCATATGGAATTCATAGAAGTACGGTCAACTCTTTTGACTATCCTTCTCATCTTGGGTCTGACCCATGCTTCCACTACGCTCCCTTTATCTATAAACAACCATTGCTTAAGATTAAGGATCTCTTATGTTAAATTCAAAAGAATTCAATGTAAGAGCATTTCAACATTTATACATGCTTCATTAAATTCATACAATATGAATATTATGAAGCTTCATCAATGACTAGAGTATAGATAATAGAATGATGACACTCATCATGTCTACATCCATCTAAACTCTCAAAACATTGGTTCAGGTAGGTATTCAAATATTTTGAATACATCATCTCTTATAGAGCTACCATTCTGCATGATGCAGTGAACCATGTCATTCATGATAAATATCAAGAGCACATATGTATGCCAGAATATCTTCTTAGATTTTTATAAGGATTAATTGATAATTACGATCATCATCGATATGTCACTTCCAAAGTACATTTGATGATATCAAGACTATAGAGACATACAAATCCTAAGATTGTAGATCTATTGTCTATTTAATTGTCATTCCTCATTATTATGAGGAAACTTGCACATTGCAACCACATACATTATGTGTCCAACTGCAAGTACAATATCAGGATCATGAGTCCAATCCATGATATTTTACTGGTTATTATTGAGTATAACGTTGAATGGGTTTAATGAAAGATTATCTGAAATAAGAAATTTGATTGTGTATACATTTATATATATACATATTTTACTTTGATTTAGGAGTTTTTATATCAAAGTTGTCTTGCCTTGTCAACACTGAAAGTTCATTCCCTTAATCACTTCAATGTAATAGATATACTTACCATTATATCTCAAGCAAAATCCGGGATCTCCTTCCTTATCTTTGTTACATCCCAATAATATGAGAACCTGTAACTCGGATAAAAAGAAGCGGGAACACATTTCGCCTTGCAAGTCTAGCTTGCATCTCCCAATTCGATCTTTAACACCCGGGCCCACCACCCCTAAGGAGATGTTGACCCGGCATTAATTGAACCAACCGTCAACAAGTTTAATACTCGCTATACACAATCCAATATCGCCCCAATAATATGAGGATCCGATATTGGGGTCGTTACGTATACGACCTTACTCTTTCAGGAAGTGAAGAGCCCGATCCAAATGGATTGTATACAGGAGCTGTCACTTCGGACAGGCGTCTCCTACATACAATATCTGGTGACGGAACCCTTCGCCTTGACGGGAGACCATGGATGTCACTTATGTGATCCTCCATATCATATTCAAATTCTAATTAATCATTATGAATCATATTCATTACGACTAATTCTTCCAAGGAAAATAACATCTCTATTCATAATAGAGTGTTTTGGTTTTAATTGGATTCCAATTAATCTAATCATATTAAATTAATGACCCAATTAATATCCAACAAACAATCTTAATTGTTACTTGAATTACAGTATTATCTCAAATACGTATTATTCGAATTTTAATAATTAGAAAATACATTATGATCTCTCAAGCATCATTCGTTTCCTACCTGCTGTCATGGCCACTATCGACGGGAGTGAGAAAGACCACGCACAGTGCAACCTGCTACCCCAACGCTCCCGACTAGGCACCATATCTGCCTCGGGAAAAAAGAATGCCGAGTCAATCACTTTGTACTTGAGATGTTCATCGGTTTTCAACCGAAGTTATACCACATAATATTCATCAAAACATTTTGATAATATTATAAGGAGCTTTTCTAAATAAATCCCCAATCCTATTCAAACAACAAGGTTTTGCATGTAAAAGTTGTCCTACAACTATTGTAGGATAAGCTAGAGTTTTCATGAAAACAATGTTTGTTGGAAATATCATATTAACCGATTGTGATCAAGATCAACTATCTTATCATTTTGGTTAACACAATGTCGTTCAAGTAAATAATTACCATTTTTAAATATTTCACAAATATTATCTATATTTATTACAGAAAGTTAACAATTAATTTCCCTTAATTTATTTGAATGACAATCACAAGCTTCATGATCAAGTTTGTTAATTTCCAGCAGTGACCCCTACTCACTAAAATCAACATAACTCGATCAATTTAAATCCAATTAATGCAAACTAAATTTATTTTATTCTCCAATTTGATTTAAAATACAACTCAAGTGATAATTATACATTTCCAGGCGTTTAAGACCTGTAATTAACTCTTTAATTACGTCACTAACCACCATCCCCGAAACAGTGGACATATGGTTATTAAAAAGATCATATCTTGAGTTATCGGATTCCAAATCACACAAACTCAAATCCTAATATTTCTTTAATTAATGGATAACATTATACAATTTAAATTTTGTGTTTAAACGTTTTAAACAGGGTCGAAATTTTATCACAAGACATGGCTACGAAAATTGAAATGCTAAAATCTTCACGAACTTTAACGAGCCCAAATCTTCGTAGGTTCATGGATCAAATCCAAAACCTTCGACAACCTGGCTTTGATACCGCTTGAAGGATTTGGTATGAAAAACTCAAGCGTATCACAGAAGCGTGATGATCGCATCGAATTCAATCGGGAGCGACTAGTCGCACTAGTTGCTAGATGCAGCGGAAATTAAAATTTTCTATGTGACAAAACTACACGATCCAAGGCCATTTCTCGAATCGTTTCGTCTAAACCACAAACAATTAATAATATTACCTCTTTGAGCGTCGTTGCGATCGAGTCTCTAAATAAAGAAACCTCCTGTCTCAAGTCCGACCCGATGGAGGAGACGCTTGCGAGCACGTGGATGAGACGTGTGCTTCTCGCAATCCATGTTGATGATCCAAGCCACGGATCTCCTGATCTAGAAAAATGAGATACGATGTCTTATTCATGAGCGAGGCATGCTGAAGTAGATAGAGATCCACGAGCAAACGATCGGACAACATAATGACGACACTGCGGCGATGGAGGATCTCTCTAGGGCATCCATGGTGGACGGCCACATGAGAGATAGAGAGAGTGGGCGTGTAGAGAGAAAAGAGAGAGAGAGCATTCATTCAAAATGTATATCAAAGAGCAAGGGGTGCCTCTTCTTATATAGGGTTTTGGGAGTCCATAGATCCCAATCCATGGACAACACACAATCAACGGATTAGATTGATTTGTGTTTCCTTCAATGGCTAAGATGTTGTTGTAAAAACACAAGAACAAGTGATTTAATTTAAATTAATTAATATTGATAAATCAATAAAATTAATCTCAAATTAAATCACATTTGACTAGAGATATGATAATGAGAAGACCAACTCCCATCCATAAAAGAGAGGGGACGACTATTCCTCTCCGCATGGAGAGTTGTAGCTGTCCACTCCTCTTAGGAGGAATGGGTCAATCTCCCCAAAATATCATGAGATTTCATTATATAGTGATATCTCATATGACTCTTGTCGATAATATTTTCACCAAAAAATAATTCCAAATTATCTTACGGAAAATATCAATCATGCCATTGAAATTATGTGAATCTCATTCACAACCCAAAACTAAATGTAATTATATTTTCAACTAATCATTCAATGTGAATCCAATTCACATTAACAATTAATCAACAAATATAAATCACAATATGCTCTCTCTAATATATTATAAATCACATTTATAATATACATGATTAATATGTATAATGATGTCCACATTATTCATACCCATGATAATTAAATCATATCTAATCATCTTGGATATCTATTCTCATGTGCCAAAACAATATGAATCACATTCACATTATTTATATCTTTGATAATTAAATCATATTTAATTATCTCAAATAACTCTCCTTATAATATGAATCAAATTCATATTATCCATGATAATTAAATCACATTTAATTATCAATTTTCTCGATGCTTGGATACATATATCAACAATGAAATTATCTATGAACTCTTTCAAGGATAATACGCTTTCTCTGTGGATACTTGGAGATAAGGACATGGTGATTGTATTGTTCCACATATAGTGACTTGGAAATTGAGATCACATCTCAAATCCAGATCTCATGGACCTCTCATAGATGCTTGATTAAATCAAGACCGCAAATCTAATATTCTCATTGTATCTGAATCACATTCAGATCAATGTCCAACAATTGGACCAAGATCAGATCACTTCTCTATTGAGAGGAGCCACTAAAATCCTGACCCGTTTCATAACTCCCTAGGAATGGAAGCATCATGGTTATACAATCGTTTATGATCACATCACTCTCAGGTGTTCCTAATACATGTACATCCTGCATACCGGAAGGCCTAGATTAAGCTCAAAGTATAAGATCTATTTTACACTGTCTACTTCAGGGTTTCATTAGTAAGTTTTCTCATTCGATCATTGGGAGTTGGTATTGATCATATACTTTCCAAAAGCATATATCATACCAGGTGTTGATCATATACTTTCCAAAAGTATATATCAAACTTACAAATTCAGTCAAGCTTCCAAAGCGAGATGACCGTGCACGGAATTTGATTCTTCCCAATATCTCATGAGTGTGCTCATGTCTTCCGATTCAGTAATGAACTTGTATGATCCCTTTGAAAGTTCGTATTACTCATATGCCCTTGCATGCACACCAGCGCATCAGTGTATAGACCTTAGTTAGGTCATCAACCTATTGGTGTGCCAAATGTACATACTCAGACATATAGTAACACATCTGTCTCCGGTCAGAGGATGCGTGCCTATATCATTACAGTATACGACATAGGACTTTGGTTATCTCGATCTCGTTAAGTCAACTCTTTGACCTAACTAATCTGACACCTCTGAATCTCTATTCCTATGCAGAGGACCTGTATCAAGAGGTCGGCCAGATATCATCCTTTAGAGATAAGGATTGCCATCTCCTACTCAGACTGGAGATCACATCTTAATAATCATTTGACAGTGCTTGATGAGTCCTCAATCTAACTCTTTAGATATACATCCAAGCACCAGCCTCTATGATTCAATTATTGAATCAACAACTGTATGATTATTAAGATGGCCATGGTACATAACCCTAATTGTACTAATGGACCTATTATGCAAATTACTTATTCTTCATTTCAGATTAATGAGTGAATTGCAATAACACTTATTGCATAATGGCTCGCCGTGGGCTCACATGTCCAACAAAATTGTGATTTTTCTCCTTTATTTCTTTCCTGTTATCTTTTAATTCCAAAACCATAAAATATTTGCATTTCAGTCATGTATTCCAGACTTTAAATTTGCATGTTTTCATCGTAATAAATAGCATTTATGATCAATACATTCTGCAAAAATTTTGTTATATTTCTACTATGCATTTCTTCATTGTATAAATTTTGCATTGCATTTTATTGTCATATAATATTATTAGAAATTCAAAAACTTCACATTTTCCCTATTTGAACATTGAAAATTCCTAAAAATTGAACATTGATTAAAATATTCTAAAAAATAGATTAACTTCCTTTTTATGTATTTAATTTTCTGTCCAATTTTCATGCACTGATCATTTTTTAATCCCCCCAAAATTCTAAATTACTCAAAATGTTATAAAAAATCATAGGAAATCGTAGAGAAACTAAAAATAGTGATTTTAGTTTATGTTTGTAGATAATTTTCTTTAGTTGTTTAGAAAATAATTATCACAATTTCACATTTATTTGGTATTTTTAAATTAAAAAATAATCCTATTTGCTCATTGTTTGTACTTTCCCATGTTTTATTCATTTTAAAAATCTAAAAAATAAGGATATCTGAAAAATCACAAAATAATAAAAAATCATAAAAACACAAAAAGATTTTCTTTGGACATCTTTGAGCATTTTTGTCATATTTGAAAAATCCAAAAAAGTTGCATTTTCTTTCATGTATAAATTTGCTTGAAAATTAATTATTTTAAAAATTAAAATTTACCAAATTAAAAACAACTAAAAATTTAAAATCAGAAATTATAAAATATAAAAAATTTAAAAAATATTAAAAATATTAAAAAAACAAAATCCTATAGAACAAGTATTTCTGGAACATTGAGAATTCCTTCTTTCTTTTAATTAATTTTTTCTATTATTTGAATAATTCTTGGGATTGTAGCCTCCTTGAGTTCGACCTTGTTAGCTATACAGTTAAATTGAATAGCAAAATTTCTTGCTACATTTTTGTACTTAATTCTGCTTGAGAATAAAAAAATATTTTTTTATTGAGGGATTATTTGGGTTGCGACGACAAAGCACATTTATTTCATCTAAAAAAATAAAAACCCAGAAAATCTTGTTTAACACATTTACATCAACTCACTGGTATATGGACCTTGGTTAGGTCATCAACCTAATGATCTCTCAAATGTACACACTCAAACATATAGATGCATATCTGTATCTAATCAAAGGATGTGTTCCTGATCGTGATAACTATGATTCAAGTCTTAGTTTATCTCGACCTCATCAAGCCAAATATTGACTTGAATATTACGACACTTTCGAATCCGTTTTCCTGTGCAGATGACCTACATAGAGAAGTCAGTCAGAATTCATTTTTAGAAAAAATGCCATCACTTTCCCAAACTATAGATCTTTATTGAATATCACATGTTAAGTTAGTTGTTCCTTTCAACTACAAGGAATTCAATACGACCATGGTACATAACCCTAATTGTACAAAGGGACCTTAATATTAAGTGCATTCACAATCATTCATTTCTGATGGACATGATAAAATAATAATTTTTATTATATTAATTGGTCAATAAGGGATTACAAGTCCAAGAGTCTCTCACTAGCCCTTAGTGCCTTTCATGTACATCTCTTAACCCCATATTTATTACATGATGGTCATAAACCTTTTGAGTCAATAGAATGGTTAACGAATCAACAATGTTGTCAGCATAGGCAATCCTGGTGATCGTGATATCAACATGCTTATGGATCTCTCGGATGATGTGTTATTTCCTCTCCACATGCTTGCTTCTTTAATGCCACCATAAGGCACCTGTCTTACCGTAGGGCAATGTGATGTGAGATTTCGACGAGGAAACAATGCCAAGTTCCAGGATGAACTTGCACAACTATACAATCTTTTTAGCAACATCCGATGTAGTGATATATTCTGCTTTAGTTGTTGAATCAGTCATGGTATCCTACTTCTTGCCTGTCCAGTTCACAACACTACAGTTCAACATGAATAAGAATCTTAAGGTTGACTTCCTATCATTCACATATGGTTGGAAGTCCTAATTAATGTACCCTAAGAGTTGGAGATCATAATCTCCATAAACTAAGATGTACTTGAGTTCTTCTTAGCTACGTGAAGATTCTATTCACTACAGTCTAGTAAGTCTCACCATAGCAGGATTGGTAACGACTTATCACTCCAACTACATGGAAGATGTCTGATCTTGTACACATCATGTCATACATAGAGCTTCCTACAACCAATGCATAAGGCGTCTTGCCATGGTCTTATTTTCCTCAACGATTTGAGGAACCATCCCTTTAGATAGGTGAATACCATATGTTAAGGGAAGCTAGCCTTTCTTGGAATTATCCATACCGAATCTTTCCAAGTTCTTCTTGATATATCCTTGTTGTGATAGTCATAATACTATCTTGTCTTTATTTCTAAACAACTTCAGACCCAATATGTAAGAGGCTTCTCTGAGATAATTCATCTCAAAGTATGGGACAACCAGATTTTAATACTAGTCATCATCCCTGTATCATTTCTAATGATAAGGATGTCATCTATATAAAGCAAAATGAATACGATGATGCTCCTACTAAGCTTCTTGTACATACAAGGTTCATATAAATTCAACACAAAATCATATCTTTTTATGGTTTCAACGAATCGAATATTCCAACTACAAGAAGCTTGTTTGAGCCCATAGATGGTTTTTTTTAGTTTGCACACTTTACATTCCTCATTTAGGAAGCCCCAATGATTATCCATATAATATCATTCGAAGTATCCACTGAGGAATGTTGTCTTGACATCCATATGTTAGATGTCATAGTAAAGGTGTACATCTATAACAAGCAATGCCCTGATGGATTTAAGCATGGCCACAGGAGAGAATGTCTTATCATAATCGATGCATTCTATATGTGTCTATCTCTCGAGTAAGAGCCATGCTTTGAAGGTCTCTACCTTCCCATTGAATCCCTCTTTCTTTTGAAGATCCATTTGTACTAAATGGGTTTGACCTCTTTAGATGGATCTTTTAAGTTCCATACATCATTCTTGTACATGGAGTCTATTTCAGACTTCATTGCTTGAATCCAACTATCCATGTCACGATCATCCAAAGCTTCATTAAATGAAGTTGGATCATCATTTGACTCTTCTGATACATATAATATGTACCTTTCAGGTTGTCTTACAACCCTAGACCTCTGTCTAAGAGGTACGACCATATCATTTTCAATTATCTCTTCAGATTCCAGTGTGAGAATTTCAACGGTCTATTAAACTCGATTAGTTCCTTAACTTCATTATTTTCTTGATTTCTAAGGAATTCATCTTCAAGAAATTTTATTTCTCTAGAAACAAATAGTTTTAATTCTCAGGATCATAAAGTTGGTATTCAATTTCATTCTTTTATGTCTCCAATGAAGTAACATTTTCTAATGTGAGATTTCAACTTGTTTGCATCCACATTTTTAGCATGAACCAAACAATCCCAAATTGTCAAGTGTCATACACTCAACTTGATACCATACCAAAGCTCATTAGGAGCTTTAGGTATGTAGATAGTATCTTATTTAGGACATAAGATGCAATCTCTACAACATGTCTCCAAAAAAGAAGAGATAAGTTTGATTTACTTTTCATTGATCTAATTATGCCCAACATGTTTTTATTGCATATCTATGGAACTTTATTGAGTTGTGGAATTCCTAAAGGAGTGATTGAAAATAATTCCTCTCTTTATAGTATTCTTTGAATTCATATAGGAGGTATTTTACACCTTGGCCATATCGAATTTGTTTATCTTCTTGCCGGTTAGGTTCTCAACCAAAGCCACAAACTCTTTGAACTTTTCAAAGGTTTCTTGTTTGTGACATAATAAGAAGATAAAATCATACCATGGCTGATCATTATAAATGTCACATAATATCAATGTCCATTTCGTGTTGCAGTACGAAAGAGACCACATACATAAGTATGTACTATGTCTAGTATACCTTCTCATTGTTCACATTTCCTAGAGAAGGGAACTTAGGATATTTCTCCACAAATACAATGCTTGCAAGTCAAAAAATCACATATTCTGAGAAATCTAGAGGTCCGTCCTTTATTAATCCTATCAACATACACATACCTAAGTCTTTGATGGTTGATCATAGTTAAATGATCTCCATCCTCTCTTGATCATTTAGGGATTTTATTATTCACACAATGGTATTAACATTCATGATACATTCATCCATGTTCAATTCATAGAGTCCACCTACTGTTAGAAAATCATCTGCTATACAATTACATAACAAGTTACAATAAGTTTATTATAGAACATGAACAAATATTTATGTCTAACTAATTTAGATATAGACAAAAGGTTTCTTCTAACATCAGGAACATAGAGACACTCTCTAATAAATAGGACTCTTCTACTTGATGGTGATAGTCGGTACGTCCCGATAACAACAGCTGCAGCCGTTGCATACATGAATAGATGTACAAAATCGATAATACAACTATCTTCTCATCCTACAAGTAAGTTGGTTTCAATGATATAAATAGATTAGTTAGCTGCCAGAGCCACACAATTGCCCTTCTCAAGGATCTTAAGATATTCTATATAGTTTCACTTCTAGTGTCCCGACTTATTGCAATGATGGAAGACATCCGTCTTATCAGATGTCAAATGTACAAAAGCTTTGGGAGATGTGCTAACAACTTGGCCCTTCTTCTCTTTCTTTTGAACCGGGCCTATCTTGGAACCATGCTTCCTATCACGCTTCCCTTTGACATGTGCAACCATTATATTGCTAGAAGGATTCTCTTTCTTTATGATGTCCTCAATGGATTTTAGTGAAGAAAGTAGCCCATCATTTATCAATTTCAGCTTATTCATATGATAAGAAACTATAAAATTATTGAAATATTTAGGAAGAGACAACAATATAGAATCAGATTGCACATCTGTGTCCATCTCTGCTCTAAAGTCTCCAGTTCATGGATATACCAAAACATTTTGAGTATGTGTTCCTTGACTGGAGTGCCTTTTTACTTTTTACAATGAAGCATTTCTTTCATGACATTATAATGCTAAATGTGGTTCATATCACCAAACATCTCCTTCAAATTCATTAAGATGTCCTAAGCAGATTCAATATCCATATGTTTCTTCTAAAGCACATTGGATAATGGACCAAAAATGTAGCAACGGGATAACATGTGGTCCTCGTCCCACTTCTTGTTGAAATCTCTAGCATCATCAGTCCGAGGATTTTTGTACTTTATAATCAAAAGATCATACCCTATACGCTCTGACTCAAGCACGAGTTCCAAATTTTGGATCCAAGCCGAATAGTTGGACGACCAACTGATTGACCATAAGTAGCTTGTTAAGTGGGTTGAGAGATTTCATCCGAAATTACGAGAAAAATACATTTTAATAACTCTTGATCAAGAAGATTGAATATTTTAATTTTTTAATCAATAGTTCTTGTATTTTTTGTACTTTGAAAGTCTTTCCCTTATAAGCTTTCAAAGCACGAGGCATTTTAACCCAACAACCTCACTACGAGATCTGATTCTCCTTTACACTTTCATTGCACCCCAAAAATATGAGAAAATGCAACTATAGTGAAAGAAGTGGGAACTCTTTTCATATTATAAGTCCAACTTGTATTCTCAGTTTGATCTTCAAAACCCACATCCTCATATATATGGAGTTAGCATATTGTCGATTAAACCAACCGCCTGCGCAAAATATAATATACGCTAAGCATAATCCAATGTCACCTCAATAATATGGGGACCAACATTGGGTCACTATGCATATGACCCATCTCTTCCGAGAAATGAAGAATCCGATCCATGTGAATTGTATTTCAAAGTCATGACTGGGCACGGGCGTCTCCAAAAATACAACCCATGGTGACAGAATTCTTCGCAATAATGAAAGACCATGGGATGCCATCATATGACTTAGTCCATATTTTATTTAAATTAAAGATTAATCACTTAGAATCATATTCTCATGATTAATCTAATAACGAATATAACTAGGACACATGCTTATTATCTTAGTTTTAATCCAATTAAAACAATGACAATTAAGCAATCCAAGAGTTTGAATCTTTATGCACTTGATGTTATCACACATTATACTACCCCAGTACAATTCATTATTCCAATTTCAGCCGTTAAAGTATGCCATGATTTCTTATGCTATCTTTATGTGAAACGGATCCAGCCAAGTCATGGAAACTTATGCTAACATGGAGTGCATCCACTGCAAATGTTGTGCATGGTGCAAATTAAGTAATCTATTAGCATATCCAAGCATAGACACCTTTACCGTTCCAATTTGAGACAACACAATTGGTGCATATAGTACTAAGAAAATTACATCGTTCTTTCGATTGTGTATGATACTATAAATAACACTCAGAGATTTAGGAACCAAAACTCTTTTTAATTTTCATAATTTTCCAGTGCAACAATCTAGACAATTCGTGAAATCAATCCAATCGACTTCACAATTTCCATTTACATTTCAACAAGTACATAAATCATAAAATGAAGTATGAAATAAAAAATAATTTATAATTTATTTCATATTTATAAATTAAACAAATAATGATTTCAGATTCAATACAAGTTGCGATCATCATACTTCAAATTAGAAAGCATGATATAACTCGGACTTAAAATTCATTGCAACCACAAATATTTCCAAAATATTATTTCCAACTCTTGATATAAATATATCAAACATATTTACATAAATTTTTATTCCTAAAATATGAGAAATAAATCAATAAAATAATCGAGTCCTCTTCCAACTCCAGTTGCGGAGAAATCTAAATTCTCGAGCCCGTAAATGATCGGAATCACATGAAACTTTGTACATTGATTGAGGAGTTGATTTATAATTTAGTCAATATTTTATCATTTTATATTACTAAAAAATAATAATTCAAAATTTATAAATTTATTTCTACGATCTTTTATCGAAAGCGTAGTCTATAATCATTTTTAGCTTCCGAATCTTCTCTCAAATGCCACCAACTATCGACGTGTATTTTGTGCATGAGTTAATTAATTATATACATAATTAATATCCCCAAAAATATGTTCAAAGCATGGGAGAATACCAGTAACGTCGAAGTCACCGAATCATTCGAATCATTAAAACTGTCGCAAGATAATATATCCGATGGTCGGGATAATCTAACCAATTGTTCATCGAACTTGGATGTAATCCAAATCTTCTAAAGTAAGGATATGATATCAATTTAAGGGAGGTAATAATCCGATTATGAACTTTACATCACAGAAACATGGAAAAATAACAAACTATTTGCTTAAAAACATTGTCTGTTCATCATATGAACTAGAAAATTTAGCACAACAATTTGTACTTTGTGAAATAGTTAATTTTAAGAAAATAGTTTTCCTAAATAATTTCACCTAATATAATGAATATTAAGATGAGATCATGGTTATCTCTCGAAGTGTTGGTCTCTAAAGCAAGAGACATCCCAAATCGAGTCTTATTTGCGCTCTTCTCTCTCATGGGCACGATGATGAGTCACATTACTTCCCATGAACTTCGATGTCACCTTTACAATCTCATACACACATAGGTGATGAATCTCGTGATTTCAATGCATGAAATCAAACCTTCTTCAAGCACAAGGAATCCTGATAAGGAGACGATCTTCTTCTCTGTGAGGCCACACCAAAGTAGATGAAGGAGACTTTAAAGTATACGTTTAGGGAATGTAGAGGAGACGTGTAAGAGAAGCGGTTTCTCAAGACTCTTCTCTTCATTTGATTCTCATGTCAATAGAGTAATTTTCAAAGGGACCAAGCATGCCCTGCCTCTCTTTTATAGCAAGGGAGAACATCCTTGAAGAGTTTTCTCTTCATGTAGGCATGTACCATGGAGCCCCTTGGATGAAGAATCAAGGTCTATGATTTAGTCTTTGTTCACAAAGAGATGGAACTAAAATTATATCCTTTTAATCATCAACTAAAATAATTAATAAAATAGGCAACAATTCAATTTAGATTACAATTCATGGACTCCACAATGTGGATCCATGTGTCAATACACACACCCCCTCTTTCCATATATGAATAGAGGTTGTTTCTTATTTATTAATTTAATAATTTAATTATCAAAATTGGTAATTTTATGAGAATAATCCTCATAATATAGAATCATATACATAAATCTAAATAAAATGTAAATCCAATTTATATTTATTAATTCAATGTGACTCACATTAACACATGCATCTTGAAATAATTATACGAATCATATTGACATAAATATTAATTATTATGAATCATCATTCGTATTAATAATGAATTGTATTTGTGAATTATATTCACAAAATACCCTCATGATTAATAAATATGACAATCATAATTATTGTATCACTATTAATATCAAATAGTATGAGTATTGATCCAATTAGGACTTATGAGATACAAACATAGATACTTGGAGATAATGTTGGGAAGATCATACTATCCATGTATAATGACTTGATATTATATAACTATCTAATTTCAAGGTTTATACCATTTTTTGTGAAAATGCATCATTTACGAATGTTGAGCTCGAGTTGAAATAATTCACACTTTAAGTGAGCTCAACAAGACACATCACACTCTCCATGAGCTGGAGAAAGTATCACAGAGCAGAATCCAACTTCCTTGACCATTTCTAATCAAAGTCCAAACTGTTTGGAGTTTAGAAATGAGCTCGACAAGTTTATTTATTTCTATTTCCAACACCATTTATCATTCCAACATTTGGACATTGAAATTGGAAGAGTTGGACATTGAATTCAAATGAAATGAAACTTAACTCAATTAACTCTCAAATCATTAACCTAAGAAATGAAGTTACTAAATTCATTTGGAATGGAAGTGTCATGGTATATGATCTATTAAGATAAATTTAACTATGAGTATTCCGAATACTTATTCATCCTTCATACTGGAAGACTTTGATATATATGAAGTTTAAGCATTAGTTTGACTGTCATCTTCAGAACAAATCAATAGTTTCTCATTTGGTAATTTGGTTACAATATTAATCATATATTTCCAAAAGCATATATTAATATCGTGAATTCTTATATTATTTAATAAATAAGATGACCATGCATGGAATCTAGTTTGACCTAAAAAACCTCATGAGTGAGCTCTGTCTCACAGTTCATCAACTATGAAGCTGTATGATTCCTTTGAGAGAACATACCTCTCATGTATCTTCACATGCACATCATCTCCTCAGTATATGAACCTTGATTAGGTCACCAAACTAATAGTCCGTCGAATGTGTATACTCAAACATATAAATGTATATCTGTCTCTAGTTAAAGGATGTGTACCTGATCGTACCAGTTCCGATTCAAGCCATAGTTTATCTCGACCTCATCAAGTCTATTTTTTTGACTTGATTATTCCGACACTTCTGAATCAGTATTCCTATCCGGAGGACCTACATTAAGAAGTCGCTCAGAATTCAATTTTTAGAGAAAGATTGCCATCTCTTTATTAGACTGGAGATCTTTATTGAATATCATATGTTAAATCAGTTGTGTCCTACCAACTGTATGGTATTCAATATGGCTACGATACATAACCCTAATTGTACAAATGGACTGATGAATCCCCATTCATCATTCTTTATTCTTTTATTTTAGCTAAATATCTTGGCAAAATACCATGCATATAGTTGTAAATACAATAAGTTACCAATAACCATGCATTTGTTAAATATCAATAATTAGCATGTATTTGTGCAAAAATAAAAGAATAAAGAATAAAAGGAAAAGAGAGAAATATTTAGAATAAATATTGAGTTACCTGAACCCAAGAGAGGGTCCAAAGTGGACCTGATCGCCAAGTAAAATAAGTAGAGAGAGATAGGGCTACTCCACCTTGTACATATTCCCTCCCTCTCTCTATATATTTAATGTTCAAAAAAATCAAAATAAAAAATGTGCCTATATTACCTTGTATATATTTCCAAAAATAAAACAAAAATTAGAAAAAATAAATAAAAATAAAATGATTTCTCTCTCTACAACCTTGTACATATTACATGTATATATGTATCATACCCATAATTATCTTACATTTGTAAATAAATCATAAAAATAAAATAAAAACTATTTTATACTCTAAATTTTATGTTGTAAATAAATAAAATATAAAATTGGGGTATTTGTACAAAAATAAGAAAATAAAAATTAAAATAAATAAGTATTTTATCCATGTATATAATGTAATATTTTATATACCCTAATTTATTTTTCATAAAAATAATTAAAAGTCACTAAAAATAGTCTCAAAAATAAGGGACATTTTTCATGTTGAACATTTTTTAAAATAAAATCATCTTTGATTTTTAATTTATTTTCCAAATAATTTTGACTGAGGAATTTTCTGATTGGTCTAGGAGGGATGTTGACCCCGGTCAACTCCCCCTCCCGGACCAGTATTCGCCCGGATCCGACCTTCGCCTCATATTCTCTAAATTTTCTCGATCGGATCTTGGCCTCCCCTACCCCGATTTCTTCGCCCGCTCCTTCCCCTTGGATCCATGATCCTCGTGGATCCCTAGGGAAGGACGGATATTCCTCGGTTCGCACGCAGGCTCCGATTCTTTTCATTCGCCTAGGAACGCATATAAAATCTTCATACCTTTCCCCAAAGCCTTAGCTCGCGCCGCACACTCTCCTTCTACCCTAGACTTCTTCCCCTTGGTGACAGCTTTCGACCGGAACCTTTGGTGGTCGGATAAGGTAGATGCAGCCAACGCTCACCCTTCGTGGTCGAACTTCCGCCGCGATGAGCCTCCCCCGCATCCCGCAGCGAGGTCGAGGCTAAGACCCAGTCCCACTTCACCCTATGGAGCTCAGAATCTCGTTAGGAACTTCAGGTACCCTTCATTTTGATCCTAGTTCCATTTATTTCAAATATTCCACCTGCCATATGATCTTGTTGCTGTCGTCCGATCGTTCATCGGAGCCGTCATTCTTACTCGATGCTCCGGCGAACCTCGCCCAGGCGGTGTTCTTCCAGCACCCTCCACTGTCGTTGGATCTCACCTCTCCACTTGTTCAGATCTGAGCCGTCCATCGCCTGCGCCTGTCAGGCTGTTAGATCAGACATCTAAAGGCCCATGTACGCCCCGTGTTCGCCTCGTCGTCAGGCCGTTGGATGCGACAGCTGTCAGTGCTAGAGCCGCACGTTGCCCTCCCGTCAGAGCGCGCCACTTGTCACCCCACGTGACCCGCACGAGTCGGCTGGGTAATTTGCTCCTCTACGCCTGCCTTTCCTTTATTTGTCGTTTAGTCTGTAAAATCAAAAGTACTCAGTGGACCATTTTGCATCTGTGCCCCTTCATTTTTTCATATTTATGTTTTAGTCCTTCCTTTGTGGTTGCACGTGCATTGTCACGTGTATGTTTGGGATATTTGCATGTACGACCCTGGACTTTATTGATGTTATGTTTTGATGGTTTAGTTTTAGTATTTGCACTTATACCCCTGTGCATGCTGTTATTGGACTTGTGCTAAAATTGGTGGAGAAATTGCAGTAGGATCCCTGAGCTTTTGATGCGTGTTACTCTTTAGTCCCTGGAACTTGTTTTCTTTGCATTTAGGTCCCTATGTGCTGTTTTCCTTATGTTATTTTGAATAAATAACAAACTTTGTTCAAAAACACATGAATTTCTTTAAATGTTTGGGTTGATTTTGTTTCCATTTGTAATTTTTAAAAATTCAAAAACCTTAAAATGAGTACTGTTTGTCTTAAAAACCCATTAAAAATATCTAAAACACTTGAAAAGTTCCAAAAAAATTATTCTTTGTTTGATTTGTTGTGTTTTCACATCTTTCCAATTTTTGTTGCATTTGCATTTATAAAAACCATAAAAATTGAAAACATTGAAATTCTTATAAAAATCATTAAAAAATCAGAAAAAAATCAAAAAAATATGATGTTTTCTTCCCCTATAGTTAATTTTTGTCTATAGTTTTACATAAAATTGCTGTTGGGATTTTACAAGCATTTTAAATATTTTTAACCTGCCTTTAGATCTCAGTTGTACACTGTTTAGCATTTTTGATCTTGTTTCATTTTTAGAAAATCAACTAAAAATCAGAAAAATTCAAGAAAATTAAAAAAATCTGAATATTTCTAAAACCCAAAAATATTTTTATTCGAATTTTCTGATTATTTTTGATGTGTTAACTAATTGTTGATTTGTGAATCTATGAGTGTTTTTCTACTTTTCCTCATGTTCAAAATTTTAAACAAATTTAAAAAAACATAAAATCCACCAAAAATATTTGCTTCTTGTATTTCTGACTATTTCGTAGCTTAGGCACACCGTGCTCCTTGTGTTCGACCCTGGTAGCTATACCATGTAAAATAAAATAGCGAGACCGCTATTTGCTTGCTTGATTTGTTGATTTTTCTCCTTGGTGGTCTTCGTTTTCTTGATTGACTTACCCCTGAGTGCTTGAGGTCGCAAAGACCTGAGATACCTTTTATTATCTTAGTCACTCGGGCCCGTCTATCAGAATGGCACCGTTGCCAGAGAGCACAGCTTAGTAGTCGATTTTTCCCTTTCTTTTTCGGTTTTTATTTTTACTTGCAATTTTCTTCTGCATTTCTTTCCATTCCATTTCATTCTATTTTATAATAACTGTTGGATTGACACATTTTCTGTTTTTGACTTTATTGCGAGGGTTCGACGATCGAGGGCAGCTTTCTTAGGAGAGCCGAGGCACCCGCGGGACTTGGAGAGCGTCTCGTTTCTGCATCGAGGAGCAGGAGAGCGTAGGAGAGCCAGAGCAGGAGTGTGGGGAGCTGTAGTATAGTTTAGTTAGTTTAGATTTTATTTTCTGCACATTATTATTGTAATAATACAATATAGAGACTCTTGGACTTGGTGAATGCTTCGGGGTCTGTTTCACCGAGCACCGGTGTGCTCGGGGGACCTCACCGCGGTTTTTTGCCGGTTTTGGTTTTCATCAATTTATTTACTGCTTATCTGATTCTCGAAGGACTTTAGCCCTTAGACTTAGGAAGTTTTTGTGACAGTGACGTAATTAATTAAGGCCAAACCCTAATTATCTGCCTGTTCTTATAGATCGATAATTGGACTTAATTAACTAATTCACAAAGAAAAAGTCAGTTTAATTAGGCTCGAGTCCACGTGCCGTGAGGAACCACATACAGTGAGTGCATGATCCGTTGTGGCGAATACCAAGTGGTTCCCAAGATCAGACTCAGGACTTGGTTTGATTAGCTGACTACTGTGCTTATCGTGTAGAACTTGCTTCGTTTAAGGCCGATTTCTTCTTACATCATATAGGTAGTTTACTTTCAGTCTTTATTTTATGCATGAATCACCCTGCATGTAGAGAGCTGGAGTCAGGTACACATTTCTTACTCTGCATGCATCATCGTGTTTGATCGCGCATCAGCTTTTTCACCTTCTCCCCCAGTTTTTGGACTTAAAATAATCAGGAGAATCGAAAAATTTGTTAGACATTGTTTGCTTGAAAAATACCTAAAAAACAAAAACTATAAAATTGGGACTGCTAAACACACTTGACCCTAGAAGACACTTCACCGAAAAATTTGTCTTGGGAGAGTAATCCCCTCATTATATGGTTTGGATGAGCGAGAGAGTGACCCACATACTAGGCTAGAGCCATATCCGATTTCTTAACAGACTGCCGACTTTTTATACGGGACAATCTGCTAGGAGTATTGGATTCCTACCAGCTCGCTTAATCGCTCTAAAAGACTGTCTAATCACCTAATAAAATTGATAAGATAATCGACCGAGCCTTTACGGTCTTCAGCTCAGCATCAAGTAGGTGAATCGGGGGTTTGCTTTCCGATCTTGTGTGTTTCCAGATCTCATCCGCATTCACTCGCCACATCAAGATGATGGGCAGGAGGTCCCTTAGGCAGCCCCTGGCTGCACCGCTTTATAGCACTCCAACCTGTTCATCTAGGTTGGTTCGTGAGAGTCGAGACCCGCTCTCCGAACCTGAGTTTGATTCCGCCCTGTTCTCCCTCGACCATCCTTCTACCAGTCCTGAGGTGCCCGAGTAGAGACCGCATCAGATAGATGATTTATCGGCACCTGAGTTTGGATCTTTTGCCTTTGCAGAGACCATGGCTAGCAGTGAGGAGCACACCGATGGACCCAGCAAGACTCAGACGTATGTATTTGATCATGGTGCCATTAACTCCACCCTATTAGCCTCTCTAGAGACCATGCAACATCAGATCCGAGACCATGAGGCTTTTATGGTGGATTATTGACGTGAGATGGAGCAGTTGAGAGCCGACAGAGATCAGCGCAGAGCCACCAGAGGAGGAGGAGGAGATATTCCTGATGACAGAGAGCCTGAGGAGCCAGCACAACCAACACCACCAACATGACCGATGAGGGAGTTACACAACCCCGGTTCGATTCTCACCTATAGGTGGATAGTGCTGCTAGCCATTGTGAAGGACTTCAAGTTCCCACCTCAGACGATTCAGCTTCTTCCCCGCTTCCATGGGCTTGCCACAGAGGAGGCACACCTCCATCTCCAAGAGTTTGAGATGATCTGCAGTACTTTCCACGATCGCCATGTGGATGAGGATACCATTAGGATGATGACCTTTCCTTTTTCCCTCGTAGACAGAGCAACCAACTGGATGAAGCACTTGGGGAGATTTTTTACTACATGGGAACAACTCCGAACCGAGTACTTGAACAAGTACTATCCACTCGGTCGGACCAATGCAGCTAGGGCCCTGATCAGTAACTTTTCCATGCTCCCCAAAGAGCAGTTTCACAAGGCATGGGATAGGTTCAGGGAGCTCACAGACTGGTTTCCACACCATGATATATCCAAGCCCAACCTTGTCCAGAGTTTCTTCTGCGGGCTTACACCAGAGTTGCAGGGGCTAGTCAATGCTTCCTGTGGGGGTTCCTACTTCGCCAAGGATGAGGATCAGGTCTGGTCCATTTACGAGGAGATGGGCGAGAACTACACGGTGATGTCCCAGACCCGATTATACACTCATGGGAAGCCCCACCCACCAGTCGTGTCATATCAGAGGATAACACGAGTTGAGGCCAGTCCTTCTAAATCTTGTAGCAGTCGCAGCGCAGGCAGAGTTGACAACCGCTGATATGGGGAGTATCAGCAAGAAGTTGTACCGGATAGAGTTGATAGAGAAGAAGCAATGCCAGGGTATGTCACAGATCGATCAGATGGCACAGACATTGAGTGACCTGAAGACCCAGATCATGTGTCTCCAGGAGGCATAGACGGCTTCTCAGCCCCATCTCAGGTCACGAGCATATCCCAGCAGCAACGACAGTTCGTCCTATCACTCCAGCCAACCCCCGACAGGTTCACAATGTCCAGGCAGAGTCGTACCAGCAGCCACAATAGTACTACCAACCACCACCATCTCAGGAGACTCAAATGATGGTCTACGAGCCGAAACAACCCCTGACAGTCCTCCCCCCAACCACTTGCGAGCAGGAGCCATTGGTGGATGTCAACGGGATCTGGTATGATCGCCTTAGCCTAGGATCCGACGAAACAATCCCGGATTCCGTTGATCGACCGGAGGTACCAGCTCCCAGCAGCAACCTCCAGTTCAGGGTAGCCAGTACAGACACCAGTGAGAGCAGCCCCAGTTCCCACAGCAGCAGCCACATCCCCAACAACAGTACCGGCAGCATGGTCCTCGTCCCTATCAACGGGGACAGACTTGGAGACAGCAGCAGCAGCCTCAACAGTTTCATTCTCAACAGTAGTACCCCTCTCACTCTTAGTCACAACAACCTCAGTTTCAGAGAGGGCACCCGTCAGGTTCTCATGGGCCCGCCTATGAGAACCCCACCTTGGATGATCTAGCCCGCCTCTTGTCCGAGCAGCAGAACACCTTCAGACGAGAGATGGATGAGTTCAGACAGGAGATGAGAGAGATTGTGAGAGGGAAGGCCGTCATTCCTGCACATATAGAGCCGAACCCGAACAACCTGAAGAGGAAGTCTGAGCAGGTAGAGTTTACAGAGGTTACCACTCCTAGTGATTCTTTTGGTGATGTTTCTGCATATCATTTTGATGCTGACTTTGTTACATTTAGGAGCGATAGGATGCCAACCGGCAGCGCCTCATCTGAGCGACGCACTCGGAGATCTTGGAGCACCAAATAAGGAGGAGAGCGGTGCTGATGCCGCTCGTGATGATGATGATGATGGTGGTGCTGACGCCACCAAGGATGTTGATCCAGATAGTATCGAGGCCGTCATTTCACCAGATTCAGGAGGAGGTGGCGCTGATGCCACCAAATACGATGCTAAGCCAGAATGCGGTACTGATACCGCGAGTCCAGATGCTGTAGGTGGTACTGAGGCCACCATTTCTATTACTGTTGCATTTCCATTTGTTTCTTTATCTCAGGAAGATTCTAGAAATAAAGGAAAGGGTTCTTCATTTGTGAGTCCATCTATTTTTCTTGGAGATGTTTGTATGGATTCTATCTCGTCACAGCAGCAACGACCCGATCCTAGCCCTCCATCTGAGGAGGGCCCAGCCATCCCCTTTCCCCAAGCACTCTTCTTGGCTAAGGGGACCAAAAAAGAAAATCCAAAAAAATCCCATCAGCTAGAGTTCAACCATCATATGATAGACAGATTCCAGATACAACTGACTCTACAGGAGGCCTTGGAGCACATCCCCCTCTTCCAGAGGAACCTTAGAGAGAGGACCACCATTCGCAGGAAGAGGAGGAACCACCACTCAGAGATCCATATGCTCAATCGTGCCACCTACTTCGTCATCCAGAACCGTCTGCTAGCCAAGAGGCCAGATGCAGGAGCTCCCTATGTCAGATGTCACATACATGAGTAGAGGTTCGATCGGACTCTATTAGACAACGGTTCTTCAATTAACCTACTTCCAGCAGCCTTACTCGACCGCTTCAAGTTTGGCCCTCTTAGACAGAGCAGGACGATTCTTCAGTTTGTTGATCGATCTGTCAAGAGGCCGAATGGGTTACTCAAGGATGTGGTCGTCACAATTCAGGTCCTACGATTCCCCGCGGACTTTGTAGTGTTGGACATGGAGATCCCTGAGTCTATGACCGATACCCCATCATTCTAGGATGCCCGTTCTTGACCACAACCAAGGCAGTGTCCGACCATGATAGAGGGAAGGTATACTTTCGTGTCGAGGGCGAGAGTATACAAATAGAGATGATCGATGAGACCAGAGTACGAGATTCAGCTTGCTCAGAGCCGCTCACAGATTTAGAGCAGATGACAGAGGCAGAGCGAGACGTCCATCAGGAGTGTGATTTTGTGATCACAAACGACAAGGAATTTTGGGCAGACCCTATTTCACGAGCTATCCTCTCAGATTCAGACCCCGCTGATGCACAGATTCTAGTAGAGGAGAGCTTGGAGAGTGCATTCCTGACCGAGGACACTTTTGAGGCAGCAGACCAGGTTCTCGATAGCAAGGCAGTTGATTTGTTTGATTTAGATTTAGATCCCTCGGAGTCAGACATTGATTGGGCAGAGTTTGATGATATGATTCCGTGTCTGATTTCCACAGAGCCAGCAGCTAAGGTGGAGACCGAGCCGATTCATAGTACAGAGACACCAGCAGAGCAGCCTTCACTAGATCTTCAGGTTCAGCAAGAGTTCTTTCACGTGGATTTGGTTGCGTTCACTCAGACATTTCAAAGACCAGATCCGCCAGCTCCCAATTGTCCAGAGCGGAAGACCTTGCCACAATCGCTGAAGTATAGGTTCCTTGTGGGCGAGCATGAGATGCACCTAGTCATTATCTCAGTAGATTTGACTGGAGAGCAAGAATCTCGTTTGATGGAGGTTCTTGAAAAGAACCGCAAGGCGATAGGATGGAGCGTAGCCGATCTCTAGGGGATAAGTCCGGCCCTGTTCTCCCACCATATCTATCTCGAAGAGGACGCCAAGCCGTCGCGTGAGTTCCAGCGGCGGTTGAACCTGAATCTTCGAGAGGTCATCATGAAGGAAATCTTGAAATGGTGGAGCGCCAATTTATCTACCTCATCGCCGAATCCAAGTGGGTTAGTTCATTGCATGTGGTGCCCAAGAAGACGGGCATCACTACAGTTGTGAGTGAGTCTGGAGAGGAGATCGCTACCCGGGTACCCACTTCTTGGAGGATCTGTGTGGACTACAGACGATTGAATCAGGCCACCAAGAAGGATCATTTCCCGCTGCCTTTTATTGATCAGATTATAGAGAGGCTAGCAGGGAAGAGTCATTACTGCTTTCTTGACGGGTACTCCGGATGCAATCAGGTGACCATTGCGCCAGAGGACCAGGACAAGACCACATTCACCTGTCCCTTTGGGACGTATGCTTTCAGACGCATGCCCTTTGGTCTATGCAACACTCCGGCGACATTCCAGAGGTGCATGTTGTCCATCTTTTCGGACATGGTGGTTGAGTGCTTGGAGGTCTTCATGGATGACTTTTCGCTCTACAACGATGGGTTCGATGCTTGTCTTGAGTACCTAGACCGCGTCCTACAACGATGCATCGAGGTCAACCTTGTGTTATCTTGGAGAAGAGTCACTTCATGGTAACTCAGGGGATGGTGCTTGGTCATATCATCTCCAACATGGGCATGGAGGTTGATCCGATTAAGGTGGATATCATTAGAAAACTCAATCCACCATCCAATCTGCGACAGTTACGGTCTTTTCGGGGACACGTCAGTTTCTACCGACGATTCATTCATAATTTCAGCAGGATTTCTCGGCCGTTGACTAATTTGATGACCAAAGACACTGAGTTCATAGTCGATGATAAGTGTCTTACGTCATTTGAGACTCTCAAGAGTCTAGTTGTTGAGGCTCCTGTCCTCCAGCCACCTGATTGGTCTTTCCCATTCGAGATCATGACGGATGCCTCTGATTTTACCGTAGGGGCCGTGCTGGGACAGAGGAGGGATGGAGTACTATTTGCCATTTACTACGTTAGCCGTACATTGGATGCCACACAATGGAACTACACCATTACTGAGAAAGAGATGCTAGCCGTAGTCTTTGCCTTAGATAAGTTCAGATCATACATCATTGGATCTAGAGTGACCATCTGGTACCTCATGGCAAAGAAGGATGCCAAAGCGAGACTTACTAGATGGATCCTTCTACTCCAGGAGTTTGATATTGAGATTAAGGATTATCCTGGAGTCAAGAATGTGGTGGCAGATCATCTCTCCCGATTAGAGCATCTTGAGGATTCTGAGCAGATTGATCCTATATGTGAGACCTTCCCAGATGAGGCGATCCTTGCTATCGCCTCGCTCCCATGGTATGCTGACATTGTGAACTATCTTGTTGCCAAGAAAGTCCCACAAGGTTGGCCCAGACAGAGACTCGAGACCTTCTTAGCGAAGGCCAAGTCTTACCATTGGGAGGATCTCATCTTTTACCATGAAGGAGGGGATAGTGTTTGGCGATGGTGCATTCCTCAGGAGGAGCACCATAGCGTCCTCACCTACTGCCACAAGCTGGAGGCATGAGGACATCACTCTGGGAGGAGAACGACACAGAAAGTGCTCCAATCCGGCCTATGGTAGCCTACTCTCTTCAAGGATTCTGATGAATTCGTGAAGAGGTGTACTGTCTGTCAGAGGATGGGCACTTGTGGACAGCGTGATATGATGCCGATGCAACCCATTCACTTCTGTGAGGTTTTTTACTCATGGGACATCGATTTCATGGGTCCATTCCCTAAGAGTCAGGGATTCGAGTACATTCTGTTGGTCGTTGATTATGTGAGTCATTGGGTTGAGGCCATCCCCCCCCCCCCCAAACTGCAGATGTTAGGACTGTATGCAAATTTTTGAGGAAGAACATCATTTCACGGTTCTGGGTACCTCGAGTGTTGATATCTGACGGGGGGGGTCTCATTTCGTCAATGACAAGGTAAAGGCCCTTGCTAGCGAGTTCAACTTTGACCATAGAGGAGCCACTCCATACCACCCTCAGACCAATGGTCTTACTGAAGTGTCGAATATGGAGATCAAGATTATATTGTAGAAGGTCGTCCGCCCTGACCGAAAGGATTGGTCATAGCTTTTGGACTCGGTCTTGTGGGCATATCAGACGTCCTTCAAGACTCCTTTGGGTACATCTCCCTTTCGCCTCGTTTATGGCAAGCCCTGCCATTCACCTGTTGAGCTTAGACATAAGTCACTTTGGTCTGTTACAGACATACTTTTGGATCCGGTGAGTGTAGGAAACCAGAGGAGGGAAGAATTGGCAGCCCTGGAGGAGCTTAGAGATGAAGACTTTTCGAGCATCCTACATTATAAGGAGAGAGTGAAGGACTGGCATGATTCTCATATCAGCCACAAGCAGTTTGAGCCAGATCAGAGAGTATGGTTGTTTGATGCCAGGCTTAGATTATTTCCAGGGAAGTTACAGAGCAAGTGGAAGGGACCATACGTAGTCTGAAAGGTACATGACAACGGGAGTATTGACATATCTGAGATGTCATCTGAGTCTACCTTTCATCTTAACGGGCAGCGGCTCAAACCATATCTAGATCATGAGCCGCTGATCGTTGACGTCGCCCCGATTTATTTTGCGTGAGATGCGATCTTTGACTCACATCTAGTGCATCTCATGCCTGATTATCACTGTCTTCCACCTTGTATAGATCCAGATGTCCATATCATTCCATTCTTTGGTCCCACAGCCCATCTTCATCCTATGATTATGCTATACTTAGGGTGTACTTTACCATAAGTATAGGGGAGGTAGACCCTGTACATTCTTCCACTCAGATTTCCCTTCATGTACAACTTGCTATACTTAGGATTACTTGATCCTAAGTATAGGGGGAAACACCAAGTTCTCTTCATTCTATTCTCTGATTCGTCATTGTATTATACTATTCCTTTTCACTTACCTATACTAAGCACGAGTTATGTCTTCTTCATCGCTCTTGATCCACTCTGAGGACATCGTTCGAGCTAAGTATAGGGGGGTGTCATATATATTTCATATATACTTTAGCCATAACTCGTACTTTGTGTGAGTGTGTTAATAAATAAAATGATTAAAAATCTTATATCCAAATGCCATAAAGTTTATTTTTTTTGTACATAAAAATTCTTCATTGCACATACATAGATATTTATAAAAATTATCTGTGTACAAATGTTTGTAAAAATGATTTTGTGTAAAGAGTTTGTAAATATTTTGATATCAAAATTATGTATATAGTACAAAATTTTTGAAAAATGTTTGAAAAACAAAAGTTTGCAAAAACCTTATGTAAACGTTTGTAAATATCTGGCAAAAACTTCATGCATTCATTCATTCAAACATTTTTCAAAAAAATTGCATATTTTTCAAAACTTGCTTAAAAACATCTTTTGTATATATTTGTATAGTTTCTCTGAATCTTTATTGACATTTAAACTAGCATGGAATTAAATTGGAAAATAGAGCTTGGTTAAGACCTTAATCCACCTAATTTTAAGAGGAACCTTATAGGGCTTAGAGTTAAGACTTTTCAGGTCTATTTGGGACTTAATTCTTTGAGTCCACTAGGCTATGATCACATGTCATCTTGATGAGACTAAGTAGAACACTTAACAACGCACACATGACTCTCAGAGACAATGGCTTTACTTGCACCAGCATATTAGACATAGCTCTCCATGGATGAGGTGGTGAGGAGGTAGTTTCCTTTGGCTTGGAGGGTAGTACTTCTAGGCGGAACCTCTCTTCTTCTTTTAATGAAGGAAGTGTGTCTCAACTTGGTCTGGTGGTGTTGAGGTCTAAAGACAGGAGTTGTGGGTTGCAATAATACTTCAAAAGAGGGATAGTCTACTGGCTTAAGAGGAAAAACTCCTTATGTATATATGCTGCACCATGTAGATATTTTGTACATATGCACATCGAAAAAAAATGTGTAAAGAAAGAAAAACTCCAAAAAAGTGGTGGGACCGATTAAAAATAAAATACCCACCGGAGTGTATATAGTCAAATAAAGCAAAGCTTATATTACACATGATCATGTCATGAAGCTTGCAACGGGAGACTTAGCTACATTGGTTGGGCTTCCACGGATACATGGCTACACTGGTCATGGTCCATTCTCTTCTTCCTCCTCTTCTTGAGCCGGTTGAACTTGAACTTAGAAGGGAATACCCCTCTCCTCGAGGAAAGAGCTGCCAGACCAGGGCATTACAGTTACCTAGTTAAGGGGGGTTGTCACTTTATCATTTCTGAGGTGGGGAGGTATATATCACTTACACAGTATAAGAAAAGATTCATGGTCATTAGAGTTTGTGTATGTAGATTTGTTCTGATCTGGATTGTTGAGGAGTCTTGACCATAGATTGGTGGAACTTAGAGGCTGTTGAGTTTTAAGCTTAAGTCCAAATAAGTTTTCGACAAATTAATAATCTAAAGATCTGACTGAGCTCCATACTCCAATTTAATGAAGGAAAGTTTAATAATCAACCCTGATTTCCCTGCTTTTCTTTTCTTTTTCTCTTCACTTCTTTTTTAAATAAGTATTTGCTAAGGGACTAGCAAAAGTAAAGTATATGGGGTGATGAATCCCCATTCATCACTCTTTATTCTTTTATTTTAGCTAAATATCTTGGCAAAATACCATGCATATAGTTGTAAATACAATAAGTTACCAATAATCATGCATTTGTTAAATATAAATAATTAGCATGTATTTGTGCAAAAATAAAAGAATAAAGAATAAAAGAAAAAGAGGGAAATATTTAGAACAAATATTGAGTGATATGAAACTAAGAGAGGATCCAAAGTGGACCTGATCGCCAAGTAAAATATGTAGAGAGAGATAGGGCCACTCCACCTTGTACATATTCCCTCTCTCTATATATATATTTTATGTTCACAAAAATAAAAATAAAAATGTGCTTATATTACCTTGTATATATTTCCAAAAATAAAACAAAAATTAGAAAAAATAAATAAAAATAAAATAATTTCTCTCTCTACAACCTTGTACATATTACATGTATATATGTAGAGTTTAATGGGGCTGCCCCTGCACCGTTTTCAGCATTTTTTTATTTTTTTTGAAAAATATCATCATGTATATTCATCCCTATATCCCTCCTACATTCCATTCGAATTTCGTCAGAAACAGAGACTCCTACGGCCTCCATCCAGACATTCATTTTTTAACGGTAACATGATTTTTTAAATCGACACCATCTCGATGGAGGCCGTAGGAGTCTCTGTTTCTGACGAAATTCGAATGGCATATAGGAGGGATATAGGGATGAATATACATTACGATATTTTTCAAAAAAAAAACACCGAAAGCGATGCGGGGCAGCCCCATTAAACTCATATATGTATCATACCCATAATTATTTTACATTTGTAAATAAATCATAAAAATAAAATAAAAAATATTTTATACTCTAAATTTTATGTTGTAAATAAACAAAATATAATTTGGGGTATTTATACAAAAATAAGAACATAAAAATAAAATAAAATAAATAAGTATTTTATACATGTTTATAATGTAATATAATGTATATACCTTAATCTGTATTTCATTAAAATAATTAACAATCACTAAAAAATAGTCAGGAAAATAAGGGACATTTTTCATGTTGAATACTTTTTTAAATAAAATCACCTTCGATTTTTAATTTATTTTCCAAATAATTTAGACTAAGGAATTTTCTGATTGGTCCAGGAGGGATGTTGACCCCGGTCAACTCCCCCTCCCGGACCACTCTTCGCCTGGATCCGACTTTTGCCTCATATTCTCGAAATTTTCTTGATCGGATCTTGGCCTCCCCTGCCCCGATATCTTTGCCCGCTCCTTCCCCTTGGATCCATGATCCTCGTGGATCCCTAGGGAAGGACGGATCTTCCTCGGTTCGCGCGCGAATTCCGATTCTTTCCATTCGCCTGGGAACACATATAAAATCTTCATTCCTTTCCCTAGAGCCTTAGTTCGCGCCGCACACTCTCCTTCTACCCTAGACTTCTTTCCCTTGGTGATAGATTTCGGCTGGAGCCTTTGGTGGTCAGAGAAGTAGCTGCAGCCGACGCTCACCGTTCGTGGTCGGACTTCCGCTGCGACGAGCCTCCCCCGCCTCCTGCAGCAAGGTCGAGGCTAAGACCCAGTCCCACTTCACCCTCTAGAGCTCAGGATCTCATTAGGAACTTCAGGTACCCTTCATTTTGATCCTAGTTCCATTTATTTCAAATCTTCCACCCGCCGCTTCGCCAGCTCTGACCCGCTGGTCGGAGCTCCGTCAGCCACCTATACCCATTCCGATCGACTCCCCAGTTCACTGTCACCCTTCCCCCGCATCCTGATCATCGTAGGCTTGGATTAGATAGCTAGGATTAGGCTCGAGGTTCCTCTGTTGCATCACCGGAACCTCAATCTCCATTCGCCACCGCCTTCTGTTGATTTAGGTCAAATAACCTTGGCCAGAGCACTCCTCCGAACTGGAGCTTTACCCCGCAGGTCGAGTCGCGCGTGGATACACCCCAGATCACCTCAGTTCGCTGGAGCCATCCCAGGTCACGCCCACCTTCCAGGAGATCCGACCGGTGGATAGCCCATCTGACCCCTTCACCAGATACGGAGGAGCCATACGATCTTGTTGCCGCCATCCAATCGTTCATCGGAGCCGCGGATCTTCCTCGGTGCTCCAGCAAAGCTCGCCCAGGCGGAGTTCTTCCAGCACCCTCCGCAACTGTTGGATCTCGCCTCTACACCAGTTTAGATCTGAGCCGTCCATCGCCTGCGCCTATCAGGTCGTTAGATCTGACGTCTAAAGGCCCACGTACGCCCCACGTTCGCCTCGTCGTCAGGCCGTTGGATACGTCAGCTGTCAGCGCCAGAACCGCACGTTGCCCTCTAGTTAGAGTGCACCACCTATCACCCCACGTGACCCGCACGAGTCGGCTGGGTAATTTGCTCCTCTACCCCTGCCTTTCCTTTATTTGTCATTTAGTCTGTAATAAAAAGTACACAGTGGACCATTTTACATCTGTGCCCCTGCACTTTTTCATATTTATGTTTTAGTCCTTCCTTTGTGGTTGCACGTGCATCGTCACGTGTATGTTTGGGATATTTGCATGTACGACCCTGGATTTTATTGATGTCATATTTTGATGGTTTAGTTTTATATTTGCACTTATACCCCTGAGCGTGATGTTATTGGACATGTGCTAGAATTTGTGGATAAATTGCAGACGCGTGTTACTCTTTAATCCCTGGAAGTTTTTTTCTTTGCATTTAGATCCATGTGTGCCGTTTGCCTTATGTTATTTTGAATAAATAGCAAACTTTGTCCAAAATTTATGAAATTTCGACACATGGCCCCTGCCATGGTGTAGGAATTGCTATAAATGTTTGGGTTGATTTTGTTTCCATTTGGCATTTTTAAAAGTTCAAAGACCTTAAAAATGAGTATTGTTTGTTTTTAAAACCCCACTAAAAATATCAAAAACACTTGAAAAATTCCAAACAAATGGTTGTGTGTTTGTTTTGTTGTGTTTTCACTTCTATCCAATTTTTGTCGCATTTGCATTTATAAAAACCATAAAAATTGAAAAACATTTAAATTCTTATAAAAATCATTAAAAAATCAGAAAAAATAAAAATGTTGTCTTCTCCTGTAGTTAGTTTTTAGTCTATAGTTTTACATAAAATTACTGTTGAGATTTTACAAGCATTTTAAATATTTTTAACTTGCCTTTAGATCTCAGCTGTACACTGTTTAACATTTTTGATCTTGTTTCATTTTTAGAAAATCAACTAAAAATAAAAAAAATCAAGAAAATTAACAAAAACATCTGAATATTTCTAAAATCCAAAAATATTTTTATTTGAATTTTCTGAGCATTTTTGATATGTTAAATAATTGTTGGTTTGGGTATCTGTGAGTGTTTTTCTACTTTTCCTCATATTCAAAATTCTAAAAAAAATGAAAAAACATAAAATCCACCAAAAATATTTGCTTCTTGAATTTCTGACTACTTCGTAGCTTAGGCATACCGTGCTCCTTGTGTTCGACCCTGGTAGCTATACCAAGTAAAATAAAATAGCAAGACCACTATTATATTGCTTGATTTGTTGATTTTTCTCCTTGGTGGTCTTCGTTTTCTTGATTGACTTACCCCTGAGTGGTTGAGGTCGCAACGACCTGAGATACCTTTTTTTTACCTTAGTCGCTCGGGCGCGTCCATCAAGGACCTCAATATTAAGTTCATTCACAATCATTCATTTCATATGGACATTATAAATAATATTTTTATTGAATTAATCGATATCCAAGGTATTACAAGTCCAACAACAATGTGCTAGTTGTAGAGTCTGGGCTATATGCTTTCTTATATTACTTCTTTTGCAAAATTACAACACTAAGTCACACTTGATTCTCTCCCATCGCCACAAGAAAATCTATTGGCACCTCGGGAGAGTTTTTTTGAAAAGACGATCTACTTTTCGTTGTGAAATGGCAAGAAGTATTTATCCAGACATAATATGTCATATTGAGCCATCCATCACCAATCCTAATTTGGCTGACTAGAGACCTACAAAGTCTTATGATCATAAAGGAGGTATCCAATACCATTTTTAGTTACCAAATAAAATAGCACTCTTAGGGGTGAGATTCTAATTTACTTGCATGGGATTCCCATTTAGGATATATGTCGTGATCTTTACTTGTATCCATATAAATTAAGAGATAATTACACTTAAATCGTCATTGATCTAACCATGTCCAACATGATCCACTTGTATTATATTAAGTTGATCAGTTCCAGGAGTAATTAGAAACTATTCCTCTCTCTTTAAGGTATGTGTTGAGCTTTTTAGAGGTATTTGCTATCTTGATCAGATTAAATTCTCTTGATCTTCCTTCCAACTTTGATTCTCAACCTAAATCATGAACTTTTTGAAAATTTCAAAGGTTTACTTTATGTTAGAAATACAAAGCCATACCACAAATGATTATTAGCAACTACCATATATCATTAATGTCCATTACTGTGTGGAGGGGCCACATACATTAATATGTATGAGATCCAGAATATCTTCGCATGTTCTACTTTTCTTGAAGAAGGGTGCCCCGTACATTCTTCTTTGAATACAATACTCACAAGAAGTTAAATTACGGACTTCTAGAATATTATGAAGGTCCATCTCTTATCGATCTTTTAATCCTAAAAAATGCATGTCCAAGTTTTGATGTTTGATCATTGTCAAATGATCTTTATCGTTCTTTAAAATTTAGAGGTTTCAATTTTCAATATTAGAAATATTAATGATTCATTCATCAATATTCTAATTTGACTAGAGTCCTGTAGATGTTAGAATACAATATGAAATATAATTATCATAACTCTAAGGTTTTTCTCGGAATGTATATCTATGCCTAACACGTTTATAAATATTTAGAGAATTCTTTCCAACATTTAGGTCATAGAGAAATTCTGTAGGACAATGGTCTCTCCCACTGAAATATGGCAGTCTATCAATAAAATGGTGGATGTTAAAACAATCGCTTCGAATCCCATCTAGATGATTATCAACATTTAATCTGCTCTATTAATCTTTTAGAATAAATGCAATCAGTTGCATGTGTTAGTAGAAGCACACAATATAATCATCCAACTTTATTTTCATTCAACAAATGAGTTGGTATCAATGATGAATTATAGATGTGAGATATGTCAACAAATTACACATGTCTTTCTCTAAGAATCATGGTTAGTCTGAATAGTCAACTTCTAGCATCTTATTACACTACTGACAATCTTCCAACTATTTGGATGTAATCCTTTTCTAAGGTTCAAATTATGGTCAACTCTTTGACCTATCTTCCTTGTGGGTTAGATCCATGATTCTGATTAAACATGTCCTCATAGGACTCCAATATGAGATTGTTTAACATTTATGTATATTTTTAATTCATCATTCCATTTTAATACAATATGACATTATATAATTCATGAAGGACTTGAGTGAAGATAGTAGAATGATGATAAGCATCATATCTACATCTATCTCTACTTAAAATATCTAGTTTAGTTATATATTCAAACATTTTGAGTACACCATTTCTTATGGAGACACCAATATGCATACTACAGTGAGCCATGTTCTTTATGATTTTTGAGAGTGCAACTCATTGTGAAAATATCTCCTGATCTAGAAGGATCAAGATAATTATATTCTAAATCAATATGTTGCTTCTAAAGCACATTCAATAAGAAACTAGGAATATAGAAATACACACACCCTTATCTGTTTTTTTACTTGATATTTAATTTTCCATCCTCATCACTATAAGGAATATTGTATACTGTAAGCATATTCATTTTCAATTGCAAAACTGCAGATAATGCGAGCACAAATGTAGTCCCATTCTTCTCGCATTATACTTGTAATGTGATTGTTTTAGCCATATGCGACTACATGTCATCACAAGTACTGTGTTTGCATGTGTGGGGCTGCAAATGTGGTTATGATCACATTGTGGTCATAATCTGACTGTAGCATGCGAGCACCGTGGTACCCGTGATCGTAACTGCTGGAGCAAACATATTAAAAAATGCAGAGTATGCGACCACATTGGGGACTATTTGTGGTCGTATTTTCTAGTTCCTTAACAAAAAAAACAATACCTGGTTTAGTTCGTCGATCCTTTCCCTCTTCACTTGCTATTACATATACATGTAGAAGCATAGAAAAAATGTACATGTACAAGAATACAATAATTTCATAAAATCCAATTCCCATTCAAGCACAATATTATATCACAAGCATATTATCAACTTATATCACAAGTATATCCACACTCAACTTATATCCACATTGACATACACAACACAAGTATATCACAAGAACATTTTCAACTTAAGACCATAATGTTAATGACAAAAGGTTGTGAAGAATAAATTTTAAGTTTCAAGAAACCATTGTAATAATCACGAGTGTCAGATCCTTCACTTCTTCCATTTTGAAGGACCCCCTTCCCCTTATCTTTTCATCTCCCTTTGCCTCTCCCTCTCAGCTCTCTTCTATGATTTGACATCCCTCTTGTGGATGACGACTCCATGATGAACCGATCGTTATGACTCGGCCGCATTCTGTCACAAAGATTGAAATTAACAATCGAATTAAAATTAGTGAGATTCTAAGTTGTTGTCGATACGTACCAATTCAACCCTCATTACCCCAAAACTCTTGACACTGCTATTAGATTTAATCTCTTGCTTCCCTCTGTTTGTCCTTCTCATAAGAGAACACCCGCCAAAACATTTATAAGCGAAGAGATCACAATATCAACTCTATATGTTAGAAAGCAACTATTGTAAGGATATCAAACACCATATGAAAAATAGAAATGAGGAAATTAATAATTAATACCTCTCAAGAGTTAACCAAGATGGGAAGAATTCCTACGCACTCTCCCAATTAATCTCCCCATCCAGCGTGGCTAATGCAGCCTTTCTTACCTTGCAAATGTTGTTTGTAATCTTGTTACTGGTTAGGTGAGTCAAAGGGATGCAGAACATCTCTCAAGTGTGCTCAATGCGTATGTCATAAGTATTCTGCATTTGATGAATATTTTTTATAAAACACGTATGAGACAAAATGTCAAGTAGATATATATAAATTTACTTACATAGACACCATCCAATATCCTCTACTGGTCAGAGGGACTCATACGAGTTCATTTATAGTCCTCGTAATACTGGAATCTCTTTCAGGTCTTGCACGATTCCTTTGTTACATTATGTTGATTCTTCCATGTATAAATGTATCGTATAATGTCATCATACAAGGTTAACATACTATACAAGAAATATACGTAATTCGGAAATGTAGGGAATAGATACCCATCAGGTAGGAGCTCCAAGAAGCAACGTGGGGCTAGGGAAATGATTGGCGAGGCGGTAGGATGAGTCATGATAGGGGATTCGTGAACATCCTCCACATCTGGAATCAACTCTTCTTCGTGGTATGAAGATCGTAGAGTAGTTTGATGTTCGTCGGAAGAGGTTGGACGGGTTAGAGTAGGCTCCATGTTTTGGAGCATGTGCAGATGCACCTCCATCCCAAGAGAGATGCAGTTCTAAACAAATGAACAACCAAAGGTCGATTGAATGCCGACTTTTGGAAGAAGGTTACCATTTCTTTCTCGGATTGCAGATCCTTTTGATAATCACTTGACGATCTTGGTTATGTCCTCAATATAACTCTTTAGATTTACAACTTTGCGTTAGCTTATATGATATACCTTTTAGATTAATAGCTATATGACATCAAGATGGTTGTGGTACATAATCCTATTTGTACTAAATGATCTTATAAGTGCAAATATGTTTTACTTCAAGAAAACAATAACTCTTTATTGCTTGGATAATTAATAAAAAATGGCTCATTTAGGGCTAACAAGTCTAGCACTAGATACATGGTACAATTATGTCGAAACCATATTTTTCACATACAATCTCTATTCACTCAAAATTATCTCCATAAATAGTTGATTTTTATCTTTCAATTTTAAAATTAATCAGAGTTTGATTGGAGTTCATATGCCTAAGATATGTGACTTTTAAGTCTATTTTCTTAAACTATCAATTTTTTATATTTATGCACATTGTGATTTTTGACTTATTTTGTATATTTATTTGCATTTTTATTTAACAAATTTAATTGGAATAATGTCAATTCGCGTAGTATGTGCTATGCAGAAAATCAAAAGGATTCTCTCCATACTGATTGTTTATATAGGTCATGTTTACATTACAGTTGAGGCTTTTTTGTTTCTTTTTGAAGATTTTCTCATTAACTTTATTTGTGTATATGCAATTAATTTATTTTTATTTTCAATATTCTTTATACAATTTTATTAGTTTATGTACTTTATGTGTATACTTACTGAGAAATTTGGGCCAAAAATTGAGTACAAAGTAGATGATATCGCGGATTAATTAATGCTTATATTTCATACTACAAGATTAAACATGTGAACTTACATTGAACCAACACTTTTTACGTGGTGAACCTCTATACCCTCCATATTTGTTGTGCCATCATCAAATGATCTGTATTTACTAAACTATTCCTCGAATGAGACATGTGATGTGAACATGTGGAGTCTAAAAGCCATCTTGAATCTACCTTCATCTTTCTTGATCATGCTATAATGTCTCCCTCATATGATAGGGTAGAATCCTCTTAGTTTGAGCTCTTCTCCTTCTCATTTCTCGAATAATCAACAATCTCATGACCTTGTCACAATACAAGCATCTGACTGGACCATGTCAGTTGGATTGACCTCTAAACCTCATCTCCCTTCATTAATAATTTCTTTTCTTGATTACTAAGGTAACCTTCATCATTTGTTCCCTCCTCTGTTAATCTCCATCAAAATTCATTCAAAAGTATCAAAGAAACTATCTTATGCAATGTGATGATCTCCATTCCGTAAAGTAATACATCACAACTTGATCATTGGAAGATGGAAGAGAACTCAACAGGGAACTCAACAGTATCATTGTCTTATACTCCTTGAAGAAAGACTCTCTTTGCATTCTTCTCCTCTTATATGAGATCAACCATCAATATCTTTTTGAATTCATCCAAGTGCTTCTACAACTTTGCTCAGTTTATCATGTTCATACCATAGTACTTTATCTTCATGTATCATGTTTGTTAGGGATTTGGACTTGTATCATTCTTTGAGGTTCTTCTAAACCTTTATTGGATCATCTAGGGCGATGACTTTATAATGAGTATTGTTCATCAAGAACAGTTTATTGTATTGTTTGCAAGATTATCCTTCTCCTTCCATTCTTTCTCCACCATATTCTATGATTTCTTATCTATTTCATGAACAACATTCACAACTCCCTCTTGCATGAGCATATTCTTCACTTGTTGCTTCCATAAGGTGAAGTCTTTCTTTCCAATAAAGTGTTCCACGAAGAATGATGCATCCTTGATGTGAACTTCACCATTTGATCTTCATGATATACTACGATCTTCTTCTAACACAAATGACTCAGTACCTTAATTGGACTAGATATCCATCGATTTCCTAAAAATATTCAAATTAATACTTTGAAAAGTCTAAAAAATCGAAGTGGAATCCTTCTAATTTGAATCGCCCAACTGATGAAACCTAATTTCATTACATTAATTCGCAGATATTAACCTCCTAGATTAGACTAGTTTCAATAAAAAGCAGATAAATTTTTGTATATATCTGAGTAATGGAATAAATTAAAAAAACAAAAAAATAACAAAATCTAAAAATCAGAGTGTTTTTATACCCTTAAAAATACTCGCAAAAATATTTCTCCATTCATTTGACCCCGTTTCCGTTTTTTATCAACATGACACTTATAGATCTCATCAAGATCTAACTTTCATGATTAGTGTTTTTCCAAATTCGGCCTCCTTGTCCCTCATATTTCACATTCTTTATCGAAATAACCTGATTGGGCCATGTGGCACTTTCTGTTTCGTCACGTAGCCCGCTTATTTGCGCACCACGTGCTCCCAAGTCCAGCAGTTCGATCCGCTTCTTTGTGCCACCATCTCAGTCATTCATTCTCGCATCCTTTCTCAACCGCCAGATCAAGCTCCAAACGCATCATCACCATCCATTCCCGCCTTGTCCTCCTTTCGCCACGTGTTATTTCCTCAGCCGCTCGATCGATCTAACACGCCTCTCATCTTCACCGTTCATCAGCACTTTGATCTCCACCCTACGGTCAACTCTAGATCATATCCTGATCGTTCGTCTGCACCCTCCTCTCATCAGAACACGTGTCGCGCCCTCAACCCTCGATGGCGGTCTTCACGATCTGATCAGGAACGTCCCTTCGTGCCCACTTCTCAACCGTTGGATCATGAGATCCAATAGTTGAGGACCTGCCATCTTCCTCCATCTACCTCCTTGACCACGCCGCCCGTCTCGTGCGACTGCTTCACCCTTTCCATTTCCTCTACCTTCTCCGCCAACCTCTCTACTCAGGAATCAACACACGATGAAGCCCGTTCTTCCTTCTTCCTCGCGGGCTTCCACTCACTCCATGCCCCCTTCTCCTACGCTCCACATCACCCACGCAACCCACAATGACCCTCATCAGACCTCCACTTTCCACCTTCAAATAACCCTCACCACCACCATTCCTCGCATCCGCCTTTACGTGGGGCTAAGCCCAGCTCGTCTCCACCTCCTCGTGACAGGAGGAGATCGGATTGAATAGGACAAGACAACTTATGCCTCCAGTGAGACCCCTGGCCATGGTAGGCCATGTTTACGGTGCTCCGCCACCGCCAAGCTGCTCCCCGTAGCTAGGGGAGTTCAGCGAAGACTAGGACTTCATCAAAAAGCATGCGCATTGGCCCGTCGACCGCCATTTTCACCAAGTAAGCTTCTTTGATTCTCCTCTACTTTTCTTTCCACTTCTCCAATTTAATTAGCCTTTTCCATGCAATTTCGCCCTCCATTATTCATCTCCTGAGATTCATCATACCTCAACCATCTTCGTCGTGCCTTCCACTTACCCCCTCGACCCTCCATACCTTCTGGCTAATCCAACCCATCTACTCCGCCCTTCACGGTGGAGGAGCACCTGAGCCTCCACCTTCTTCGTTTTCCTAGGCTCCCATGTTATCCACCTCACGTTGCACATCGTTGCTTCGGTTATATCACTAACACTGCAAGTATCCTCTTCAATGGCCAGAGCTGTCGTCGGAGTCTCCTTTCTAAGCACCATCTCCGACGTACAAAGACAATCATGACCCTCCATATATTCCAGCTGCTCCGTCGAGCTTTCTCGATGATCATCAGCCACTCAAAAGAGGCTGAAGATATTCACCGAGATTTGTAGAAGGCAGCGGAGCACGCGCTATGTCTCCGAAGTCCTAAAAGCTCTGCCTACCCTGCGATGGAAGAAGAAGGGCCAGAGTCTACTGGTGCTTTCCCGACGGCCATCCAGCATATCAAAATGGGCCATATCGACACCGCCTTGAGTTTCAAGCTACCATATAATATTCAAAGAATGGGCGGTTCGAAGTCGACCATGTCGCCTCCTCAGCATGCTACAACTACCATCTGATCCTTGAGATTGGACGGGTCACAGGCATCCATGTGTCAACCCCGAGCCTCAGCGCCAAACCTCTAGGCTCAGAACCCCTGAGCCACATCTGAACCTCCCGATCCACGCGTCAAAGCTGAGCCAGCAGTCGAAGCTACTCCAATCCTCCTCCAGCGGCCACAAGCATCCATGTGTCAACCCCGAGCCTCAGCTCCAAACCTCTAGGCTCGAAACCCCTGAGCCACATCCGAACCTCCCGAGCCACGCGTCGAAGCTGAGCCAGCAACCGAAGCTACTCGATCCTCCTCCGAGCCTACGTTGTTGTCGAGCCTCACCGTACGTGATCGATCACGTTCGGGTAGGGATATTTTGCATGGAGGCCCCCTAGACTTCTTCAAATTGCAACCATGTCTAGATATCACGAGGAAATCACATACTCTTGGGGTAAATTGCATCCGACCCCTTACAGTTTTAATAATTGCAATTTTACCCCCGCACATGTGGGTAAATATCAGGGAAGGAGTCGCGGTTATTTTTATTTACATTTTAGTCCTCCTAGGAACTTGTTTGTCATATGTTCCCTATATATTTCTATGTTTTCTTTGCATTTATGCCCTTGGATGTTTTTATTCATAACTTGAGCATCCGAGCTCTGTTTGAGTTGATCTTAGTCTCGTTTTGAAGACAGTTTAATTCTCTTCCTAATTGCATGGTTAGTTTTAATATTCTGAAATTCTGATGTTAGGTTTTAAATTAAATGTCCCTCATCCGCTTTCCATGATTTGCATCACTTAATTAATTGAACAAGCTTCATGATTTGAACATGAAGCTCAAACTGTCTAATTAGGGCATCTTTGCACCTTTATGAACTTGCATTCTGTTGCATGATAAAAAATGCAAATAAAAGTGTTTGATTCATGTGCCTACATTGTTTGCATCGTGTCTTCATGCCCATTGACCTATGAATTTTTTAATTTAACACTTAATTTATGTAATAAGAGTCTAGACAATTACTTAAGAGGCTCGTATCCCAGAGTTTGACCTTGAGCTTGCCCAAGCAAAAATAAAATTGACCGCTTTTGATTAGTTGATAATAATAATTAAGCAATCTTTAACGCATCTAATTCGGCCGACTACATCATACTAAAATGACATTCTTAAGAGGCCGAATTTATGATTCGTCAAATGGCGATGTTGTCGGGAACACATCTCATCTTTTATTTTATTTGGATATTTATTTATTTAATTAAGTGTTAATTTCTGACTCGTAGGTCTTGTTGTTTACATTATTAATCTTTCTTTGATTGATATCTAACGTATGTTTTTGTGGCAGGGCCCTTGGTGATCAAGGAGGCGAGGAGCAGGAGTTCCCACTGTAAGGAGCCTAAGAAACAAACTTTGGAGAAAAATCGAAGAAGAAAAAACTTCTTGCATTTTATTGCATTTCATGTAATAGTCGTCATTACAACGATCTTTATTCGAAGACTCGTGTGTGTAAATGAGTGAAGATCTCTATGGTTTTGTGGGGATCACTCAACTAGAGTGTCGACCTAGGATCATACATGCGGCTCTCAGAGCTATTTTCACATTTCATTTCATGTGTTTGATCGTAGGTAGGACACACATTAAATTAAGACACACGTAGACATCGCTTCACATAGACAAAAATTCAATCTATTCTCCCCGCTATAAAAGCATGTTAGGTGCGGTTTTTCATCGACTTATATACATTTAGGTTTAGATTTTAATTCAGTCTTATTTTCATGAAATTTTGCTCAAGGCACTGTGAGTTTCCTCTCTTAGATCATGATTTTTATCGATTGCATGGTTTTTTCTCGACCTCCCTTCCTGGCTTGATCACCGAGGTTAATGAAAATTGAGAATGAGCGGTAGATCGATTGATTGATTTTTGCTCTCATTTAAACAGTGACAACCTTAATCTTAAAATTGGGACTGATAAATTGCAAGTTGATCTAAAATGGAGTAAAATAATGTCTTGGGAGAGCAACACCCGTGTTTACATAGGTTGGTTTTATTTGATATTTTTCCTTGACCCTTGCATAAATTAGAATGTTTTAATCACCAATAAAAATGGCCAGATAATCAACCAACACTTGTTGGTTTCACGTGTGAGTTGGTGAATTCAAAGGGTATTGCATGCTTGATTGCTCCGTCACCCTCCCCTAGACCTTAAATACTCCATTCATCTCCGAAGATTCATTCACTCACTTGTATATCCATCCTAACTTCTTCGTTCACCTCAGGTCTCCCCAACATCAATTATCCATCTATGTACTTAGGCTACTCTTAGCCTAAGTATAGGGGGCACCTGAGTCCCCGTGATTTTCTTACTCATCTTTCCTTGCCTTTATACGTAGGTTATTTCTAACCTATGTATACGGGGCATCCGCTTCAGTTCATTTATATTTTCTGTACTTAAATGGAATTATGGCTTTGTATCATCTAGTCCTATGAGGACATAACAAAGTTTAAGTACAGCGGGGTATACCATATATACAGTATATGTACTTTAGCTATATTTTGAAAAATTTTGAAAAATTTCAAACTTTTTAGGCTAAAGTAAAATCTTTTGAACTAAGTGGACAACAGATTTTCAAAGCTTTGAAAAATTTTCTATACTATGTTACACTATTTTCAAGAAAAATATTTTTGAAAATGATTTGAAAAATGGATTTCACTTATTTTGAAAAATCATTTGAAAAATATTATATATATATATATATATCTGTGTGTGTGACATGGTTTGGAAAATATTTTCTTGATTTTAAAGGAAAATGAGTCTAACTTATGTTCTAACTTTATTAAAAGATCCATAAAATGAGAAAAACCTACAAAACCTTTAACGGTCAAATTGACTACTAAACCCAAATAAGTAGCCACTTTTAGTGAGGTTTTTTTCCTTAGCAGAGTAGGTGGTTTAGAGGACATCGCGTAAGGCTCCGTCCTTAAGCAACGAGTTCTGTTTACGGCTTGTACTTACACCTCTACTGGCTGAATGCAGATGCATCTACTCATTTGAGTTTAGGCAGTCATTATGTTTTTTAAAGTCTTCATAAAAATAAAAATAAAAAAAGGATGAAGGAGTTGGTTTGAATCCCCGACATTTTCACTTCCACACAAGGTCAATGATGTTCGAAAGCACCTGGTTTCTGAGGTCTTGAGATTTTAGGTTAACCATCCTTATCCATCAGGGTCTTCAACTCAAATTTCCTCATTTCCCTAGTTTGCTAGATTTACGTGCTATATTGCATGCTTAGTCTCCTACCTTAAGAGTATGATTAGCACTTCACATACACGACTGTGGTCATGATGAGATGAGTTGGAATTTCACTTGAGGAACTGGGAAGAGGGATTTAAGTGTGGACTTGATTTAATGATGGTCGAGGATGGGATAGAATCATTGAAAGCTTCATGAAACCTGAGTGTCAGCATTTTTAGCTGATATGAGAACTTGGTTCCTGTACTAATCTCTTGAACTTTACCTAAGTACCAGGGTGTGAAAAAAATAAAAATGTTGATCAGTGTGCACCAACTCTTTGTAAAAGCAGTGGAGCTAGCCACAAAAAAATACAAAAGCAAAGAAATATCATCGTTGAATGAAAAGCTCTCATTCCACAAAGTCAAATATCAATAGAGCTTCCACCGAAGACGAGCGCTCCCAACCATTTCAAAGTGTCCACTTGGACCACCGTTATTAAAACTAGGAGTCGGGATTGCACCAAAAAAGGGCTCTGTATCGTAAATGCTACAAGTATGGGTATAGAAGGTATAATAGACACTCAAAAAAGGCACACCCCGATGCATTCCCAGAAAAACAAGTGCAGACGACTCCAACTTCTCTTAACTGACACACTGATAAACACCTAAAATATGCTTTGAGTAATAAGACACTTGAGAGGATCCTTGTTCCAATGAGAGGAAGATAAGAAATGACACAATCCTAAAACCCTCCATCAGCTGACCTGCCAACTACACTTCTAAGTCTGACAACTAAAGAGACATTGGATTGGACACAATATTTGATTTATTCTCTAGTGTTTAGGATTGGGTCTTTAGAAGAATTTCTTGGACCGAGACCTTGGGTGACGTTGTGACTCTACTCTCGTGATCGCAATCAACACTTAAATTCATATCCTTGGTATATATGTATCAAAAAGTGAGTCTGGAAAACTAGAGAAATTGGAGAGTTTTGCTTAAGGTTGGGATGAGCTCTGAAATTCCAGATCTCTAAAATTAGGAGTTCTTGAACGAATCGGATCCTGTACGCACATGCACAAGGGGGTTAATCCAGCTCATTTATTTTTTAGATGCTCGGGGACGAGCATAGTTTAAGTATAGGGGGATGATGAAACCCGAATTCATTACATTAATTCACATATATTAACCCCATATCTTAGACTAATGTCAATAAAAACCAGATAAATTGTTGTATATATCTGAGTTATGGAATAAATTAAAAATACAAAAAATAACAAAACTAAAAATCGGAGTGTTTTTATACCGTTAAAAGCACTCACAAAAATATTTCTCCATTCATTTGACCTTGTTTTCGTTTTTTGTCAACGTGAAAATTATAGATCTTGATGAGATCTACAAGTTTCATGTTTTGAGTTTTTCCAAATTCGGCTTCTTTTTCCCTCATATTTCACATTTTTCGTCCAAATAACCTGATTGGGCCAGGAGCTTTTTGGTTGCGCCACGCGCTCCCAAGTCCAACCGTTCGATCCGCTTCTTTATGCCGCCATCTCAACCATTCATTCCCGCATCCTTTCTAAACTGCCAAATTAGCTCTAAATGCATCATCGCCATCCATTCCTGCCTTTTCCTCCTTCTGCCACGTGTCGTTTCCTCAACCGCTCGATCGATCTAACGCGCCTCTCATCATCACCATTCATCAACGCTTTGATCTCCGCCCTACGATCAACTCCAGATCATATTCTGATCGTTCATCTGCACCCTCCTCTTATCATGACATGTGTCGCACCCTCAGCCCTCGATGGCGGTCTACATCTATCTGAACAGGAACGTCCCTTTGCGCCCACTTCTCAACTGTTGGATCGTGAGATCCAACGACTGAGGACCCGTCGTCTTCCTCCAGCTACCTCCTCGCCCACATCACCCATCTTGCGCAATCGCTTCACCCTTTCCATTTCCTCTACCTTCTCTGCCATCCTCTCTACTCACGAACCAACCCACGATGAAGCATGTTCTTCCTTCTTCCTCGCAGGCTTCCACTCGCTACATGTCCCCCTCTCCTGCGCTCCACATCACCCACGCAACCCAAGACGACCCTCATCGGACCTCCACTTTCCACCTTCAAATAACCCCTCACCACCGCCATTCCTCACCGTCCGCCTTTACGTGGGGCTAAGCCCAGCTCGTCTCCACTTCCCCGTGACAAGGGGAGGTCGGATTGACCAAGCCAAGATGACTTACGCCTCCGGTGAGACCCCGCCATGGTAGGCCAGGTTTGCGGTGCTCCGCCACCGTCAAGCTGCTCCCAGTAGTCGGGGGAGTTCAGCGAAGACTAGGAATTCATCAAGAAGCCCGCGCACAGGACCGCCGATCGCTATTTCCACCAGGTAAGCCTTTTTTATTCTCCTCTGCTTTTCTTTCCACTTCTCTGATTTAATTAGCCTTCTCCACCCAATTTCGCCCTCCATTATTCATCTCCCGAGCTTCATCATACCTCAACCATCTTCGGTGTGCCTTCCACTCACCCCCTCAACCCTCCATACCTTCCAGCCAATCCGACCCATCTGCTCCGCCCTTCACGGTGGAGGAGCACCCGAGCCTTCACCTTCTCCGTTTGCCTAAGCTCCCATGTCATCCACCTCGCGTTGCACATCGTTGCTTCGACTATAGCACTAACACTGCATGTATCCTCTTCAATGGCCGGAGCTGTCACCGGAGTCCACTTTCTAAGCACCATCTCCAACGTACGGAGACAACCATGAACCTCCTGATATTCCAGCTGCTCCGTCGAGCTTCCTCGATGACCACCAACCATTCTAGAGAGGCTGAAGATCTTCACCGAGCTTTATAGGAGGCGGCGGAGCATGCACTACATTGCTGGAGTCCCAAGAGCTCCGCCATCCCCACAGCGGAAGAAGAAGGGCCAGAGTCTACAGGTGCCCTCCCGGTGGCCATCCAACGACTCAAAATGGGTCACGTCGACATCGCCTTGAGTTTCCAGCTACCAATTGATCTTCAAAGATCGGACGGACTGAAGTCGGCCACGTCGCCTCCTCTGCATGCTACAACAACCGTCTGATCCTCAAGATCGGATGAGCCACATGTGTCCACGTGTTAACCCCGAGCCTTAGTGCCAAACCTCCAGGCTCGGAACCCTGAGCCACATCTGAACCTCCCGAGCCACGCACTGAAGCTGAGCCAGCAACCGATGCTACTCTGATCCTCCTCCGAGCCTACGTTGTTGCCAAGCCTCGCCGCACATGCCCGATCATGTACGGGTAGGGGTATTTTGCATGGAGACCTCCGAGACTTCTTCAAATTGCAACCATGTCCAAATATTACAAGGAAACCACACACGCTTGGGGTAAATTGCATCCGACCCCTTGAGGGTTTTAATAATTGCAAATTTACCCCCGTACATGTTGGTAAATATCAGGGAAGGAGTCGCAGTTCTTTTGGTTTACATTTTAGTCCTCCCAGGGACCTGTTTGTCATATTTTCCCTATTTATTTCTATATTTTCTTTGCATTTATTCCCTTGGATCTTTTTATTCATAACTTGAGCATCTGAGCTCCGTTTGAGTTGATTTTGGTCGCATTTTGAAGCTAGTTTAATTCTCTTCATAATGGCATGGTTTAATATATGTTTTGAGAGTCTAAAATTACGATGTTAAGTTTTAAATTAAATGTCCCTCATCTGCTTTCAATGTTTTGCATCACTTCATTAATTGAACTAGCTTCATGATTTGAACATGAAATTGACTATTGTTTCAATAGCTCAAACATTCTGTCTAATTAGGGCATCTTTGCACCTTTATGAACTTGCATTCTGTTGCATGATAAAAAAAATGCAAATAAAAAGTGTTTGATTCATGTGCCTACACTGTTTGCATCGTGTCTTCATGCACATTGCCCTATAAATTTTTTAATTTAACACATAATTTAGGTAATAAGAGTCTAGATAATTACTTAAGAGGCTCGTATCCCTGAGTTCAACCTTGGACTTGTCCAAGTAAAAATAAAATCGAGTGCTTTTGATTAGTTGATAACAATATTAAGCAGTCTTTGACGCATCCAATTCGATTGACTACAACGCACTAAAATGACATTCTTAAGAGGTTGAGTTTGCAGTTCGTCACCAACTCATTCGGATCGTGAAAAAACCTCTACTTCAACTCCTCGATCACTTCGATTACACTACAAATGCTCCCTTTCCCAATGGTCTATCACAAACATAGATTTTTTTATCGTTTTTTTAAGAATCTAGACCTGTTGAAGCATCCTCTTATTGATGTCAAACCTTGGTTTCACAATAGTTGTTAGGGAAGAAATCGAATGGACAATCAATCACCAGTATGGAAGCACATGAAGAAAAATACAATATGATGTGATGGTGATTAGATACATCTTATGACCACTAGAGAAAAAATTCATTAAGGGTTCGTTTGGTTGCAGGGTTGGACAGGGTTGGACAAGGTTGGGTACTATTCACAGAGGTACCCCCTCCTTACAGTTTACTATTCACCCAGTCCTGTGAATAGTACTCAACCCTGCCCAACCCTGCAACCAAACGAACCCTAAGAAGAAGAATTCCTATAACTCTTTTTATTTACTTGTCTTCTCTCTCTCACTCTTGTCTCTAGTGATAGTGTTTGGGCAATGCCAGCATCCCTCCATATAATCTAACTACAATACCCACAGTCCTATTAGAACTAAAAGGTGTTTACATAAAAATACAACTCAATTCTTATTATCATTAGAAATTTATTGAAATTTACTTCTTTAGAATTCATGATCCCAATAACATCCAATCCTAACACATTGTCATATCAACAAATGACAATTACATAACAAGTATTATTACATTCAAAAATAACATTTGATTATTAGAATTGACAAATAATATCATATTCCTCGTTAACCATTCATATAAGTTGAATTTTCGCAAAAAAGTTATATTAAATATTGCCAATGTAATAATGAGTAGAAGATGTTATTTTTTTAATGATTCAATGCTAGTAAAAATTCATTTTGAATTTCAACAAATCTGCATGTGTGTGTATATATATATATAGAGAGAGAGAGGGGAATGTGGGCCTACTTTGTGAAGTACTTCACATCCATTATTAGAATTTTTTATTTTTTTTAAAAAAATACGATCGTGGATTTTCATAACTATATCCGTCTAATATGTCATTCTAATTTCGTCAGAAACAGAGACTCGTACGACCTCCATCCAGACAGTCATTTTTTAACATTCACAGATTTGTTGTATTTTACCTGTTCTGGATGAAGGGCATATGAGTCTCTGTTTCTGACAAAATTTGAATGACATATTAGAGAGATATAGTTATGAAAATCCAAGGTGGTATTTTTCAAAAAAATAAAAAATTTACTAAAAATAGATGTGAAGTACCTACTTCACAAAGTAGGCTCCCTTTCCTCATATGTGTGTGTATATATATATAGGGAATTTATCCAGAGAGCATTGTGCCCATTTGAATGGAATGAGCCCATCCTCACAACCGTTGGATTACCAATATCAATCCCTAAATTTTAGGATCACGTCACAAGTCACAATATTTGGTGTCTACTTAAAAATGGTATTTTCAGACTTTCTAAAATTAGCGTCCGCTGATCTTTTCGTATTGTATTTGATATGGTCATTTCGAACATATTCTTGTTGATCTCGCGCGACAACCAATCTTCTGAAATTGCAGGAGCTTCGTTCTTCGAAGGTATTTTTGTAGAACTTTTTTTAATCAATCGTTCGTTGCAAAATTTATGTTTCCTCTTATTTTTGCTCATGAGTTGTCATTGTTGGTTCATATTATGATCTCAGTTTAATCGTTTATTTTTATATTTTCGATTTCAGATTCAAACACGATGCTCGATTTGTCATTGGATTTGGATCATGAAATCTCAGAAGCAATGACGAATGATGATTCTTGGTTGGATTTCGATCGTGAGAACATCATATGAGAAGGAACGATTATGGATGACTATCAATTATATTTAGATCATGAAAGCAATATGATTGATTAGAAGTTTACATCCACATAACACAAGATTCTGTTGTTCCATCTTTTGAAAATGATATCATTAGATATAATCAGACAGTCTTTGTTTTAATATAAGTAAATTTTGTATTAATATCATTAACATGATGTGTATAACAAGTAACTTGTTAAATTACGTAAGTAACTTATAGATCATCGTCCTATTTGTAAGAACGATAAGTAACATCTTATATATTGTGCGTAACATATTCAAATGGAATCGGTAACATATATACAATAGTCAAGTAAATAGTTGTTGCGAGATTGGTAATATCCAAACAATGGTTAGTAATTTACATTCATTTTATTATATGGTACATATTTCAGTAATATGAATACACTGGTCAAGTAAGTGCTTCTTGTGAAGTCAGTAAAACCATAACAAATGATCAGTAATTTCCATATGTGTTATTAATTTGAATAGAATTTAGTAATTTAGAGATAGTACTCAAGTAATATATATACAATCTCAAGTAAATTTTTGTTGTTTGTTCAGTAATGTATATATCTATATCTTATAGCACATGTTTATATGGTACATATTTCAGTAATATGAATACAATGGTCAAGTAAGTGCTTGTTGTGAAGTCAGTAAAACCATAACAAATGGTCAGTAATTTCCATATGTGTTATTAATTTGAATACAATTTAGTAATTTAGAGACAATACTCAAGTAATATATATACAGTCTCAAGTAATTTTTGTTGTGTGTTCAGTAATGTATATACAATTCTCAAGTAATGGCTATTATGAGATCAGTAATAATAAAATAATATCTTCAGTAACAATCATAATGGGTTCAGTAATATGGACATTGTAATCAGTAAATATTGTATGGACACTAGTAATTACATAACCAGTAATTGATGTATGGATATTAGTAATTATAACTTCAGTAACAATTACAATGAGTTCAGTAACATTCATAATGTGTTCAGTAACATTCAGTATGGACATTTGTAATTAGCCAAGTAACATTCATATGCATTGGGAGTTCAGTAACAATTACAAAGAGTTCAGTAACATTCAGTATGGACATTTGTAACTAGTAATTGTTATATGAACGTTATAACTTCAGTAACATTCATAATACGTTCAGTAATATGCATATTTGTAATCGGTAATTATTGTATGGACATTAGTAACTGACGTAGTCAATATCTATAATCAGTAATTTAGAAGTTTACATATCGATACGTGGAATGATCATTCCATAAATAGATTGAATGCTGCAATAATTAAAATGTGTATTTTTTTTATCTTACTAAAACCGATCACCTATTTTTATGGAAATGATTTAACTCGAATTCCTATTATGTTAATAATGCAAAGTACATTGCTATTACCAAAACCGTCCCCTTCCAAATAGAACCATCACATACACGTGGCGAGCCCACGTTTTGTGCTCAAAAAACCCCGAATGGGCACTGTGCTCTCTGGATATGCCCTATATATATAATTTTAAAATCGAAAAATTTAGCAATGAGTCCAATTATTCATTACTATAACATCATTGCAATACATTGGTGTGTATGTGCAAAGCAAGGCCATCATTCGCCAATTGGGGTTTGGGCATAGTTAAGGATGAAAATGGTCGGATGCGGATACATATATAGGTATAATCATATCCTTCTCCATTTTAAAATATGAATACGAACACGAATATGAATATTGATGAATGCGAAAAATGTGTTACCATATCCTTAAAAAAACGAATATGAATGTAAAATGAATACGAATCAGATACGAACAATAATAGGATTTTTTTAATAGATTAAGTAATATATATATATATATATATAGGGTAAAATGGGGCTGCCCCCAGGGGGTAGCTAACTTAGCTACCCCCGCCCCATTTTCTCCATGTTTTAAATTTTTTTTTGAAAATTTCTTCCATGAATATTCATCACTATATCCCTATATTGTTCATTAAAATTTCGTGTGAAACAGAGACTCCTATAACCTCCATCCAGACAGTCATTTTTTTAACGGTAACGAGATTTTTTAAATCGACCCCATTTGGATGGAGGTCGTAGGAGTCTCTGTTTCGCATGAAATTTGAATGACATAATATAGGGATTTAATAATGAATTTACACGGTTTTAGATTTCAAAAAAAATTAAAAAAATTGTGAAAAAAGGGTGGAGGGAGCTAAGTTAGCTTCCCCTAGGGGGCATACACATTTTACCCATATATATATATATATATATATATACACACACACATATATATATATATATATATATATATATATATATGTCTAGGATGGTTTGTATATAAAATAGATATACTAGATACAATGATTTCACAACAATTATATCAACAATGGTGAATGCAATTATAAAATGTTACGCCCAGTTATAAATAAATCTATTACTATACTTATATACGAAAACGAATACACGAATACGAATACGAATATTAACGAATGTCAAAGTGATATCCATATCCACGTCTATTTTAAGACTAATAAGAATGGTAAAGTATTTCTTTTTCATCTCTAGATAGACTCACGCACGTTTATTTGACGAGCATGTAAACTTTATTGTTTTTTCCCATATTCATCCACACAACGACGAGCATAGTAAATTTATCATTCTGACACTGACGGAATTTGAATGACACATAGGTTATTTACATTCAAGCATTGCATGATCTTACAATTACCAAATTGCTAATACTTACTTAAGATGATAAAGATCCAAAGCCATTATCATGCACCGTCCTAAATATAATTAGGAGACAAATCCACATCATGCAAAAGATGTGCTCTTATCACCATTCACGCAGTCACTCTCAATCAACCAACACTTTCCCATCACAAGGAAAATAATTGGACGACATCTTTATATCTCATACAAAAAGAGCTACAGCCTCTGTTTACGAAAAAATATCGGTTTTCTAATCATTGTTTAAATCCAGATTTTAAAATTCAGAACAGACGTTGATTGCGGCAATTCTTGGATTTTGTTTGACCTGTTGGACCCTCGATTCAAACCGAATCGAAGAATTAGCTATTGGTAATGGACCATTCAAAATCTAGTATAATCTCGATCAATAGTCTCGAAACAATATTGATTATCGGTATTGTTATGCTAAATTGCCAATCCAACCATCAAAACCAGTCCAATTTAGCTCAATCTGATCCGGTCCAACTGTTCCGACCACCAGTTCAACTCAATTGCTTATTATTGTTATATTAGAAAAAAATACTTACATAAAATCAGCTGAATCGTTCGGACCAGGGTTGATTTCCGGTTCAACGATGCCACCGACTGATCTGATTTGATTTTTAAACCATGATTTAGACCACGACAAAGCAAAGAAAAGGATATGAACAACATGAGAGAAAGCAACAATCTTTTTTAAAAAGAGCTCGTGCTTTTAAAACCATTTTTTAAAAAAAAATGCCGAGTATCATATTATGTGTTTTCTCCGGACAAGCAAGAACGAAGACGGGGTATATACCGTGAGAATAATAGCAAAGGTGACCACGTATCTACAAGATATTAATCGATAAATTTATAATCGCTAGTCCGTTCTAAATTTGCATTTTTATGCATAAAAAACAAGAGGCTATGCTTTCAAATTTTACTTTCCATTTCTAAGGCATCCTATTTTTTGTAGCCTTTGGTATTTTCTGCTTCACCAAGAAATTGGTATTTTTTTCCTGCAATACCTTTCAAAGGAGTACCTTAGTTCAATGGACTTTGATCTTGCAAAAAAAAAAAATAGAACAAATAAACTTTGCACATCTTTACTAGAAATTGTTCCTGGTTGTCCATATAACTCCCCTTTCTTTTAAGAGAATTTTCCCTAGTGGCTATTCCTATCCTCTTTCACAAATTACATTAATTTCGCCTTTCCAAGTTTTTATCCTTGCAATGGAATGGTTTGAAACTTACATATGTTTTCTTTTCTTTTTTGAGTGGTTTTACATTTTTTTCTCTCTCCCTATTTTACTTCTTCTAGCGTCCATCCCCACGTGGGTCAAAGAGCCATCTTCCACTTCTTTCCTAAAAGGTGAAAGGAGAAAAGAGATGAACATTCATAGGATAAGGGTTTTGAGGTGAATGGGGACATTGACCGAAGATGTTAACCAAATGTGTGTTCCACGCGAAAATGATATGATCATAAAATGATATGATGGTGGTGGAAACAGTTATTATCTAAAGGCCATTGTAGTGGCATGAGATTTTCTTTTTAGCACTAATTTACTCGATATACTCTTACTGGGAAAAAAACAAAATGCCGAATTGGGGAGTGGAATCCCATCGATTCCAAATACATCTCCTTTGCCAAGCAATGTTTTTAAACCGGACATCTAGACTGAAATCTTATTAAAATAGTCTGATCAAGTTGATTCATATATTCAAATCGGTTCAATCAGAGGATGATATAATCATTATTTAAAATAAGATTAAATTAAATTGATAGGAAAAAGCTATTGAACCGGCGAATCAAATCGAGATGAGATAAAACCTATATAAAATACATACCTAAATATACTTGAAATTGAAATAAAAAACATAAACAATGCATATATTTTACAGTATATAATGTAGTTTTTCGCATGCACCATCAAATGTCATACATATCATCTATATTATATGGACTATGCTCTGTTAAACAATAGTAATTAAATTATATTTAAAATCCATTACATGCAAAAGCATGCGTAAGAGTAGTTCGTTTGGAGCTTAAGATAGATAGCCAAAGGTCATGAGTTCAACTTCTATTAATATCATTTTTTTGAATAAATTTAAAATTAATATGGTATCATTTTGATTGAACTTGGTTAAACCGAGTTAAAATAATAAATTGATCAATGAGTTGATTAAAAATTGAATTTCAAACCGAGCCAATGAAATCTAGTTAATCAGACAGATCTTTATTCGTATTTTATTGTCTTACAATTTGTTCGTGGCTGGAAAAATTAATCCACGGAATTAATTTCTTTTCAAATACTTTCTAGTTTTCATTCTTGTCATGTATTTTCAATTGATTTTCCCAATATTATTTCCTACCATTGATTATACCGACACCCATGACAACAATTTTTGCCTATAGCATTTGCCATATGGGAGGGGATCGTCTGCCGTAAGTGAATTGCAGCAAATTCTGCTGCAATTCACAGATGAACGCCACGTGTACCGAAATAATCCAACGGCTGCCCTAAATCCTCTCCTCCCTCCCCTCCCTGCCGAAGCCCTCTCGCACCCGAGCCCCCGCCGCTCGCTAAGCCCTCTCGCACCCTCTCGCCGCCTCGCCGCCACCCTCTCGCACCCGAGCCCCCACCGCCTCTCACCGTCCTCGAGCCCCCTCGCCGTCGAAGTTGCTATGACATCTTGGGCATGCACATGGCAGCTTCCTACTGGAGCAGATGTCGAGGGCGGAGGAGCGAGGCGATGGTCCGGAGGTTCCCAGCCGGCTGGCTCGCTGGCAGATGCGTGGGGGGAAGTCCTGGGGCCGAAAGCGAGGCATGCTGGACCTGGTGGTGCTGGAGTTGAAGTCGCTGGGCGGTGGCGATGGAGATAGGAGTTGATGTCCTGCGACGTGTACGAGGATGATGATGCTGAGTCAACGGAGCAGCAAGGGAGAGGCGGCAGGTGGCGGCGAGGAGGCGAGAGGGTCGGGGACGGCGAGAGACGACGGGTGCGAGAGGGCTCGGTGAGGGGGCTCGAGGACGACGAGAGGCGGCGGGTGCGAGAGGGCTCGGCAAGGGGGCTCGAGGACGGTGAGAGGCGGTGGGGGCTCGGGTGCGAGAGGGTGGCGACGAGGCGGCCGGCGGGTGCGAGAGGGCTCGGCGAGGGGCCTCGAGTACGGCGAGAGGCGGTGGGGGCTCGGGTGTGAGAGGGTGGCGACGAGGCGGTGAGAGGGTGCGAGAGAGCTCGACGAGCGGCGGGGGCTCGGGTGCGAGAGGGCTTCGGCTGGGAGGAGAGGGAGGAGAGGATTCGGGGCAGCCGTTGGATTATTTCGATACACGTGGTGTTCATCTGTGAATTGTAGCAGAATCTGCTGCAATTACGATCCCCTCCCTTGCCATATCGTCCAGTGGAAATTAATTACGTAAGATCCAATCCTATCGAAATTATTCTTTAATTATCTCAACGGGCAAAGAATACCTAATCGAATTTCTAATACTTGAGATGACAGAGATTCAAACCCATTACCATGCACCGTCCTATATTTATATTTATATTTATATTTATATTTATATTTATATTTATATTTATATGCAGGGAGACGTTCTACGAATTGAGAGCAGGAGACAAATCCGCATCGTGCAAAAGATGTGCTCCTGTCACCGATCACTCTCAATCAATCCAAATTTCTCATTACAACGACAATAATCGAACGGCATCGTTTATCTCATACAAAAGGGCTACAGCCTCCGTTAACGAATAAGATTATCGCTTCTTTAGTTCTTCAGCGAAAAATAAGATAGCAACACCTCAGGAGAAAGCAACAACCTTTTTTTAAAAAAGAGCTTGTGCCTTTTTTTTTAAAATAACTGTCGAGTATCGTATTATGTGTTTTTTCCGTACACGCAAGAATGAAGGATGGTCGAGGTACGTCATGGCAGACCTTTACCTAGGAAAGAGAAAGAGAGAGAGGATTTAGGATGGGGTTCCCGATGATGAGGTTGGGATCGAATGATTCATACTCCTCCTTAGGGTGGTCAAAATATAGACATAAAACCCCTGCTTAGTCCGCCATCTTCCCCACGTCTGCCGGTTACGATCTTTCGTAATATCCGATCTTATCGCAACCACCGTCCATCGTAACGGTCATCGACGTATCTTGACCATGCGGTCATCATGCCATTCTATATCTCTCACTTGATAGCAGTGGTCAAGTTAATTACACTATTATTCGTGTTGTGTATGGAGATGCATACATTGAGGTTCATTGTTCACGAAAACCTCTTCATTGACTCATGCATTCTTGAATCCCATTAACCAACATGTTTAATGAATGTGCTAGCTATTATTCCCTTGGTCAGAAAATCGGCTAACATATTACTTATAGGTATATAAGTTACCGTTATTTCTTATTTTGACACTATATCTTGTATATAATGATATTGAATTTCAATGTGCTTTATTAGCCCCACTATTGATCAAACTTATTGCAGGTTGATTATCATGATACATTTCAATCTATCCGTTGACCAATTCTTGTTGTATTAAGAATTGTAATTAGATTTTAATCGGAAAGTCTATGTAATTACAATTGAAGATAATTTGCTTTCAATTGGGAAACTAAATGGATTGGAGGGCAAGTTGAAAATTCCCAAATTTGAAATATGGAAAAGTTTGGGTGGAAGTTTAGTATCATACCTTGGAGTTCTAAACTTTTGGTGGACTTATATATGAGTTCACACCCCAAGCTCTTGTAGCAATAGTAGAGAGGAGGAATGGAGGACCACACACGTGCGTGCGCGCTCCGCTTCGTCTCCGACACCGGCTTGGGAGAGTCAATTCGGATCTTGATACTATTGCTGCAGGTTTCATTTTGTAAGTCGATTAAATTAATCACATGATTAATTTGGTAAGTCGACTAAAATGGAAATTCAACTCGCCATTATGGATGTCATTCTGGCCGTAGTTTCGGGATTCGAAATGACGCGCCCGTTGAGGGGCGTTTTCGAAAATCAAAGGGTATCGCGCTAGGTTCTTGACCGTCTTTATATCTCCCTTCCTCCACGTTGTTTTCTTCACTCGCAAGAAAATCTCACGCCGTCTCTATTTGTGTTCTGGTTCTTCCTCTCGCGGACGAACCACCCTCTTTCTCTCGGTTGCAGTTCTCTGAGGTACATTCGAGGACGATCGCGTCGGTGTGCGCAGATGAAGATCGTGTGCCGTCATATTCTGGGAGTGAATCGTTAGTACCCTATGCACCACTTTTGTGGGGACGATATCCTCTCTAAGGACAGTCCATTTCATCGACGCTTCGGTGATTTCTAATCTAATCTTTCTTATATTTTGTTTGCCGCAATTCGTTTATTGTTGTACCTTTCGTGGATCTCGCCCTAATTTATGTTTTCGTTCGTTTAATCGGTTCCTGCCTGCATTTTGTAATCGGATAATGGATTGAAACTGTGTGATATTAATATTGACAATCTGCAATGCTTTTCTTTTAATCCATTTGGATCCGTGTAATTACTGTTTACTATATACGGTAACGATCATGGTTTCAAGAATCATAGAGAGGATAACCAGAACCATTTTTAAAATAATGTCAGAAACGATGTTTAAATCGAGGGTAGATATGACGGGTATACCTGAAAAATTCGGTGGATAGAATTTTAAGCGTTGGCAACAACACATGGAGATTTGGTTAACCACCATAGGATTAATCTATATACTTGAAATCGATTGTCCTATGGTGGAAACGGAAAACCCCACACCCGCAGCCAGAACGCGCAATCCGCGTGGAAAGAACACGATCATATGTCATTGTTGCATCCTGTTGGCTTTGTTCAACACGTTTTTTGAAGTGTACTGTTCGTCCACGCAGACTGCGAAAGGGCTATGGGAAGATTTGGATCGAAAGTATAACAACGAAGATCTCGGTATTGAGAAATACTCCGTTGCCAAGTTTTTGAAGTTTTCCATGGCCGAAGGGAAGTCGGTTTCTGAAAAGGCACACAAGTTTTTACTCCTACTCCATGATTTAGAAGATGCCGAAATGAAACTTTTAGAGAAGTTTCAAGTAATGTGTATCATAGAAAAATTCTCTAAGTCTTGGGAATACTTCGGTATAACCCTGAAACATAGGAAGGGAAAATTTTCTATGGATGACTTGATGGTGGTAATTGCCATAGAAGAGGAACACATGAAACAAAAGCATGTGCTTCCTGTCGATATTCAGGCTAAGGTCAATTTCATGACCTCAAAGGGAAAGGATAAGAAGGGAAAGGGTAATAACAACAATAAAATGAAATCAAAGGACAAAATCCAAAAAAAAGGTAAAGAATAAACCCTGCTGGCACTGTAATCAGATTGGTCATTGGAAGAAAGACTGTCCGTCCTTAAAGGCCCAACCTAAGGCTGCAGACGGGAGTCCATAAATTAATATGATCACTATAGGACTTGGGGCTAGCAAGAGGTATGTCTCTGTAAAACCTGAACTATACCATATTCATGATCCAAATGAGTGGCTCGTGGATACAGCACCCAACGTAAATATTTGTTCTTACAGAACATTGTTTTCTTCTTACAGACCTGCAGTGGTGGGACTGTGAAGATGGGGAATGATTCTGCAACCAGGGTGCCAGGGTCAGGACAAGTCAACTTGAGGTTCTCCTCTGGACGTGTTCGGATATTGCACAGGGTGTTGCATGTTCCTGACATCAAGAATAATATTTTGTCTGGCTCTATCTTAGTTAGAAATGGTTTTGAATTGAACATTAAATGTAATAAAGTTCTCATTCTGAGACATGACATTTTAGGGAAAAGGTTATTTGACAGATTTTGATTTGTTGTTTAAAATTAGATGTGATTCAGTAAACATTAATAAAATAAATGTCTTAAGTTCTGAATGTTCTAATTTTGTATCTCATGTTGTGAATAATCTAGAACTTGTGATCTGTGGCATGGTAGATTGGGACATGTAAACTTAAATTCAATTGAAATAATGATGAATTTAGAAATGATCCCTAAACACACTATTGATAAAACTCAAAAACGTGAAATCTATGTGCAAGCTAAGACATCTAGGAAATCTTTTCAGTCAGTCTCTAGAGATAGTGAGATCTTAGATCTAGTGCACACGGATATTTGTGAGTTTAATGGTTTGTTGACCCGAGACAATAAAAAATACTTTATTACCTTTATAGATGATGGCAGTAGATACTGCTATGTATATCTAATGAAAACGAAGGATGAAGCCTTAGAGAAATTTCTTATATTTAAGAATGAGGCTGAGACACAAATAGGAAAAGTGATTAAACGCCTTAGGTCAGATAGATGAGGTGAATGTACCTCTAACTTGTTTGATGACCAATGCAAATCATTTGGCATAGTTCATGAAGTTATAACTTCATATTCACCGCAATCAAATGGGATAGCAGAACGGAAAAATAGAACTCTTAACTGACATGATCAAAGCTCTCCTATAGAAAAACAAAGACTTCCAACCTATATGTGAGGAGAAGTCTTGAATACAACTTGCCATATTCTGAATAGGGTTCCCTCCAAGACATGGAAAAATGTCCTTTTAAATTCTGGAGAAGTAGGAAATCAAGCTTAAGATATCTGAAAGTGTGGGTTGTCTCGCTAAGGTTTTAGTCCCAGAGCACAAGAGAAAGAAGCTACGTCTAAAATTGGTGATGCGGTCTTCTTAGGTTACTTGGAAAATAGCTATGCATATATATTCTTGGTAATTTGGGTCCGAGATACCAGGCATAGATGTCAACACTATTGTTGAACTTCGTGACGCTACCTTTTTTAGGTGTCTTCCCTATGAAGACTGAGATTCCTCAGAATCTGACCAATGATAGCGCCTCCAACATTAGGATCCATTCCAGATCAAGTGGAAAGAATAACGAATGTGGGGGTTGAGACTCAAGCTGAACCCAATGAACTTTAGAAGAGGTTGAGCCAAGGAGGAGTAAATGACCTCGGATAGCCAAGGATCTGGGTAGAGACTTTGTTGTCTACCAGATCGAGGGTGATCCACCAAGTTACAAGGAAGCCATGGCTTCATCTGAAGCGAAACAATGGAAGGAAGCCATCAAATCTGAGATGGATTCCATTATGGCTAATGAAACTTAGGAGTTGGTTGATTTATCCAAAGGGTGCTCTTCCCTTGGGTGCAAGTGGGTATTTAAGAGAAAGCTTAGGCCTGACGGATCAATTAAAAAGTATAAAGCTAGGTTAGTTGCCAAGGACTTTAGGCAAAAGGAAGGTATTGTTATTTTGATACTTATTCCCCTGTGACTTGGATGGTCACAATCCGGATGCCCATAGAATTGACATCTGTATATGATCTCTCTATCCACCAGATGGATGTAAAGTCCGCCTTCTTGCATGGCGATTGTGAGAAAGATATCTATATGGATCAACCTGATGGACTTGTGACTCCTATGAATGAGGGAAATGTTTGCAAGATTGTCAAATCCCTTTACGGATTGAAACAAGCACCAAAGTAGTGGCATGAAAAATTTGACAAAACAATTTTGTCATGTGGCTTTAAGATTCATGAATCCGATAAGTGTGTCTATTCCAAAGTAAAAGATGATGAGTGTATTGTCTTGTGCTGTATGTTGATGACATATTGTTATTTGGATCACATATAAGAATTATCAATGCGACTAAGGCATTCTTAAGTAGCAAGTTTGAAATGAAGGACATGGGTGTTGCTGATGTAATCTTGGATTTAAACTGACAAGGTTAATTGATGGATTGTAGTTTCTCAATCTCACTATGTTGAGAAGGTACTTGAGAAATTTGGATATCAAGTCTGCAAAGCTGTAAGCACTCCTTTTGATTCATCCAAAAGCGTCTTTTTAAGAATAAAAGTGGAGTGCCGTAACTCAGCTAAGGTATTCACAAGTGATAGGAAGTTTAATGTATCTTGCCAAATTGCACAAGGCATGATATTTCATTCTCGGTTACAAAGTTAAATAGATATACTAGCTATCCTGACCGTACTCACTGGGAGGCTCTGGATCGAGTACTGAAGTACTTGAAGGGAACTATTTCCCTTAGTTTGCATTATATAGACATCCATATGTACTAGAAGGATATAGTGATGCAAGCTGGATATGGAAAATAGAGGAGCCTGTGAGTAATGGTCTTACTGGATATGTATTTACCCTTGGAGGCGGTGCAATCTCCCTGGAGGTCTGTGAAGCAGACCATTCTAGCTCGATCCACCTTTGAGGTTGAGCTGTGTGCTTTGGACACCACTGGAATTGAGGCTGAATTGCTAAGGGAACTTCTGTCTGAAATTCCCATGGTAGGTGATGAATCCCAATTCATCATTCTTTATTCCTTTATTTTAGCTAGAAACTTGAGCAAAATACCATGTAAATATGTGTAAATATCATAAATTGACAAAACACATGCATCGTATAAATATGCATAATTAGCATGTTTTGTGCCGAAATAAAGGAATAAAGAAACACAAGAAAAAGAGGGAAATATTTAGAATAAATATTGAGTGATCTTAATCCCCAAGGGAGGGAGCAACATTGGCCTGACCGCAAAAGAACCCAAGTAAGAAAGAGATAAGGTCATTCATACATGTACATACCCCCATATATTTAAATAAATTTATTTTCTTCAAAATAAAAATTAAAAAGTGTTTCTTATATTTTTGTACATATTTATAAAAATAAAACTAAAATAAAAATGAGAAAAAAACAAAATAAAAATAAAAATAAATAAAACCTCTCTCATCAGTGTATATAGACCATGTATATAAAATAACATACCTATTTATTTCTCCTTGAAATAAATAAAATAAAAATCAGGAAAAAAAATAAAATAAAAAGAAAATAATAAAAATCATTTTCCACCTTGTGTATATACCATGTACATATGTATATAAATCTATTTATTTAACCCATGTTTAAGATCATAAAATAAACTAAAAATATCTTTATTATTTCAAATTTTTGTTGTAAATAAATAAAATATAAAATTGGAATAAATGTACAAAAATAAACAATTCAAAATAAAGATCAAAAATCATACATGTATATACCTATATATAATAATAATATAATGTAAATACGGTTATTTAATTTTCAAAAAAATAATTAAAAATCACTAAAAATACTTTGAAAATAAATAAACATTTTCATGTTGAAAAGTTTTTGGAATAAAATCATTTACTAATTTTAAATGAATTTTCAAATAATAAACCAACGGAATTTTCCTATTGGTCCACGGGGGATTGTTGACCCCTGGTCAACTCCCCCTTGGACCATTTAGCCCGAATCCGCGTGATGTCCCGACTTTCCCCAATTTTTCCAGACGTGATCCGACCACCGAATAATCAAACCCCATGCCCCGATTGAAGTTCTCACATCCGTGATCCACGCCTGGCGGTTCTCCTAGGGATCCGTGCACCCGGATTCTTCACATGTATATAGCCGACCTCCACCGCACCTTTTCACTCATCTTTGGCTCCGCCACTTCATCCCAGGACCTCCATCACCTCCCTTAGAGTGACAGCTATCTGAGCGTGGTGTCGCAACGGTGAAGCTTCTCGCTGTGCGCCGCCGCGAGGTGCGCCGAGCCTCGGATCCCGACGAATCCTTGAGGCAAAGACCCCCAGAGCTTCCTTAGCTCACCCCCAGTCGACTTCGATCACCAGGTAGCTTCGTTACCCTCTAGATTAGCTAGATTTTCAATTACACCCAATTTGCGCCGCCGGCAGTCGCCGGCTAATTCACATCATCTCGGGCAGCCAATCGATCATCGGACCCTGACTCGCACTCACGAGACTCCTACCACCTTCTCCACCCATCCGATCAACTTGGTTCGCCCCGGAACCAAGAATTCGTGTCTCCTCCGCTGCCGCCTCGTCGGAGACTCCGCTCCGCCCCATTCCGATCATCCATTTCACCCCTAACCGGGTCGAGGCACTTTACCCTCGACCCAGGAGTTTTTCTGTGCATTTTACAGGTCGAAAGGGACCCATCTGAGGGTCCGACCGCTTAGCCACAGCAGCTCCAGCTCTACTCCGTCGCCGGGCCACTCCGGTGATCCCCGGTCTCATCGGAGGCATCCACCAGCTGCGGAAACCTCTGAACTTCATTTCTCCGATCTCAGCAGCCCAGGAGGAGGTCCATCGCGTCCGGATTGGGTCGACAAAATTCGTCGGCGTCGAGTTCTTTCTAGGACCTCCGTCCACCTTTCGATCAGCCTCCGTCATCCAGTTACGATCGTGACTGTCCACCCGCGAGACATGTATACCGTCCGATCCACTTAGGGTTCGATCTGAACCGTCGGTCACAGAGGAGAGGCGTGCATGCGTCTCAACCGTCAGATCTTCCACGTGGCACATCTCCAGCCGTCGACCGTTAATAATAGAGATAATTTGCACTTAGGCCCATCTGTTTATTGCATTTACTGTTTAGTCTTGTAAATATTTTAGCACGTTGTTTTTATTTGGATATTTTGCACTGAGGACCTTGTGTTTACTTTATTTGCATTGTCGTCCTTGTCTACGTGGAACGCGTGCATCGTCACGTGACTTTTTGGACAAATTGCATTGTTAGGGCTTGGGTTTTATGATGTGTTATGAAATGAAATTACTTTTTGATATTTGCATTTATACCCTTCTGCGTGGTTTTTATTCAACATGTGCTGAATATTGGGACATTTTGCGCCTTTTCTCCTGAAGTTTTCGCACGTGTTGTGATTAAGCCCCTGAAACACTTTTCTTGCATTTAGGTCCCTATGTACTGTGTGCCTTGTTTTGATTTAATAAAATATAAAATTAAATCCAAATTAGGTGAAATTTGGATAAGTGGGTCCTCCCATTGTGTAAAAATTTTCCTAAATTTTTGAGACATTTTTAGGCATTTTGGTATTTTTAAAAATCAAAAACACGTATTTTGCTTACTGTTTGAATTGGAAAATCAAATAAAAATATAAAAACCCGTTTAAATTCTAAAAAAATTAGAGTTAGTTAGTTTTAGTATATTTTAGTTTCTATCCAATTTTCGTGCTTTTTGGATTTATAAAATCCTTAAAAATTGAAAAAATCTTAAAACATCATAAAAATTCTAAAAACTTCTATAAAAATAAAAAAAATAAACTCTTTTTCTGTAGTTTAGTTTTTACATATACTTTTCATAAAAATTACCTCCTGATTTTTATAGATCAGTTTTATATTTTTAATTGATCTTTCAAGTCTGGCTGCACATTAGCTCTTGATTTTCCTCTTTCTTGCTTTTTATAAAATCAAATAAAAATTGAAAAATTCTGAAAAATTCATCAAAACACTTAAAAACCTAAAAAACATAAAAACATTTTTATTTGAATTTTGTGCTTTAATAATTTGTTATATTTGCTTGTTTTTACATTTTCTTATAAAATTAAAAAGATAAAAACATTTAAAAATACTAAAAATCCACCAATAACATTTTCCCCTTTATTTTTCGATTTTGACTACTTCGTGGCCTGCAAGGCCATCTCGTGCTCCCTGAGTCCGACCCTGGTCGCTATACCAGGTTAATAAAAGTAATGAGGACCGCTTCTTGATTTTATTGCTTGATTGTCTTATTTGGTGGTTCCTTATCAATTTTTCTTGATCGACCGATTTCCACTCGATTCGGGTCGCAACGACCCGAGTGAGATTATTTTTACCTAACCCGGATCTTGAGTGTTTTGGGATTTTTCGATCAATCAAAATGGCGCCGTTGTCGGGGAGTACGGCTTAGTAGTCGATTTCAATTTTTTCGCGGCTTTCTTTTTTGCTGCTTTTTGTAGATATTTTTGTATATATTTTCTCTGATTTGATTATATATTTTTTCTGGACTGACACTTTTGTTCTGTTTCTTGCGAGGGCCCGAGGACCGAGGCAACTTTTTCGGAAGCCGAAGCAACCGCGGGAGTCGGAGGCGGCTTCCTTCTTTACGAAGCCGTAGGAGAGCGCAAGGAGTAGAGCCGAAGTTTGGGAGCCGCGGAATAGCCGCGAAATAACTGTAGTTTAGCTTATCTTAGTTTAGATTTATTTTTCAGCAGAATTATTATTTTGTAATAATACATGGACAGACTTGGACACTTGGTTGACATTTCGGGGTCTGTTTCACCGAGCACCGGTGTGCTCGGGGGACCTCACCGAGATTTTCGTGGTTTTTCGCGGTTTTGATCATTTATTTACTGCTATTTGATTTACGCGGTTTTTAGCCCTAGCTTAGGATTTTGATTGATTGTGACGTAATTGATTAGGATCCAAACATCTAATTATCTCCTGTACCTATAGCTCGAATAATTAGATCTACTTAATTAAATCGCAAAGAAAAAGTCGGCTTATTTGAACTCTGGTCTACGTGCCTTGAGGAGTCACATAGAGCGCGTGCAGGATCTGTTGTGGCAGACACCGAGTGGCTCCCAAGATAGGACTCTGGACCTAGGCTCCAGTACCCGGCTACTGTTCTCTCGTGTAGAAATTGCTCTGTTAGGACCGGTTTTCCGCGTGCATCATATAGGTAGTTTATTCAGTCTTTTATTTATGTGCGGATCACCCTACATGTAGACTACTGGAGTCAGGTACGCATTTCTTACTCTGCATGCATCATTGATTCCCGTGCATCGGCTTTTTCATCTTCTCCCCTCGATTTTTGGACTAAAAATAATCAGGAGAATCGAAAAATTCGTTAGGCGTTGTTTGATTTGAAAAATATTAAAAAAACTATAAAATTGGGACTGCTAAACAAATTTGACCCTAAAAGATAGGGTTTTTATCAATTGTGCCCCTCCGAGATATCGCAATATCAGTTATGCCCCTATCTTTATGGTAATATCAGTTGTGCCCCTGACTTCTTGCCAATATTTCACTTGTGCCCCTCGGAGGGGCATAACTGATAATAATCTTTTATCAGTTATGCCCCTCTGAGGGGCACAAGTGAAATATTGGCAAGAAGTCGGGGGCACAACTGATATTACCAAAAAGATAAGGGCATAACTGATATTGCGATATCTCGGAGGGGCAGAACCGATAAAATCCCTAAAAGATACCTCACCTAAAAATCTGTCTGGGGAGAGCAACCCTCTCATTGTCTGGTTTGATTGCGCGAGAGAGGGACCCGTACACTAGGCTAGAGCCACATCCGAGCCCTGATCAGACTACCGGCCTTTTATACGGGACAGTCTGGTTGGCGGATTGGATTCCTACCAGGTCACATAACCGCTCTGATATCCTGACATGATCACCTAAATAAAATCGACAAGATAATTGACCGAACTCTTACGGTCTTCAGCTCAGCGTGGAGTAGGTGAATTCAGGGTTTGTATTGCTTATCTTGTTTGTTTCCAGATCTCATCCGCCAGACTCGCCAGATCGAGATGATCGGCAGGAGGTCCCTTAGGCAGCCACTGGCTGCACCGCTTGACCGCACTCCAGCCCGATCATCTAGGTTGGTTCGCGAGAGCTCAGACCGGCTCTCCGAACCCGAGTTTGATTCTGCCCTGTTCCCCCTTGACCACCCTTCATCTATTCCTGAGTTGCCAGTGCCAGATGCAAGACCACATGCAGATGATATTTCTGCACCTGAGTTTGGGCCTTTTGCCTTTACAGAGACCATGGCCAGCAGCGAGGATCACACCGAGGGACAGAGGCCAGAGACTACTACTTATGTTCTAGACCAGGGTGCGATCAACACCACCATGTTAGCCTATCTCGAGACGATACAGAGACAGATACGGGACCGGGGGGCATTCATGGTGGAGATGAGGAGAGAGATGGTGTGGCTCCGAGAGAAGAGAGATCAGCCGCGAGATGAGGAACGGAGAGACCCTGATCAGCTAGCAGCAGCAAAGCAGCCGAGATGGATGCGGGAGTTGCACAACCCTGGATCGACTCAGACACACAGCTGGGTGGTACTTCCTGCGATCGTGGGGGACTTCAAGTTCTCCCCGAACACACTTCAGCTTCTTCCCCGCTTCCACGGGCTCGCCACTGAGGAGCCCCATCTTCATCTCTAGGAGTTTCTGATGATCTGCAGCACCGTCCACGATCGACAGGTGGACGAGGACACCATCCAGATGATCGCCTTCCCCTTTTCACTGGCAGATAGAGCAGCCACCTGGCTGAAGCATTTGGGGAAGTTTGTTTACAACTGGGAGTAGCTCCGCACCGAGTACTTGCACAAGTACTATCCACTCGGGCTGATGAATGCAGCGAGGGTCCTGATTAGCAACTTCTCCATGCTCCCCAACGAGCAGTTCCATGAGGCATGGAGAGGTTCAGAGAACTGACTGACAGATGCCCGCACCACGATATCACGAAGCCAAACCTAGTTCAGAGCTTCTTCTGCGGGTTGACACCAGAGCTGCAGGGCCTGGTGAATGCTTCTTGTGGCAGTTCCCACTTCGCCAAGGATGAGGATCAGGTCTGGACCATCTACGAGGAGATGGTCGAGAACTATACAGTGATGTCTCAGACCCGACTCTATACTCAGGGACGCCCTCAGCCACAGACCGTGCAGTTTCAGAGGATAGCACAGGTTGACGCCAGTCCTTCCATTTCGTCAGCGGCAGCCGCACAGGCCGAGTCCACAGCCATCGACATGGGCATCATCAGCGAGAAGTTGGACCGGATGGAGCTGATCAAGAAGAAGCAGTGCCAGAGCATATTTCAGATGGAGCAGATGGCACAGTTGCTGAGGGATCTGAAGACACATGTCATGTGTCTCTAGGAGGCACAGACGGCTTCTCAGCCCCGTCTTCAGTCACGAGGAGATCCGAGAAGCAGCGACAGATCGTCCCAGCGCTCCACTCAGCCTAGACAGGTTCACCTTGTATAGGCAGAGCTGTACCAGCAGCCGCAGCCGTACTACCAGACACCACCATCCCCAGACACTCAGATGGTGGTCTACCAGCCGGATCAGCCCCTGACAGTACTCCCCCCACCCTCTTACGAGCCGGAGCTGTCGATGGATGTCAATGGGATTTGGTACGACCGACCCCAACCCGGTATCCGACGAGACCATCCCGGATTCCGTTGGTCAGCCGGAGGTGCCAGTTCCCAACAACAGCCTCCAGTTCAGGGTGGCCAGTATGGCCATCAGCGAGAGCAGCACCAGGAGCCCCCAGTCTCCTAGCCGCAGTCATCCCAGCCACAGCAGCAATATGGTCCTCGTCCCTATCAGTAGGGACATTCTTGGAGGCGTGATCAACCTCCTCAGCAGCAGCAGCATCCACAGCAGTACCCCTCTCACCCGCACCAACCACAACAGCAGCCTCACTACCAGCGAGGCCATCCATCAGGTTCTCATGGACCAGCCTATGAGAACCCGCCTTAGACGACTTAGCCCGCCTCATGACTGAGCAGCAGGCTACCTTCAGACGGGAGATGGACGAGTTCCACCAGGAGATGCGAGAGATAGTGAGAGGGAAGGCCGTCATCCCTGCCCAGATTTAGCAGAATCCGAACAACCTGAAGAGGAAGTCTGAGCAGGTAGAGTTTACAGATTACCACTCCTAGTGATTCTTTTAGTGATTTGTCTGCATACATGTTTGATGCTGATTTTGTCACACTTAGGAGCGGTAGGATGCCAGTAGGCGGCGTCTCGTCTGAGCAACGATCCCACGCCACACCAGGAGCGCCAGACGAGGAGGAGTGCGATACTGACGCCGTGAGAGATGATGACAGTGGTACTGATGCCACCATGGACGTTGATCCATCCGACGGTACTGAGGCCGTCGATTCACTAGTTGGAGGAGGTGGTACTGACACCACCATAGTTGTAGAGCCAGAGCGCGGTACTGATGCCGTGAGACGACATGCCGAGGGTGGTACTGAGGCCATCACTTCTACTAGTCCCGTTGTCTTTCCATCTGTACATGTATCTCAGGACGTTTCTGGAAATAAAGGAAAGGGTATGTTATTTTCGGATCCACATGTGTTGATTGATGATGTTTGTGTGGATTCTGTTGTTCATGAGCATGCCAGACCCTCTCCTAGTCCTTCATCTAAGAAGGACCCTGTGATCCCCTTTCCACGAGCACTTCACATGGCAAAGGAGAAGAAAACCAAAAATAGAAAAAAGAATCATAAGATAGAGTTCAACCAGCAAATGATAGATCAAAACCATATTCAGCTGTCTCTACAGGAAGCCTTGGAGCACATCCCTCTACTCCAGAGATCACTCAGAGACAGGACCACAGTTAGGAGGAAGAGGAGGAACCATAATTTTGAGATCCATGTGCTTACTAGAGCTACTTGCTTTGCGATATAGAACCGTCTGCCAGCCAAGAGGCCAGATGCAAGAGCCCCGTATGTCAGATGCCACATTCATGAGCAGAGGTTTGTCCGCACTCTATTAGACAACGGTTCTTCGATCAACCTACTTCCGACAGCCCTTCTCGACCGCTTCGAGTTGGGCACTCTCCGATAGAGCATGATGCTCCTTCAGTTTGCTGATCGATCTGTTAAGAGGCCGAAGGGGTTGCTGAAGGACGTTGGTGTCACGATTCAGGGCCTGAAATTTCCCGTGGACTTCGTTGTGTTGGACAAGGAGATCCCTGAGTCAGTGACCGATACCCCCATCATTTTAGGACGCCTGTTCTTGGCCGCAACCAAGGCAGTGTCCGACCATGATAGCGGGAAGGTGTACTTTCGCGTCGAAGGCGAGAGTATACAAATAGAGACGGTCGAGGAGACTAGAGCTAGAGATTCAGATTGCTCAGAGCCGACCACCGATTCAGAGCAGTTGACAGAGGCAGGGCGAGACATCCACCCGGACTGTGACTTTGTGATACAGATGACAAGGCAGTTTGGGCAGATCCAGTCGCACATGCCATCCTCTCACCTTCAGAGTTCACTGATGCAGAGACGCGAGCAGAGGAGAGCTTGGAGAGTGCATTCCTGGTCCAGGATACTTTCCGGCAACATATTCGGTTCTTGACTACGATACAAATTTTTGTGATTATGATCCCTCGGAGTCAGATACTGATTGGGCAGAGTTTGATGATTTGACACTGTGTATGACTTCCACTGAGACTACAACTAGAGAGGAGGTTGATTCCATGCAGGGCAGAGACAGTCCAGCTGAGCAGCCTCCTCCATATCCAGATTGTGAGCGAGAGTTTTCATTCTCTCGTGCAGATTTGGCAGCATACACTCGGATTCTTCAGAAGCCAGATTTGCCAGCACCTACTTGTCCAGAGCTGAAGCCGCTACCGTCATTGCTGAAGTATAGGTTCCTTGCGGGTGAGCATGAGATGTACCCAGTCATTATCTCCGCTGATTTGACTGGAGAGCAAGAATCCCGTTTGATGGGGGTTCTTGAAAAGAACCGCAAGGCGATAGGATGGAGTGTAGCCGATCTCCAGGGGATCAGTTCGGCTCTGTGCTCCCACCATATCTATCTCGAGGATGAGGCAAAGCCGTCGCGTGAGTTCCAACGGCGGATGAACCCGAATCTTCGAGAGGTTGTCATGAAGGAGATCTCGAAATGGTGGAGCGCCGATTTTATCTACCCCATCTCCAACTCCAAGTGGGTCAGTCCGTTGCATGTGGTGTCCAATAAGACAGGCATCACTACCGTTGTCACGGAGTCTGGAGAGGAGATCGCTACCCGGGTACCCACTTCTTGGCGGGTTTGTGTGGATTACAGACGATTGAACCAGGCCACCAAGAAGGATCATTTCCCCATGCCCTTTATTGATCAGATTATTGAGAGGCTGGCAGGGAAGAGCCACTATTGTTTCTTGGATGGGTACTCCAGCTATAATGAGGTGGCCATCATGTCCGATGACCAGGACAAGACTACCTTCACTTGTCCCTTCGGGACATATGCTTTCAGACGCATGCCATTTGGATTGTGCAACGCTCCGACGACATTCCAGAGATGCATGCTGTCCATCTTTTCGGACATGGTGGGGGAGTGCTTGGAGGTATTCATGGATGATATCTCGATCTACGACGATGGATTCGATTCTTGTCTTGACTGCCTAGACCGAGTCCTTCAGCGATGCATAGAGGTTCACCTTGTGTTGTCTTGGGAGAAGAGTCACTTCATGGTGACTCAAGGGACGGTGCTTGGCCACATCATCTCCAACAGGGGCATGGAGGTTGATCCGGCCAAGGTGGATGTCATTAGAAAACTTGATCCATCGTCCAACTTGCGGTAGTTACGGTCTTGTCTGGGACACGTCGGTTTCTACCGACGCTCCATTCATGATTTCAGCCGGATTGCCCGACCGTTGACTGATCTGCTGATGAAAGACACCGAGTTCCTTGTTGAATATAAGTGTCTATCGTCGTTTGAGACTCTTAATAGCTGTGTTATAGAGGATCCTGTTCAGCCACCCGATTGGTCTCTCCCATTCGATATCATGATGGAGGCCTCCGATTTTGCCGTGGGGGCCGTGCTGGGATAGAGGAGGGATGGAGTCCCGTTTTCCATTCACTACGCTAGCCGTACATTGGATGCCGCGTAGCGGAACTATACCGTCACTGGGAAGGAGATGCTAGCCGTAGTTTTTGCCTTAGATAAGTTCAGATCTTACATCATTGGATCTAGAGTGACCATTTACACTGATCATACCGCCATCAGGTACCTCATGGCAAAGAAGGATGCCAAAGCGAGATTGACCAGATGGATCCTTCTACTCCAGGAATTTGATATGGAGATTAAGGATAAGCCTGGAGTCAAGAATGTGGTGGCGGATCATATCTTCCGATTGGAGTATCTTGAGGATTCTGAGCAGATTGAGCCTATTTGTGAGACCTTCCCAGATGAGGCGATCCTTGCTATCACCTCGCTCCCATGGTATGCCAATATTGTGAACTATCTTGTCACCAAGAAAGTTCCACAAGATTGGCCCAGGCAGAAACTTGAGACCTTCCTCGTGAAGGCCAAGTTTTACAATTGGGAGGATCCCTTCCTTTACCACGAGGGAGGGGATAGTATCTGGCATAGATGCATTCCTTAGGAGGAGCACCACAACGTCCTCACTTACTGCCACAAGCTTGAGGCAGGAGGACATCACTCAGGGAGGAGAACAACACAGAAAGTGCTCCAATCCGGCCTATGGTGGCCTGCTCTCTTCAAGGACTTTGATGAATTCGTGAAGATGTGTACTGACTGTCAGAGGATGGGCACTTGTGAACAGCGTGATATGATGCCGATGCAGCCCATACACTTCTGTGAGGTTTTTGATGCATAGGGCATCGATTTCATGGGTCCATTCCCTAGGACTCAGGGATTTGAGTACATTCTGTTGGCCGTCGATTATGTGATTCGTTAGGTTGAAGCCATCCCTGCCCGAACCGTAGATGCTAGGAGTGTTTGCAGATTTTTGAGGAAGAATATCATTTCACGGTTCGGGGTTCCTAGAGTGTTGATATCTGATGGGGGTCTCATTTCGTCAACGACAAGGTAAAGGCCCTTGCTAGCGGGTTTAGCATAGACCATCGAGTTGCCACTCCATACCATCCTCATACAAATGGACTTGCTGAAGTGTCGAACAGGGAGATCAAGACTATATTGCATAAAGTCGTCCGCCCTGACCGAAAGGATTGGTCATAGCTTTTGGACTCGGTCTTGTGGGCATATCGGATGTCTTTCAAGACACCTTTGGGTACATCTCCCTTTCACCTCGTTATGGCAAGCCGTGCCATTTACCTGTTGAGCTGAGACATAGGTCAGTTTGGGCAGTCACTGATATACTTCTAGATCCAGGGAGTGTAGGAGATCAGAGAAGGGTAGAGTTAGCAGCCCTGGTGGACCTTCGTGATACTGCCTTTTCAAACAACCTACATTATAAGGAGAGAGTGAAGGAGTGGCATGATTCTCATATCAGCCACAAGCAGTTTGAGCCAGGACAGAGAGTATGGCTGTTTGATGCTAGGCTTCGATTATTTCTAGGGAAGCTACAGAGCAAATGGAAGGGACCTTATCTGGTTAGAAAGGTGCATGACAATGGGAGTATTGATATATCTGAGTTGTCTTCTGATGCTACCTTTCGAGTGAACGGTCAGCGGCTCAATCCATATCTAGATCATGAGCCGCAGGTCATTGATGTTGCCCCTATTCACTTTGTGTGAGATGTGGTCTCTTGACTCACATCTATTGCATCTCACGCCTGATTTTCATTGTTCTTCCGACTTGTATAGATCCAGTTGTCCATATCACTCTATTCTTTAGTCCCACATCCCTTTTCTCATCTTATGATTATGCTATACCTAGGGTGTACTTTACCCTAAGTATAGGTGGGATGTAGGACTCTCGGGTATTCTGTTGATTCTTTCTACCCATGTTTTGCTGCCTATACTTAGGGATATTTCACCCTAAGTATAGAGGGGGTAGACCCTGGACATCCTTCCACTCGGATTTCCCTTCATGTACAACTTGCTATACTTAGGATTACTTGATCCTAAGTATAGGGGGAAACACCGAGTCCTCTTCATTCTATTCTTTGATTCATTCTTGTATATACCATTCTTTTTCACTTCCCTATACTAAGCACGAGTTATGTCTTCTCCATTGCTCTTGATCACTCTGAGGACATCGTTCGAGCTAAGTATAGGGGGGTGTGTGTATATTTCATATATACTTTAGCCATAACTCGTACTTTGTGTGAGTGTGTTTATAAATAAAAATAGCTAAAAATCCATAAAAATTTAAAAATTTCCCTTGTAAATAAAATCCATCTTGCACATACCTATTTATTTATAAAATTATTTTTGTACAAATGATTGTAAAATACTTTTGAGTAAATAGCTTGTAAATATTTTCGTATCAAAATCTATGTATATAGTACAAAATTTTGGTAAAATGTTTGAAAAACAAAAAGTTTGCAAAAACCTTGTGTAAATTTTTGTAAATATTTTGCAAAACTTCGCATTCTTGCATACATCCATGTTTTCAAACATTTTTCAAAAAAATTGCACAATTGTAAATATTTGTAAAATAGCATCTTTGTAAATATTTGCAAAGTTTTTCCAAATCATAATTGACATTTAAAGTGGCCTGGAATTAAATTGACAAATGGAGCTTGGTTAAGACCTTAATCCACCTAATGATAAGAGGAACCTTATAGGGCTTAGGATTGAGACTTTTCAGGTCCATTGGGACTTAATTCTTTGAGTCCACTAGGCTATGAGCATATGTCATCTTGATGAGCCTAAGTAGAGCACTTAACAACACACGCATGACTCTCTGAGACAATGGCTTTACTTGCACCAGCACTTCACACATAGCTCTCCACGGATGAGGTGGTGAGGAGGCAGTTTCCTTTGGCTTGGGGTAACATATGAGGGTAGTACTTCTAGGCGGAACCTCTCTTCTTCTTATAGTGAAGGAAGTGCGTCTCAACTTGGTCTGGTGATTATGAAGTCTAAAGACTGAAGTGTGGGTTGCAATAAAGCTTCAAAAGAGGGATAGTCTACTGGCTCAAGAGGAAAAATTCCTTGTATATATGCTGCACCATGTAGATATGTTGTACATATGCAAATGAAAAAAAAGTGCAAAAAGAAAAGAACTCCAAAAAAATGGTGGGTCGGATTGAAAATTTAATAATCCCACCGGAGTGTATATAGTCAAATAAAGCAAAAATTTATGGTATACATGTTCCAATCTCGTGAAGCTTGCAGCGGGAGACTCAGCTAACACTGTTAGAGCTCCCAAGGATACATGGCTACACTGGCCATGGTCCATTCTCTTCTTCCACCTCTTCTTGAGCCGGTTGCACTTGAACTTAGAAGGGAATACCCCGCTTCTCAAGGAAAGAGTTGCTAGACCGAGGCATTAGAGTTACCGGGTTGAGGGAGGTTGATTATTCTTTGTTACTTCTGAGGTGGGGAGCTACATATCACTTACACCATACAAGGAAAGATTCCTGGTCATTAGAGTTTGTGTATCTAGACTTGTTCTGATCTGGTTTATTGAGGAGTCTTGACCATAGCCTAGTGGAACTTAGAGGCTGTTATGTTTTAAGTTTAAGTCCAAATAAGGTTCTGACAAATTAATAATCCAAAGGTCCGACCGAGCTCCATATTTCAATTTAATGAAGGAAAGTTTAATAATCAACCTTGATTTCTCCTCTTTTTCCTTTTCTTTCTCTTTTGCACTTCTTTTTCAAATAAGTGTTTGCTAAGGGACTAGCAAAAGTAAAGTATAGGTGGGTGATGATTCCCAATTCATCACTCTTTCCTTTATTTTAGCTAGAAACTTGAGCAAAATACCATGTAAATATGTGTAAATATCATAAATTGCCAAACACATGCATCATGTAAATATGCATAATTAGCATGTTTTTGTGCTAAAATAAAGGTATAAAGAAACACAAGAAAAAGAGGGAAATATTTAGAATAAATATTGAGTGACCTAATTCCAAGGGAGGGCTCAACATGGGCATGACCGCAAAAGAACCTAAATAGAAAAAAATGAAATAAGAAAACCACCTTCTTTGCAGGCAGCTAGGGCAAGATGGGGAGGAGGGAGAGGCGTGGTGGCGGAGGAGTGAATGCGGCACGATGGCACGCACAGGGATGGTCACCAACTGGACGGTGGCGAGGGGCACCTGGCGGCTAGGATTAAGTTAGGTGAGGTGGACCTGTGACGGCGTCAATGCGTGCTGCAGGAGGTCTGTGCGCATGTGGTGGGGTGTCGCAACCTGCGCGGAGGCGGATGACCGATGGAGGAAGGCAGCAGGTCGGAGCGGTGTGGTTTTGGAAGCGCTGCAACTGTAGGTGATTGCGGCGGGGAGCTGGGCTGAAGGTGCACGACTTGTGAAGGGTCGCAGGAGGATGTCAGGGGATGCGACTGGCAGTGGGCGGACCTGCGGATAGGTGGACACATAGGAGGTGGTTGTGGCTGGCGGTGGAGGAGAGGGGTCCGGCCACTAGCTACTGCAATTTTTTATTTTTTTTATTTTTTTGTGACTTAATTTTTAATTTTCCTAAATTTCTTAAGCAGGGACTAAATGGAGATGGTAATGAAGATGAAAATAAAGGGAAGTGATGTCGTAAATGTTGATGTGGTTTAAAAAAATAAGGGAAAAATATTAGATAAAATAAAATAACAAAGGAAATGAGAGGGAATACCTACATGAGGTTCATCAGATTTACGGAGCAGCTATGCTAGTCTTCTATTGTGTCCTATTGGAGAAGAAAATCGGAGAGCCTATGCGAGCTTGATGGGAAGCTCGTAGCACGACAATGATGGTCGTCGCGGATCTCGCCTGAAGGAGGTCATCGCTTGAGGAAGATGATAAGTCATTGGCACTGACACCACATTCCAAGCTGTCTCCTTTTTATCATAAAATGGCAGATGGGGAAAAATGAGGATGATGAGATGAATAAAAAGAAGAATAATGGGAAGTTGGAGAAAAATGAAGGTGGAGGAGATGGAGTGGAATGAGAGGTTATTAGGAAAATGGTGGAGTTGAATAGAGTTGAATGGGAGGTTAGAAAATATGGAGTTGAATGGAAGTTGTTGTAGGGAATGGAAAATAAATAAAAGGAAAAAAATAGAATAAAGTCGGTTATTAAATACAATAAATAAAGAGATGAAAAAGAGTGTAGAACTTACAAAATAAGACAAACAATGTGTACAAGTTTTTCTACTTTTATAATTTTAATTTTTGTATTTTTAATAAAAGATAATTACAAAATAAAAATAAAATAAAATGATATAAATAAAATACAACATAAAAATGATTTTGTAGATTTTTTTACTAATTAAGAAAAGTAAATAAAAATTGAAGAAAGAAAGAATATTTATGATATATACAATGTACACCTAGGTCTCAAAACACATATTTTGCAAACGAGTTCTGATTTTAATGAAACCACTTTCATTGGATAGATAGTTTTCTAGCTTACACTTTAAAAGTGAGTTTGGTAGATTTGGAGTTCATACGGAGCGGGGATTTGGCTGAGAAGTTGGACTTTATGGCTTTTTCAACTTTGGGATCTAGGAGTATTTATTTGAGGTGAAATTTATTTTTGTATTTTTGTATTTTTATATACATTTTTAAAACAAGTCATGGAAAGAATTAGCTGAAAAGGAATTGAAATGAAGTTATTAAAAATACATGAAGCTTTGTGCTATTTACAGGTGAAAAGCCCCTTTATTTTACATATTTTTATTATTAATTTATTTTATACAATATAATATACAATAATTAGTGTATTTTATTTACAAGAGTGATTTTATTAATTTATTGATTTTATGGATATTTATTTGAGATTTTACTTGGGGATTTTTCTAAGATCAATATTTTGAGATGATGAATCGTGGATTCATCAATACCCCAAATCCATCTTATGGTTTTGTTATACCTAGATGCACTTTATCCTAAGTATAGGGGGTATAAGACATGTGATTACTCATTTGTCCACTACCTATAGTTTTGTTGACTATACTTAAGGATATTTTACCCTAGGTATAGGGAAGGTAATACATGTACATTCTATTTCTCGGTTTTCCCCTTTGTATACAGTCTTCTATACTTAGGATTACTTGATCCTAAGTATGGGGGGTCATTGACTTCTATTGATTTTATTCTTGTGAGTTGTTGTAGTTTAGGATTCTTTTTACTTCTCTATACATAGCACGAGTTGTGTCTTTCTTCATTGCTCTCTGATCACTCCGATGATATCGTTCGAGCTAAATATGGGGGGTGTCATACATATCGTATATATACTTCATCCATAACTCGTACTTTACGTGTGTTAATAACATGGCTATCATTTGTACTAAATAGGAATAAAAATGTTTTGAAAAAGGATGTCAAAAATATTTGCAAATATTCTTTGTAAAAATGCTTTGTAAAATTGTTTCTAAAAACCTTTGAAATTTATTTTTGTACAAATTTTATAAAAATGTTTGCAAAAATGTTTTGTTTGCCAAATATTTAAAAATTATTTTATGTGGTATATTGTACAAAATTATGAAAATTGTGTGAAAATAAATGTTTGCAAAAAATATTTTGTAAAAAATGTTTTAAAAATATTTTGAAAAGTGTTTGCAAAATTGTTTTCGCACATGAGAAATAATTTACGAGGTAAAAGAACTACTTGTATATACACAATCTACCCCAATTATTTGTACATAAATAACCTTAATAAAGCCGGTATAAGAGCTTGTAAATAAAATCCATGTGTATATAAAAATTGTAGCCTAAACTATGTATTATCTAAATCTTTCCTTTCTCCTTATTTTTCAAAATACCTAAAAATTTGAAAATCCAAAATTCCCATCAAAACTTGCATAGTTTGAAAAATTCCCTACAAAAAGAGTTTTTTGTAAATACTTCTATATGCATTCTTCAGCATCATGGTTGACATTTAAAATAGTTTGTAATAAAATTGAAGAATGGAGCTTGGTTAAGACTTTAATTCATTTAACTTCAGAGGAACCTTATAGGATTTGGTAGTACAACCAGCAGGAACCTTCCATCCTCCTCTAGGGAGGGATGTGCACCTCAACCTGGTCTCGTGGCATTAAGGTAAGATTTGGGGTTGCAATAAAGCTTCAAAAAAGGGATAGTCTATTGGCTCAAGAAGAAAAACTCCTTATGTACATGTTTCACCTTGTAGATATGTTGTATATATGACATAAAAAGTGCAAAAATACAAAAACTCTAAAAAAAGGGACATGCCTAATTGAAAATAAAATGCATGACGGAGTGTATATAGTTGAATAAGCAAAGCTTATGTTTTCCACCGTCTCATCTCATGGAAGATTACAGCTGGAGACTTAGCTATACTGGTTAAGCTCCAGGGGATACGTGGATACACTGTTCATAGTACATTCTCTTCTTTTCCCCTCTTCTTGAGCTAGTCATACTTGAACTTAGAAGGAAATACCCCGCTCCTTGTTGAGGGAGGTTGTTTCTTTTCCATTTTTGAGGTGGGGAGCTAAATATCACTTACACAATACAAGGAATGATTCATAGTGATTAGAATTTGCGTATGTAGACTTGTTCTGACCTGGTTGTCAAGGAGACCTCACCATGGAATTGTGGAACTTGAAGGCAGTTAAGACTTAAACCCATTTTCCAATAAGGTTCCGTCAAAGTAATAATCAAAAGGTCTGACCGAGCTTCATACTCCAATTTTATGAAGATAAGTTTAATAATCAACTTTGATTCTTCCTTTTTCTTTTATTTTCTTTTTTCTTCACTTCTTTTTCAAATAAGTGTTTGTTGAGGGACTAACAAAGGTAAAGTATAAGGGGATGATGAATCTATGATTCTTATTCTTTACTCTTTTATTTTAGCCTTATATTTTAGCCAAAGCATCTAAAAATGTGTGTAAATACAATAAGTTATCATTGTACATGCCTTGTTAATATTTCATAATTAACACATATTTTTTAAAAATAAAAGAATAAAGAGAAAAGAAAAACAAAAGAATGATGTAACTATGTAATAAGTACAGGTTGACCCATACCCCAAGAGAAGGTCAACTATTGACCTAATCGACAAGGAATAAATTCGAGGGAGATATGGTCCTTGTATATTCATTATTATGCATATATATCACTTTTTGTATTTTATTCATTTATAAAAGACCTTAAAACAAATTATTTCCTTAATAAAACTTGTTTATAAAAATATTTTCTAAATAATAAAAATATTTGTAAAATAAATTGTTATACATATTGTAAATAATACCTCTCATCAAAGGCCACAAAAAAATAACTTAAAAGATCAATTCCAGGTGCATATGAACTCAAAATATTCAAAAATAACCTTTATTGGACTCTAAATTAAATTATCTTTAAAATAAGGATGGATTCATAAATGTTAGAGTTATGATATAAAAATTTGCTTTTTTGGGTATATTGTGTAGTCACATAGTACCTATACTTGTAAATAACCATATTTAATTATTTTAATTCATTATTTATGCATATTGTATTTTAGATACTTATACGTACTCCTAACATTAAAATAAAAATAAAATAAAAACTCAGAAACATAAAATAAAATAAAAATAAAATATTTATAGGTATACTATACATATACATAATACCCTATATTGCATATACTGTATAAATAATTTCAGAACAATAATTAAAAATCACAGAAAAATAGCTTGAAAAATAATAAACATGTTCATTTCAATCATTTTTCGGTTTAACCTCTTTTCTATTTTATATTCATCATTTTTGATTCTTAAAATCCAATTTTTTTATTGGCCAACCCGGGTCCGTTGACCCGGGTCAATCTCCCCTCGTCCAGACCTGAGTCGACTCCCTCATCGCTGGACTGGATTTCTTCCATTTTTCCAGGTCAGGTTCAACCATCTTCTCCCCTGATTTATGTGCCCAATTCCTCTCCTAGGATCCGTGATCCTCGAGGATCCCTAGGTAGAGCCGGATCCTCCTAGAGTTTCACACATACACTTGTTCCTTCTAGACCCTAGAAATCCCATATAAATTCTTGCCTCTGCAACTCTTGTCGAATAGCTCATCCCTCGAGCCTCTTTCCTTCTTAGCCACCTTCAAGATCATGACAAGATCTTCAAAGACCCCTTTGGAGCGCGTTTTGGTGGTCGGAGTATGTTGCTCATACGTGGCTGGAGCATTTCTTTCACGTGCAGCCTCCTTCATCATCCACAATGGAGTAGAGGCCAGGACCTCGCCTACACCTCCACCTGACTTCGTCAATCACCACAACACGCCCATGTATCACATCTTTCCCTTCCATCTTTGCCTTTCCCTTGATTTATCAATCACCCACACTACCACTTTCTTTTCTCCGACCATCTGGTCGAAGCGCCAGATCACTCATCCAGCCGCTCCGATCGCGTCTCCTGATCAACCTTCATCTCTCAGCACATCTTGATCACCCTTAGCTCTGACCTTAGGGTAGGATTTAAGGCTGACATGTACCCTCTTCACCTCACTAGACGTCGAACTCCACTCCACCTTGCTTTCATCTTTTCCTAGTTATAATAACCCGACCGAAGCTACGCCTCCGAATCCTATTATCCTTTGCAGGTACAGGTGCACACTAGGGAGTTCAACCCGACTTCATTTGAGGTGGCAGAGCAGCTCTATGTGGCGGAGCACCGCCAAGACCATCTGGTCGTTCACTACCCATCAGAGGATATAGTAGACGCGGAGCACCTTAACGAAGCTGTTGGACCCTGCAACAAGCTCATCATACCCTTGTAGCATCAGATACACCCAATCAAAGCTTGTCACACTTCAGTTCTTCCAGCATCCTCTAGCGCCATTAAATCAGTCAACTCTGCCCAGATTCTATCTACACTGTAGACTCACTCCCACTCCTTAAAGGTTGGATCAGACTTGTTGCAGATCTGAGCCGCACAACATCGCAACTTTTTGGACCGCCAGATCTGCTCACCAACGGTAATCAGAGTCGTACGTCAGAGCTTCCACGAGCGCACACCACGTATCTACAGAGGTATATTTCACTTTTTCCCCTGCAAGTTATTTTATTTTATTTAAGTCAAATAAATGTAATATGTAGTTAAAGAACTTTTGCATTCAGGACCTTGTATTTTCTTTAATAGCACTTTAGTCCAGTCGAGTCTCAGTCAATTATAGCTTCATGTGTTATTTGGTGTAATTACATGTTTTATCTTATACTTTGAACAAGTTAGGGAATGAACTAATTGTTTAGATATTTGCAGTTATACCCCTGTAAGCATTGTTTCAAGTGTTGCGCACGTTTTGTCTAGACAAATTGCACCTTGGCCCTTGTACTTTCTGATTGTGTTATCAGTAGGCCCTAGAGCTTAAACTATTTGCATATTAGTCCTCGTGCACTATTTTTAGTTTTGGGGTTTTATTAATTGCAATAAATAGCTAAGTAACTCCAAAAATTACGTTAACATTATATGTAACTCATGCTTGAATGTTTTATTTATGGTGATTTTTGCTTGTTAATTTTCGTTCATTTTCTATTATTATAAATTCAAAAACAGTACAAAAAGCTCCTGTTTGTCATAGAAAATTCATAAAATTCAAAAAAGCCTTTAAAATTTCACAAAATTTTATGTTGTTATCGTTTATCATCTTTTAGCTATTGTATAAATTTTATTGAAAAATACCTTCTAAAAACCTAAAAATGTGCAAAATACTCAAAAACTAATAAAAATATATAAATTTGACAAAAAAAATTTAAAAATCATTTTCATTTCATATTTGTAGATATTTCTTCATGGTATATCATAAAAACCATTCCCATGTGTTTTGAGCATTTTATCTTTTCTAAATATAAAAATATCCCTCATTGTACACCATTTAATTGCTTTGTCATTTTTATTTTTATAAAATCACAAAAATATATGAAAACTCTCCAAAACATCCTAAAAATATCATTAATAATATAAAACCAAAAAATATTTGTACTTTATTTTTCTGAGTATTTTTGACCTTGTAAAACAATACAAAAAGAAGACTTGTGTATTTCTATCTTATGTGCCGTGTTTGAAAATTTTAAAATTTGAAAAATAAAAAAAACACTAAAAAGATAAATAAAAATCCTTATATTTTCGAATCGACTACTTAGTTTTTAATTGTGCTCCTTGAGTTTGACCCTGGTCACTATACCAGGTTAATAAAAGTAGCAAAACCACATATTTTCTCTGCTTAATTTATTAGTGGTTTGAATAATTTTCTCGTTAATTGCATTGATTGATTAGGGTCGCACTGACAGTTTAATTTTACACTTAACCCTAGTTAGTCCAGTGGTTATCAGAGCTCTAAGCTCCAACACTCTCATGTGAACTCAACCTAATTCCAGCACCCACCGGAACCCACCGCAGTCCAATTGCCACCAGAATCCGAAGCGACGACAATACAGGACCTCGACTGCACTAGAGAGATATTGGCCACGTAGCAACTTTCAAGCCACTTAAACCGAGTAGAAGTGTCTGCCATTCATTGTCAGCGATCAAACTACAGATCTCCCGCTATCTTCAGCCCCCCTCTGTATACGTCCATCTCCAGCAGATGCTCATACCAGGGTCGTCGTCGTGAGAACTTCAGGAGGAGTAGAGGAGTATCACATAGTTGTCGTTGATCTCATCTAGAGTCACATCCTAGCTGTCAATGCAGCGAAGAAAGGAGCAACCTCTTGATATTTTTGCAGAACTACCCAACCAAAATTCCATTAATTACATATAATCTCTTTTTCTGGACCTATTTGAGATAAAATTATTATGATGAACTACAATCCACTCCTTAGCTTCAACAATGAATATTTGCTCATTTTATGTCCGAAAATTGCAAATTTGGTACTATATTAAATCTCATTTTCCCTCTACCATTGTGAGATATATTTCTCTGATGTTTAGTTAAAGATTTTTTTTGAGAAATAATATTTCATACAGGGAAGAATTGAGAAGATCTTAAGCACCATCTCTTGAAACAATATGGATTCTAGTTCTTAGATAATCTGAAGAAATTTTTATTACATGAATTTCATTGGATATGTCTAGAGACATAATTTGATTGATTGAATATTTTTAGAAACATTTTTTGTAGGGGCTATATAGAGGAGGCTTGCGTAAATTATTCTCTGACTTCTTTGTGATTTTAAGAGCATTTCTTTGAGGATTGAATCATAGGAAGATATTAGTTCATATTGAGAATTATCATTGATCTTAATTATTGCAAGAGTAGTTATTGATTAATCTTCTAGCTTGCATACTAGATTTTATCTTGATAGATATTTCTCGAATTTATTCTTTAGATATGTGATTTCTTTTGAAGATTTATTGATCATATTAATTGAGGATTTAAATCGTATTAAATCACAGATCCCGAGCTTAATTATTTTCTCTGTTTATTTTATTTGCATTGCACCTCATTTCATCGCATTGTATTATCCCAACACAAAAATTGACATTACAATTAATTAATTATTTAAATTAATAAACCATGCAACTAGAAGTAGTTTGTTTCCTGTGTTTGACTTTTGTATCTGTCAAGTAAACTTTCTCCACGACATTCAAAGGTTGTGGTTTTTGCTGAATCGAAAGTCATCTCCTATACTACAACTTTAGATTATTAGAGAGATGAATTTCACGTTCATCAACCCCAAGATAAGCATTTGAATGCAGAAAATATGTTCTAGGTCAGCGAGTCTACTTGGGAAATTTAAGATCCTCGATCTAGTTTTTTGGAGTCAAAAATGCATATTCTTTTGTTTCTTTAGAGAATAAGGACGATTTAATTTAAGAGATCTCCCTCAGATCTGAGTACTCCAAGAAAAAAACACCCATCTCTATTTTAAAAGCACAAAGGATTTTTGCAAGGAATAAAAATCTAACTAGGTCACTAGACTTCTACTACCCTATTATGATTGACGTTTATATGAAAGGAAGTGGCGGTGATAATATGCAGTGAAGCACAAAGGAAGACTAGAAGCAGCAATTATGGAAATACAAAGGATATACCAGATTACCAATCACACCACCAATTGTGAGCAAATATATATCCTCCACAATAAAAATAACCATTATTCAACATGCGCGCTCCGCTACGTCTCAGACATCGGCTCGTACTCAGGCTCGGGCTCGGGAGAGTCAATTCGGATCTCGGATCTCGATACTTTTGCTGCAGCTTTCATTTGTTAAGTCGGTTAAATTAATCACATGATTAATTTGGTAAGTCGACTAAAATGGGGATTCAACTCGCCATTATGGACACGATTCTGGCCGTGGTTTCGGGATCCGAAATGATACGCCTGTTGAGGGATGTTTTCAGAAATCGAAGGTACCACGCTAGGGTACGCGACCGTCTTTATATCTTCCTTCCCCCACGTTGTTTTCTTCACTCGAAGAAAATCTCACGCGTCTCTATTCGCGTTCTGGTTCTTCCTCTCGCAGACGAACCACCCTCTCTTTCTCTCGGTTGTTGTTCTCTGAGGTACATTCGAGGACGATCTCGTCGGTGTGCGCAGATGAAGATCGTGTGCCGTCGTATCTTGGGGGCAGATCACCAGTACCCTATGCACTGGTATTGTGGGGGTGATATCCTCTCTAAGGACAGTCCATTTCATGGACGCTTCGGTGATTTCTAATCTAATCTTTCTTATATTTTGTTTACCGCAATTTGTTTATTGCTGTACCTTTCCTGGATCTCACCCTAATTTATGTTTCTGTTCGTTTAATCGGTTCCTGCCTGCATTCTGTAATCGGATAATGGATTAGAAATGCATGATATTAATATTGATAATCTTTAATGCATTTCTTTTAATCCATTTGTATCCGTGTAATTACTGTTTATTATATGCGGTAACAGTCCTGGTTTCAACAATTCTAGGCTTAAGTCTTCCAGAAAATGTTAAATCCAAACTGCATGAGCGGTGGTCATACTACATGCAAGTATTATGCATTTCATGTATGTTTTGATAAACATATTTGTTTCTTTCTACCTCAAGAAATGACTACTCCACTAAACATGAAAATATAGCCTGATTTATATTTTCTATCATCTGCGCATGTGTGTGGTCCTCCATTCCTCCTCTCTACTATTGCTACAAGAGCTTGGTATATAAGTCCACCAAAAGTTTAGAGCTCCAAGGTATGGTATTAAACTTCCACCCAAACTTTTCCATATTTCAAATTTGAGAATTCTCAACCTTCCTTGCAATCCATTTGGTTTCCCAATTGAAACCAAATTTACTTCAGCAATCCCCCGCGGATTCACCAATTTAAAAAAGAGATTCAAAGAGAGTTTAAACATAATTTTCGCCTGCCACACTTTGCTTTCAGTAAAGGTACCTTCCGGTTTGAACCTCTACCTGAGTTTATACTTTCACTTTAACAGGAACGAAGTGAACTACGTCTTGAACTTCATACCTTGGTGTTAACGTATACGATAGAAACAACAGAGTGTTGTTCTTGATACAATCTTCAGGGTTGGTGCTCTTAAAGGCCATTCACCCCTATCCTGTTTCATGAGTGTGTTCAGGAAAGATGCTCTTCCTTTAATTGCGGCCCACAATAATAATCACATAGGCAGCGTTCTCCAAGGATGCACTGCTAACATCCTGTTCAAAGTCTTGAACCCATTCAGAGCCTACGCTGTTCCTAAACTTGCAGCTTAAATTGCACTCAGGCTTTTAGGGATAAGACACTCATGCTTAAGCATTGAACCAAGAGTGCCAACCAGTTCTCCAAACAGCTTGTCATTACCACATTGAACCTACTTTGTGGGATCTCCACTCAGATAGGTTGGATTGCTACTGTAGATGAACTCCCAATGGGTCTCAGTCTCATCCCAAGCCTAGACTTTAGGACTAAAGATCTATCAAGTTCCTTAGTCAATGGATCTGATGTGTTGTCTTTGGATCCAACAAAATCCACAGCCAACACTCCTCGAGACACCAAATCCCTTAACGTCTTAAGTCTGATTTGTATGTGTCTTCTTGTTTTCTGGTTAAACTTTGAACTCTTGATCTTGGAAATTGTGGTCATATTATCGCAATGTACCGAGATCGCGGGAACTGGCTGACCTACTGATTGACCGGAAAATCCCAAAACACTCAAGATCCAGGCTAGGTAAAAATAATCTCACTCGGGTCGTTGCGACCCGGATCGAGTGGAAATTGGTCAATCAATAAAAATTGAAAAGGAACCACCAAATAAGACAATCAAGCAATAAAATCAAGAAGTGGTCCTCGCTAATTTTATTAACCCGGTATTGCGACCAGGGTCGGACTCAGGGAGCACGAGATGGCCTTGCGGCCTACGAAGTAGTCAAAAATCGAAAAATAAAGGGGGAAATGTTTTTAGTGGATTTTTAGGATTTTTAAATGTTTTTGTCTTTTTAATTTTATAAGAAAATGTAAAAACAAGCAAATACAACAAATTATTAAAGCACTCAAAAATACACAGAAAATTCAAATAAAAATGTTTTTTTATGTTTTTTAGGTTTTTAAGTGTTTTTGGTGAATTTTTTCGAATTGTTAAATTTTTATTTGATTTTATAAAAATCAAAAAAGAGGAAAAATAAGGGCTATTGTGCAGCCAGACTTGAAAGATCAATTAAAAATATAAAATTATCTATAAAAATCTAGAGATAATTTTTATAAAAAGTATATGTAAAAACTAAACTACAGAAAAAGAGTTTGTATTTTTTTGATTTTTCTAGAATTTTTTCGAATTTTTATAATTTTTTAAGATTTTTTAAATTTTAAGGGTTTTATGAATCCAAAAAGCACGAAAATTGGAAACAAACTAAAATACACTAAAACTAATTAACTCTAATTTCTTTTGAATTTTTAAATCATTTTTTATATTTTTATTTGATTTTCCAATTCAAATAGTAAGCAAAATACATGTTTTTGATTTTTTAAAAATACCAAAAAGCGTCAAAAATGTCCGAAAAATTTAGGGAAATTTTTACACAGTGGCAGGAGCCACATGTCTAAATTTCACCTAATTTGAATTTAATTTGATATTTTATTCAATCAAAACAAGGCACATAGTACACAGGGACCTAAATGCAAGAAAACATAGTTCCAGAGGATTAATCGCAACACGAGCGAAAACTTCAGGAGAAAAGGTGCAAAATATCCCAATATTCAGCACATGTTGAATAAAAACCACGCACAGGGGTATAAATGCAAATATCAAAAAATAATTTTCATTTCATAATACAGCACAAAACCCAAGCCTTAACAATGCAATTTGTCCAAAAAGTCACGTGATGATGTACGTGTTCCACGTAGACAGGGATGACAATGCAAATAAAGTAAACACAAGGTCCTCAATGCAAAATATCCAAATAAAAACAACGTGCTAGCCTAAGTGCAAATTACCTCTATTATTAACAGTCGACGGCTGGAGATGCGCCACGTGGAAGATCTGACGGCTAAGACGCGCGCACGCCTCTCCTCTGTGACCGACGGTTCAGATCGAACCCTAAGTGGATCGGACGGTATACGTGTCTCGCGGATGGACGGTCACGATCATAACTGGACGATGGAGGATGATCGAACGGTGGACGGAGGTCCTAGAAGAACTCGGCGCCAGTGAATTTCGCCGACCCAATCTGGGTGCGATGGACCTCCTCCTGGGCTGCTGAGATCGGTGAAATGAAGCTCAAAGGTTTCTACAGCTGGTGGATGCCTCCGATGAGACCGGGGACCACCGGAGTGGCCCGGCGACGGAGTAGAGCTGGAGCTGTTGTGGCTAAGCGTTCGGATCCTCAGATGGGTCCCTTTCGACCTGTAAAATGCACAGAACAACTCCTGGGCGGAATGGGGCAGAGTAGAGTCTCCGGCGAGGCGACGGTGGAGGAGACGCGATTCTTGGTTCCGAGGCGAACCAAGTTGATCGGATGGGTGGAGAAGGTGGGTAGGAGTCTCGTGAGGGTGAGTTGGGGGTCCGATCATCGATTGGGTGCCTGAGATGATGTGAATTAGCCGGCGACTGCCGGCAGCGCAAATTGGACGTAATTGAAAATCAAGCTAATATAGAGGGTAACGAAGCTACCTGGTGATCGAAGTCGACTGAGGGTGAGCTAAGGAAGCTCTGGGGGTCTTTGCCTCAAGGATTCGTCGGGATCCGAGGCTTGTATTTTCCCTTACATTTTCGTAAAAGTGCCCCTGTGCACAATTTTTATTGTCATTTCAATTTCTGGAATTGCACGAATACCCCTATGCTCATACTTTAATTTGGACATCCATTTTGCATCGTTCATTTTAATAGAAAATGTCAAGTTGTTGAGCAATTAATTCTCTATAATCAGATAATTTATTGTAATTTTTGTGATCTTTGGGTAATGAATTAAAAATATTTAAGTTCTATGATCTTAAATTCATGTTTAACTCACAGTTGCTCCAAAAATTATGGAAAATTTTAAAAAATGCCTTATAATGTGATTTATTTTCTGTCCAAATTCCATCTTAATTGGAGTTTTCATGTGTCTTAAATAAATGGTAGAGTGATTTTGGTAATTAATTTTTAATTAAATCCACACACATTATTTTCTCAAAATTGCAACTTGCCTGGATTGCTCATTAAAATACCTTATTGAGATAATTTTCTCTCTGGTTTAATTGATAATCTGAATTTATTAGGAATTAAATACTCATTGCCACTCTGTTTTCATTAAAAAATCATAAAAAATTCATATCTTCTCTAAAAATTCCAAAAAATTACTGTAGCCTCATTGCAACTTGTTTAGGTTCCATTAAAAAAATCATAATTTTTTCACTATATTTATATGAAAAATTATGTAAAAACCCATAAAAGTGAACATTTTTATTATTACATTTTGACCCCCTAAAATTCCAAAAAAAGCGTGTCGCATTCATCACTGGATTAATTTTTTTTAAAAATATAATTTATTTAAATTGGAATAATTTGACATTAAAATTAATTTGGCTAAGTTTTATGTTTCCTTATTAACGTAATTGACATGCATTTTGCATTCTTTTTTTCATTAAAAGAATAGAAAAATTACGTGTTCAAAACCTAAACCTAATTATTCTGATTTAACCCAAAGTTATTCCTTTGCCTCCCTGTGTTCGACCCCGGACTTGCCCAGGATATAAATTTAAGGCAAGTCCTCTTAATAGAGATATTTGATTCGGTTCTACAGGATTCGTTAAATATACGTATTACAATGAGTACACATTATATCACATATTTAACGACCCATCATATGGTGCCATTGCCGGGGTGGCATATGTCTTAGGGAATAATTTGGAAAATTAGATTTAGGTTTTCACGCACTCGGATAGTCTGACCCCCAAACCATGTTTTATATATTCCATTTTTATCTCAATTATTTTTCTGCTTATTTTTTATATATTTTGTTGTATATCTCTCTAATATAAATTTTATTTTCCTTGCAAGGGTAATGTGAACTTGGAGTGCATGTGAGGTCGACAGACATGACGTGCGTTGACTGTTGGAGAGTTAGGAAATTTAATTTATTTTTTAGAGAATTTTCGTAATTATTATGCTATACTAATTTAGGTAATTTTCTCATTTACAACGACTCTTGTTTGACTGCTCGCGCTTGTATCAGGACTGGACATTTGATCCATTCGTGGTCATGTGGTTGATTGGCGTAGAATAGGACTTGCACTTATGACTCTTAGAGTATTTTTAATAGAATATTTTTATTTCTTGTTCTCGTAAGCTTTAGGACCACACATCACATTTAACGAGACACACTTAGACCAAACAGAGCTATTAGTTATTAAAATGTTCATTGCCCGCTAATAGAACTGTCTGTCTAGGAACGATTTTCTCATTTGCATCTCATATAGTATAAAATTTCAATCCCACCTTGCATCTTGCGTGTAGAGCGCGAGGATCACTATAAGTATTCTGAATTGGGCTGCATCATTGATTTCACTATTTGCATCGGTTTTTCTCGACTCCCTTCCCCTTGGTTTTGAAACTTAAGTTAAAAGTAAATTGGGACTGATCGTTAGCGTACTTTGTTTGGTAGATTAATCAAGTGATAATCGATCTTAAAATTAGGACTGCTAATCAGAGTTGACTAAAAAATACACTAAAATTAACACTTGTTTTTGGGAGAGAAAAACCTTCATTATGCTTGTGCTATTTTGATCGTCGAGAGGTGAGGACGCATCCCTAGTATAGTGCCCGAAACCTACTTTTAAGCCTTGTGTAATTAGACGTATATCTCGATTTATCACCTAATTAAAATTGAAAAGATTAAACGATCGGACTCTTGCGACCATCACAGTGTTGAGTAGGTGAACACAGGATTTGTTCTCGTGTTTTTCTATTTTGTGTGTTATTCGATGCACTTGCACACTTACTTTCTCGATTCGCTTCATTCTCCCATCTCTATTCAAAGATGTCATAATGTTGGTCATCATATCCGGGCCACTCTTCTTCGACCATATTTCGACCATCTCCACCCTCTTATTCATCTTCATACCTACACCCTAACCGCGAAGTCAGAACTCCGACTGACTTCTCCACTTCTTCATCCTTCTCACCTACCCCACATTCTTACACCCATGACCCACATCCACCTTGTATTGACTCAGCATATTCTCATCCGCTTGATAGAATTAAGGAACAAATAGAAGAGCAAGCTACTGCTGAAATGAATGATTGGCAGAAATAGTTGCCCCCACAGACCTCATTGTCACCTCAAGTTGGGATAGGGCAATCATTGGTCTATACACATCCTGATTTGATCTTAGGGTACAACATGTTCGACCAAACAGAACGAATGGATAGGCCTACACTACATGAACTTCTTGACTTGATCAGCCTTAGTGATCAATCCCACATTGACCAGCCTTCATATGACCCATTTGGAGAGCCGACATATACAGGGGATTGGATTCATGCGATCAATTTATAGACCCTCTGTCTATTGACTCCACTTTATGAGGCTCCGACCAACATATGTCATACAGATGGGTCATACTCAACCCAACATTTCATGCTTGAGTCAAGGTGTGTTGAGTATAGAAATCTGAGTTCTTAACCATATTTCCAACTGAGCATACTTCTCTCATGATGTGTCATGAGAAATTATTGGACGATGACATTTCTAGACCAATCAAGAGTACATGTATGAAAGTGGATCATGGATTTCACGAATTGAATTTTGAAAATCTGGAAGACACCGGATTGACCGCACGTCATGTACACATGGAGTCCCTTCTACCTCCCTCTTCTGCTAACTACTTTCCCTCCATACTAGAGTCTGTACATTCTCCTACTCCTCCTTCACCTATCAAAAAGACCAAAAAAATTGAAAAACCCAAAAATACCATAGAAGTTGAAAATGGGGAAGATCTTAAAAAATTGGACCCTGCAGTTAGGGAAGCGATTGACAGATAGTTGATTTTTTAGCTTCCCTTAATAATGCCATTGAATAATTTACTGACCTCAAAAGATTTGTGAGAGGTAAATTGATGCCTAAGAGGTTCGACAATAAGAGAACAAAAATTGAGAAACACATAGTGTTTACGGCCACTTCTTCGATGGTAGGGAGAAAACCAAGAGCTGCAGAGTGAAGCGGGTTCCAAGGTTTGATTATGAAATCAAAGACACTACTTTTACCCATGCAAGAATCTATGATGACTCACCGGTAAATATCCTCCCGACCTCTGTGTTTACCAAGCTCAAACTCAGATCAACCAAGAAGATGAGAGAGATCGTTCAGTTGGCTGATTGGTCTATAAAACGGTCGAGAGACAGCCATGACCTCCGAGAGAAAATTGACTCCCGTCTCTCTACTACACCTGAGATACCAACTTTTCAGACAACCATTGGTTCAAAGACTCCCTACACCTCCGCATACCCACTACTTGCATAACCACCACCGTGACAGCTTCTACAGAGGACTCACACTAGAAGCTGCCCCTGAGTCAGACACGGTCATTTCTGATTTCCTTAACTATGTATATGATCTAACGCATGAGCCGACCAATGCCAAGCCAACAGAGAATACTATGCCATACAAGAGACGTATACTGACCCTGTAGAAGTATTACAATGCATATGGTGACTCATATGATGATGAACCTCTGGTCAGCACCTTACACACACTACATCTCGGACCTACACCAAAAGAGAATCGGGACCAAATTTACCAATCTCGATAAATCGATTGCTTCATCCTCTAGTCGGTCATATGGTAAGATGAATAAGAATATTGATTCCTCAAGGTGTTCTCTTGAACTACTCAAGACGTATCACTCTCCTCTTCCTCTTGATGCTTTAGGTTCTAGAAAACCAACTAAGAAAGTTTCCTTCGACGTTCCAAATATGAAACTTTCTGAGGAGTCCTCATCAGGTTCGGATGAGGTGATCTATATGAGTGAGCTTAGTTCGACCATTCTTAAGCCATATTTGAGCAAGCAGTCATGTGTCGACCCTCGTTGGATGTTCCCTACACCTCACTATTATTCCTCCGAGGACGACTCTTATAGAGATACATGTATATACTACCCACCCCTCGCTCCTACAAGAAGGTTCGACACAAACCTTCTTCTTGTATATTCTCACTCCTCCTTGTATAGATTTTCCTTCCTTTATTTCCCTCCTTCCCCCACTATTTGCATCACTCACCCCAGTTCCATATCATTTTCATTTTGTGGCTATACTTAGGATGACTAGATCCTTAGTATAGGGGGTGAGGGACCCGATTTGCTCCATGTCTTCTTGTATATTGTTTCCTACCCTCATCGGTCACCTAATCTTGTATTTTATCAAATTCTTAGGCTGACCAGAGCCTAAGTATAGAGAGGTTGATGCCCATTTTATATTCTCCACCGCTCTTTTATTCTTCTTCTTCTCTTCTATTCTTTTTCACCAACTTATGCTTACTATGAGCTACGGCTTTTTGTAGCCTAGTTCCATGAGAATATAACACATGATAAGTATAGTAGGATTTGTATATATTACATATATACTTTACCTATAGTTCATACTTTAACTTGTTTGTAATTAAAATAAGGGGTTATGGGTAAATTGTTGTAAATAAGAGGTATAACAATAAAACTTCTTCATAAAAAACTTTTTCAAAAAAAAACTTAAAAACTCTACTTAAAAAACACTTTTTGAAAAAAATCAAAAAATATTTTCAAAAAAATCAAAAAAGAACTTTTCAAAAAAAATGATTTCTTCCTCTTTTCAAAACAAAAAGAGTGTCCTTTCTTATTTACCTTTCTTTTAAAAAAAGAAAAAAACAAAAACCTTTTTCAAAAAAAGGAAAAATCTTCTTTATTCTTTTCCTTTCTTTTTAAAAAATAAAAAAATCAAAATCACAAAAAAACTAACTAATGAGTTGGTTTAGTCCCTGACACATTCACATTCACACAAGACTAGTGAAGTTCAAGAACACTTGGTTTATGAGGTCTTGAGATTTTGAGTTAACTAGCCTTATCCATTAGGGTCTTCGACTAAATTGTTCACATTTCTCTAGTTTGATAGATTTGTTTGACATATTGCATGCTTAGTCTCTACTTAAAAATATGATCAGCACCTCACATACATGATTGTAATTGTGATGAGATGAGTTGAAATTTCACTTGAGGAACTGGGATAAGATATTTGGGTTTGGACCTGATTTTCTGACGGTCAAGGATGGGATAAAATAAATGAAGGCTTCATGAAACCTGAGTGTCAGCACCTTTAGCTAGTTTGAGAACATGGTTCTTGTACTATCTCTTGGCATTTACCTATGTGTCAGGGTGTGATGAAATTTAAATAAAATTTGATTAGTGTGCGCTACCACTTGGTAAAAGTAGTGAAGCTAGACAAAATCAAAGCAAAGAAAGAAATAAATGTTGAAAGAAAAGCTCTCACCATACAAAGTCAAATATCAAAGAACTTCCACCAAAGGCGAGCTCTCCCAACCATTTCAAAGTATCCACTTGAATCACCACTATTAGGTTTAAGAGTCGGGCTAGCACCAATAAAGGGTTATGCATTGTATAGTGATATAAGTCTGGGTGTCGAAGGTATCTTAGATACTTAAAAGAGACACCTCGATGTACTCCCAAGAAAATAAGTGCAAACGACTCTGAATTTTCTTTACGGACAAACTGATCAACAACCAAAAAAATACACGTGTTGAGTTAATAAGGCACTTGAGAGGATCCTTATTCCAATGAGAGGGAGAGAAGAAATGACACAAATCTTATGCCCTCCACCAAATGGCCTTCCATGTACACTTTTAAGTCTGACAATTAAAGAGACGATGGATTGGATGTAAGAAATGATTTATTCTGTAGTGTTGAGGATCGGGTTCTTAGGAGAGTCTCTTGGATTGGAACTTTGGGTGACGTTGCGACTCTGCTCTTTTAACTACAATCCACACTTAAAGTCATATCCCTATTATATGTGTATATAGAGAGAGTCTGGTGATTAGGGAAATTGGATACCCTTTTACTAGAGCTTGGTTCAGCTTATAATTTTAGGATCTCTAAAACTGAGGGTTCTTAAACAAATGAAGTCGTGTATTCACATGTACAGTTAGGGGTTATTCCAACTTATTCATTCTTTATTTGCTTGAGGACTAGAAAAGTTTAAGTATATGAGGTGATGAATCCACGATTCATCATCTCAATATATTGATCTTAACAAAATACCTAAGTAAAATCTCAAATAAATGCCCATAAAATCAATAAACTAATAAAATAACTCTTGTAAATAAAATACACTAATTATTGTATATTATATTGTTTAAATAAATAAATAATAAAACTCGTAAGATAGAGGAGTTTTCATCTATAAATAGCCCAAAAATTCATTTATTTTTAATAATTTCATTTCAACTACTTTTCGGTTAATTCTTTCTCAGAATTGTTTATAAAAATGTAAAAAAATACAAAAATACAAAATAAATTTCACCTCAAATAAATACTCCTAGATCCCAAAGAGAAAAGGTTGTAAGCCCAACTTCCTGACCTAATTCCTGCTCTGTATGAACTCGAAATTCACCAAACACACTTTTAAAAAAAGTTAGAAAATTATCTATCCAATGAAAGTGGTTTCATTAAAATCAGAGCTCTGTGCAAAATATGAGTTTTGGGACCTAGGTGTACATTGTATATTTTGTAAATATTCTTTCTTTCTTAAATTTTTATTTACTTTTCTTAATTAGCAAAAAATCCAAAAAATCATTTTTTGTGTTGTATTTTATTTCTATTATTTTATTTTATTTTTATTTATATTTATCTTTTATTAAAAATACAAGAAAATTAAAATTAGAAAATTAAAAAAACTTGTACATATTGTTTGTCTTATTTTGTAAATTCTCTACTCTTTTTATTATATTTATTTTATTGTATGTAGTCTACTTTATTTTATATTTTTCCTTTATTTATTTTCCATTCTCTACAATAACTTACATTCAACTCCATATTTTCTAACCTCTCAATTAACTACACCAGTTTTTCAATAACCTCTCATTCCACTTCATCTCCTCCACCTTCATTTTTCTCCAACTTCCCATTATTCTTCTTTTTATTCATCTCATCATCCTCATTTTTCCCCATCCGCCATTCTAAGAGAAAAATGAGAAAGCTTGGAATGTGGTTTCGGTGACAACGACTTATCATCTTACTCCAGCGACAACCTCCTTCAGGCGAGATCCACGGTAACCATCATTGCCGTGTCACGAGCTTCTTATCAAGCTCGCATAGCTTTTCTTATTTTGTTTTCACCAATTAGATCTAGGCCACGATAGGAGTCCAATGTAGCTTCTGCAAATCTGACGAACCTTATGTATTCAGGAAAGTATTCCCTCTCATTTCCTTTGTTATTTTATTTATTTAATATTTTCCCTTATTTTTTACACCACATCATCATTTACCACATCACATCCCTTCATTTTTATCTTCATTTTCCTCACATCATCATTACCATCTCCATTTATTTCCTGCTTAAGAAAAAAATAAACCACAAAAAATAAAAAAAAATTAAAAATTAAAAAAAAAATAAAAATTGCAACAGCTGGTGGCCACCCCCTCCTCCACCGCAGGCCACCACCACCTCCTGCACGTCCGCCCAACCGCAGGTCCACCCACCGCCAACCATGGCCCCTACCGTCCTCCTGCGACCCTTCACTAGCCGCACACCTCCAACCCAACTTCCCACCACTGCCACTTGCAGTTGCAGTGCTTCTAAAGTCATGCCGCCCTGACCTACTACCTTCCTCCATCGGCTGTCAGCCTCCACGTTGGCCACAATGCCCCACCGCACGCACAGACCTCCTGCAGCATGCCACGGAGACATCGCAGGTCTGCCTCACCCACCTCCGTCCTAGCCACCATGCACCCCCTCGCCACCGTCCAGCCGACGTCCATCTCCACATGCGCCATCTGCCGCGGCCACTCCTCCGTCACCGCGCTGCTCCCTCCTCCCCATCGTATCCTAGCTGCCTACGAAGAAGGGGTTTCCTTATTTCATTTTTTTATTTGTAAAAATTTCATTTTTCCCTGTACAATTTCGAAATTACAAAAGTGTCATATGCATAATTTGCATTGTCATTTCAATTTCTAAAATTGCACGGGTACCCCTATCTTCATACTTTAATTTGGACATTCATTTTGCATGGTTTATTTAATAAAAAATTTCATGTTGTTGAGCAATTAATTCTCTATCATCTGACTATTTATTTATATTTTTGTGATCTTTGGGAAATTAATTAAAATTATTTAAGTGAAATATTACATATTTTACCCAATCTGTGGTCTTAAATTCATGTTTAACTCATGGTAGCTCCAAAAATTGTGAAAAAATTGAAAATGATGCCCTGAATTGTGATTTATTTTCTTTCCAAATTTCGTCTTCATTGGAGTTTTCTACCTTAAATAAACAATAGAGTGATTTTGGTAATTGATTTTTAATTAATACCACATATATTATTTTCATGAAATTAAACTTCTCTTGATTTCTCATATATTGAGATAATTTTCTCTCTGGATGAATTGATAATGTGAATTTATTAGGAATTTAATAATCACTATCACTTTGTTTTCATTAAAAATTCATAAAAGAATTAAATCCTCTCTAAAAATACCAAAAAAATTATTGTAGCCTCATTGCATCTTGTTTAATTTCTAGTAAAAAAAATCGTAATTTTTGCATTCTGTTTGTGTGAAAATTGTGTAAAAACCCATAAAAGTGAGCATTTTTCATTATTGCATTTTAACCCCTAAAATTCCAACAAAAGTGTTTTGCATTCATCACTGAATTAGTTTTTTTAAATATAACTTGGCTAAATTGGACGAGTTTGATATAAAAATTAATTTAGCTAAGGTGTATGTTTTCTTATTAACTTAATTTACCTGCATTTTGCATTACCGTTCTTTTTTGCATTAAAAATATACAAAAAATTGCATTGGAAGCCTAAACCTAATTATTCTAATTTGACCCAAAATTGTTCTTTTGCCTCCCTGTGTTCGACCTCGGACTTGCTCGGGATATAAATTTAAGCTGGGTTCTCTTCACATGGATATTTGATTCGGTTTTGCAAGATTCTCCAAGTACTCATATTATAACGAGTACAAATCATATCACGTATTTAGCGAGTCGTCAGGTATTAAACAAAATGAATGAATAATATATACAATATGGATCTATATAGAGGCGGAGTAGAAGTGAACATCAGGTATGATATGTAGGTGATGTGAATCAAGACACACATCTCATACAAAATGAATGGGGGCAACACCAACAGTCAAATGATCATGATCAAGATATGGCTTCAGGCGTTGACTGTTGACTCGAAAGGTGGACATAAGACAACACAGATATATCAATGCTACCATTATCATGCACCTTTCTGACCAAGTATGGTCCATTCCATTTACTCTGTAATTTCTTTGGAAATAATCCCAACCTTGCATCAAATAACCATATTCTCTATTTTGGCTCAAATTGCTTATGGTTGATGTGAGAATCATGTCATATCTTCACATTGTCCTTATATTGCAGGCTACTTAAGAAGGTTGTATCTTTCAATTCCTCCAAGACTGCCAATTTCGCTCTCCTCAGATCTCCTATACTCTCAGGATCTAATAATAACTCAGTGACTGCCCAAAGTGACTTATGCTTCATCTCCACAAGTAAGTGGCATGGCTTGCCATAAACGAGTGGAAAGGAGATGCACCCAAAGGTGTCTTTAAGAAGGTCCTATAGGCCATAAGACCGAGTCCAAAAGCTGTGATCCTTTTAGTCTGGGCGGATAACCTTATGCAAAATAGTCTTAATCTCCCTATTTGAAACCTCAACATGACCATTCGTCTGTAGATGATATGGTGTGGAAACTCTATGGTCTACGTTGAACTCGTTAGCGTCCCTAACCTTGTCATTGATAAAATGAGTCTCACTATCATAATCAAGACTCTAGGTAGCCTGAATCGTGATATGATATTATTCCTCAAAAATTTACATACAGTCATTGCATCTGCGACTCGGGCAGGTATGGCCTCAACCCAATGACTCACATAATCCACAACCAACAAAATGTACTCAAATACTAGACTCTTTAGGAATGGACCCATTAAATCAATGCCCTATGCATCAAAAACATCATAGAAGTAAATGGATTGCATCAACATCATATCTCTCCGTCAGCACGTGCCCATCCTCTGATAGTCAATACATCTCTTCATGAATTCATCTGAATCCTTGAAGAGGGTAGGCCACCAAAGGCCAGATTGGAGAACCTTTTGTGTTGTCCATCTCCTAAAGTGATGCCCTCCTGCCTCAAGCTTGTGACAATAGGTGAGGAGTCTATGGTGCTCCTCCCTTCGTGGTAAAGGGTGGGATCCTCCTAATGATACGACTCAGCCTTCGCAAGGAAGGTCTCAAGTCCCTGTCTGGGCCACAAGAAGGAAGGTCTCAAGTCCCTATCTGGGCCAACCTTGTGGAACTTTCTTGGCAACAATATAGTTAGCAATGTAAATATACCATGGGAGTGAGGAGATAGAAAGAATAGCCTCGTCTGGGAATGTCTCAGTGATAGGTGTGGTCATATCAGAATCCTCAAGATGATCTAATCGGGAGAGGTGATCCGTCACCACATTCTTGACTCCACGTTTATCCTTAATCTCAATATCAAACTCCTGGATTAAAAGGATCCATCTGGTCAATCTGGCTTGGGCATTCTTCTTAGCCATTAGGTATTGGATGGTAGTGTGATATGTATAGATAATCACTCTAGATGCGAGAATATAAGATTGAAACTTATCCAGAGAAAATACTACAGCTAGCATCTCCTTCTCAGTCACAGTGTAGTTTCGTTGAGCAGCATCCAAAGTTTGGCTAGCGTAGTTTATGGCAAATGACACATTATCCCTCCTCTGTCCAAGCACAAATCCTATGATAAAATCAGAAGCATCTGTCATGATCTTAAATGGGAGAGACCAATTGGGTGGTTAAAGGATAGGAGCCTACACAACCATATTCTTGAGAGTCAAAAGAGAAAAGACACTTATCATCTATCAATAACTCAATGTCTTTTATGAGCAAATCAGTTAGCAGTCTGGCAATCCGACTGAAGTCCAGTATGAATCGTCGGTAAAAACCAACATGTCTCAGATAAGACCGCAACTATCTCAAATTTTATGGTGGAGTGATCTTCTTGATGATATCCACCTTGGCTGGATTAACCTCCATGCTCCTGTTGGAGATGATGTGACAAGGATCATCCCTTGAGTCATCATTAAATGACTCTTATCCCAAGATAAGACTAGGTAGAACTCAATGCAGTGCTGAAGTACTCGATCTAGGCAAGCAAGACAAGCATCAAACCCATCTCCTTAGACCGAAAAGTCATCCATGAAGACCTCCAAACAGTCGTCCACCATGTACGATAAGATGGAAAGCATGAACCTTTGGAATTTTATCGGGGCATTACATAATCCAAAGGGCATTCGTCTAAAATCATACATTCCGAATGAGTAGGTGAACACCATTTTCTCCTGGTCTTCGGGTGCTATGGCCACCAGATTGTATCTCAAATACATGTCAAGAAAGTAATAATAACTCTTCCCAACTAATCTCTCATTGATATGATCAATAAATGGTGGTGGGAAATGATCCCTTTTGGTGGACTTATCCAATCGTCTGTAGTCTACACAGACCCTTCAAGAAGTGGGTACTTAGGTCCTCTCTAGACTCATTCACAATTGTAGTGATACATGTCTTCTTGGGTACCCAATGCAACAGACTAACCCATTTGGAGTCAGAGACGAGATAGATAAAATTGGTGCTCCACCACTTAAATATTTACTTCATGACTACATCTCAAAGATTCTGTTTCATCCTACGTTGAAAGTTACGTGATAGCCTTGCATCATCCTCGAGATATATGTGGTGAGAGCATAGGGTCGAACTTATCCCCTAGAGATCAGCTATAGTCCATCCATTTGCCTTGCGGTTTCTTTCAAGAACCTCCATCAAATGAGGTTCTTGGTCATCAGTTAAATTTGTTGAGATAATGACTGTGAACATCTCTGGCTCACTTGCTAAGAGCTGGCGAATTTGATCTCTAAAAAGTTTGAGTGAAAGCTAACAAATCTGCATGAGAGAATTCTTGTTGAATCAATGAATCTGATAAAGATGATCATGTTGGTGTATCCATTAACTGTACTGGCTCAATCTCCTCCCTAGTTGTGATCTTTGTGGACATCAGACACAGAAAATAATCATCAAAGTCCTATCAATCGAAATTGGTGTCTGAGCCCGAGGGATTTGAATTGGAATCACAAGAAATATACTTTGCTTCACTAGCCAAATCACTATCATCATCCTCTAAGGTATCGTGTGTCATGAGTGCGCTCGTCGAACTCTCATCTGCCGGCGTCTGTATTTCTACATACTCTATAAATGTGAAAAGAGATCGTGAAATCATATATGTCCAAACGACTTCATCATCCATATTCATAAAATCACACTCATGGTGGATGTCTAGCTCTGAATCTGTCATCTACTCTAAACTCTGCTCAGAGCAAGATGAATCTCTAGCACTTGATTCTTCATTCATCTCTATTTGTATGCTCTCGCCCTCAACGTGAAAGTATACCTTCCCACTATCATGATCAGACATTGCCTTGGTTGTGGCCTAGAAATGTCGTCCTAAAATGATGGGGGTATCAGTCCCACATTTAGGGATCTCCATGTGCAACTCAACTAAGTCCACGGGGAACTTTAGGCCCTGAGTTGTGACAACAACATCCTTTAATAATCCCTTCTTCCTCTTGACAGATCTATATGTAAACTGGATAACTGTCAGGCTCTATGTAAGAGGGACAAACTCGAAATGATCAATTAAGGCAGCCGAAATGAGGTTAATTGAGGATCCTCTGTCTAGTAGAGTCTGATCGAACTGCTGCTCATGGACGTGGCATCTGACATAAGGAGTCCCTACAGCAGGTCTCTTGGTTGGAAATTAGTTCTAGATGGTGAAGCACGTGGTACGAGTGAGCACATGAATTTATGCATTGTGGTTACGCATCTTCAACCTATGGATGGTGGTTTTCTCTCTAAGGTTCTTTTCAAAGAGGCGGATATGCTCAAGTGCCTCCTGAAGGGTCAACTGGATCTGAAATCTGTCATCAACTGCTCATTGAACTCTATCAGTTGTCTCTTTTTTGGGATTTCTGGTTTTTGGCCTTTCCCTAAGCGGAATGCATGAGGGAAGGAAATATAGGGACCCTCCTCAGAAGAATGAGGGTCAGGAGTGAGTTTCGAGCATTTATGATGTTGGAATCCATGCAAACATCATCAATCACAACAGATGGATCCATAGGAAATATATAAACCTTTCCTTTATTCATATTTTGGTTTTTAAGTTTTTCCATTTTTTGTATTTTTATTAAAACATCCTCAGGTATAGGAGAGGATAACACAATTGATTGACTCTTGGTGGCATGAGTACCACTGACAACATATGAACCGGTAGCATCATTACCGTGCTTTGACCAAGCATATGGAAATTTGGTGGCATCAACACCACCATCTACAACAACTGGGGATACAATGACATCACCATTGTCGTATGGATCATCATCCTTGGTGGCTGAAGCCACCATCATCATCATGATTAGCGGCATCAACACCTCTTTTGACTCCATCTGGCGTCCTAGAATCTGCATTGGGATGTTTCCTAGATGAGTCGCCACCAGCTGGCTTCCTACTGTTCCTAAATGTCACAAAATTAACATCAAATAAATAATGAATGCCATCCAGAATATCACTAGGAGAGGTGATCTCTGTAGATTGTACCTGATCAAACTTTCTCTTCGGATTATTAGGGCTATGTTCAATCTATGCAAGTTTGGCAACATTGCCTTTTATTATTTCCCTCATTTTATTCTTGAACTCATCCATTTCTCGCTAGAAGGTATCTTGCTGCTCGGAAAGCATGCGAGAGAAATCAACAAGGGTCGTGTTCTCATATGAATGTGTATGAGTACCGAATGGATTATTGACAAGCGAATTTTGCTCGTTGTTAATGGAGGTTAGAGCATGTGTAGAGAAACCGTAAAGACAAATCCAATTGTTCAAACAAAACTCAATAAAATAAGAGAGAGAGAGAGAGAAAATGAGAATAAGCAGATTTTCTCTCCTATTTTATCTTAAATTATTTATTTATCCAGGTAAGTTTCTCTTAGTCGAACAAAAGGAGGCAAGATAGCAATAATTAGGTTTTTGATGAAAAGAATATTTTTGTGATTTTTATTCATTCTTGAAGAAAACAAAAAAAGTCAGGAAAACCTTTTCAATTGTTTTTGTTTTTAAATTTTTATTTGCAATTTTTATTTAATTTTCAAAAGGATATTTTTCAAAAAAATTTATCTACAATATAGTAGGTGAAAAATATAGTAGATAGTTGATATTATATAGTAGAAAAAAACGTTCGAGCAACGGGCTCGATAAAGACTCACAAACAAGCTCAAAACGGGTCGAATTGTGAAGATAAAATCACAAGAAAATCGCATGATAAAATCCCCGAAAAGCTATTTGAAAAAAAATTAAGAAAAATAATGCCTGATGTAATAATGTCTATGGTCCACAATGTCAAGGTCTAATGTAGAATGTATCTAAAAAATACAACGAATGATAAGGCTCCTCTTTCAAATAGGTCCCTGGTTAGGGACCTATTTGCAAGATAAATATCTGGAAACTTTGCACTTAGGTCCCTACATGGGGACCTAAATGCAAATCTAAAAAACTTCTGGCGCGCGGGTGAAGTATCTGGAAGTGCGTTGGGCTTAAGATGCAAAATTCCCATAGGTTGGCTTCAATGATTGAGATTAGATGCGGCTAGCTGATCTCGGTCATCCGTATCCACCACGTGTCATGAGCCAACACGTCGAGTGTTTTTGCCCAAATCAGCGCATACAGCAACGAAGATTTCCTTCTCCGCCCGATCTTCGACGAATGTTAGCAGTGTCTAGAGCTCCGGCAGGGCTAGGAGGGGATGTCCTAACCCCTCCGAGCTCTCCTACTGCGAAAGGAGTTCAGAGAAGATGGTGACGCTGGTCGAAGGTTCTAGGGTTTCAAACCCTAGTTCCTGGCTGTGGCACAATCGATTGGCAAAGATGATGCATCATCAATGCTCCAGGTGTACCTAAAATAAATATGTGGCTCCATATGTTCTTGTGGACCTGCAAATTAAGGTATTTTGTTGCTTGATTCATAATGAATCAACCTATAATTTAGTAAAAATTTGCAGTTCAAGTCAAGGTTCCAGACAGGAATTGGGATACAAAATTGAAAGTGATTCTAAGCGAGTTGGGCATGGAATCAAATCAAGGATCTCAGAAGGGTAATTTAGGTACTTAGATTGGCTAATCAGGCATGAATAACAAGGGAATAAAAGGGATGAAGGTTGTCACCTGGTAATAGGAAGGTTTAAGACCTTCCTGGTCTTCGCTCGACAGGGAGGTGTTCTTGAAACTCTACGTGACGGCGAAGCAGCGATGCAAGGATGGTGCAACCCCGGAACATCTCCCCGACGATCCTTCTTCCACACGGGGAGGTCCTGTAGTCCTGTCATGACCGAGATGAGGTGGAGCGTGGTGGAGAAGTTGGGTCGACGGCCAAATTGTTATGGAAACTAGAGAGGTTTGGAGAGTTAGTTGCGACAAGGCAAATTTTGAGAGATTTATAGATGAATCGATATGTGGTTAGGTCGAGATCAATGGATAGCGTGGATCTTGGATGTTAGGTCTAAGGATTTGAGGTTAGGATTGGATGGAGGGTTAGGATGATGTAGGTATAATTAGGTGAAATCGATCGGTTAGAATAGTCTTCTCAACAGACCTTGAGGAAGAAAGCACTGGTGCTGACACGTGTCAGCACCTGGTAATCCATGAAATTAAAAAGATTATAAATTAGGTATTAAATAAAAATGGTATTATTTTAAATAGGTATAAAAATAGAAAATATAAATAATTTATTTGTCTAATTATGGAATAATAACTTTTAATAAATAAAAAATATTTTATAACATATAAATATCATATTAATAAATAAATATAAATAATACTTGATAAATATGTATTTGATTTTTAACTTAATAAGTGATAATGCTACTTTTTTATATTTTCTTTAATTATTAGAATAATAAATATAATATATGTGAATTTTATATTTTATTAAATTGATTTAAGTATATTAATAAATATGGATATCAGTTACACAGTTCAATTTCATCTATAATTAGAGTTTTTGATTTATTTAAAATAATAAGTAATGTCAGAAAATTTTGAAATAAACCATGGTTGAAACAAAAGATCATAAAAATTACTAAAAATTATAAAATTAATCAAACTTTAAATAATATGATCTAGATACAATAAATAGTCCAGAAATCCAGTTGTCATTTGGTCCCAAAACCAACTTTTTACAAAACAGACTCTGATTTGAGTGAAATCACCTTCATTAATTAGAGAATATTAATTTATGAACTGTAAATGTGATTAGAGTGAATTTAGAACTCGTATGAGGAAGTTATGATGTTCCGTAGTTGAGAATTTGATAATTTAAAAGTTGGATTTTTTGGCACATGTACAAGATAATATTTTTAACTTATTTTCATATTTTTCTACACATTTTTTATAAATAATTAGAAAAAGAATTTGGTGATATATTCTTATGAATTATTTAAAAATCAATGAAGATTTGATAATTATCTGATAAATAGTGAAGAGTGTATAGAGTGAGTAATTAAATTTTTTTATTGTTTTCTTTTCTTATCTCTCCCTACTTATTTGTTTACCAAGCAATACATGTTGACTTGGTCTCAGAGGTTAGATTATATACATATATGTTGCAGCTATATTTATATTTATAAGTCATATTGTACATATATACCTATCTACAATCTGCCTTCTTTTCTTTTCTTTATTTATATTCTTTTATTTATTTACATGTTTTTGGATGCATAAAAGTGCATTTTTATTCATGAATGTGCTTTTCATAAAAGATGGAAATGAACTAATATTAACAAGTATTTGTGATGAATCCGCGATTCATCATCTCAATATCTTGATCTTAGCAAAATCCCTGAGTAAAATATCAAATGAATGTCCATAAAATCAATAAATGAACAAAATAACTCTTGTAAATAAAACATACTAATTATTGTTTATTAGATTGTACAAAATAAATTAACAATAAAAAGCCGTGGAATAGAGTTTTTCACATGTAAATCAAAACTTCATGTATTTTTAATAATTTCATTTCAACTAATTTTTTATTAATTCTTTTCTAACTTTTTTTATAAAAATGTATATAAAAATATAAAAACATAAAATAAATTCCACCTCAAATAAATGCTCCTAGATTCCAAAGAAAAAAAGCCATAAAGTCCAACTTCCTAGCCTAATTCCCGCTCCGTATGAACTTCAAATTCACTAAACTCACTTTTATTCAAGTTAGAATACTATCTATCCAACAGAAGTGGTTTCATTAAAATTGGAGCTCGTTTGTAAAATATGAGTTTTGGGTCTTATGTGTACATTGTAAACATTCATTATTTTTCATTATTTATTTATTTTTAAATTATTAAAAAATCTTAAAAATCATTGTTGTGTTGTATTTTATTTTTAGTATTTTATTGTATTTTTTATTGTAAATATCTCTTATTAAAGATATAAAAATAAATTAGAAAAAAAATGTACATGTTGTTTGTATTCTTTTGTGAATTCTCCACTATTTTTCTTCTCTATATTTTATTGTATTTTAGTAGCCTACTTTATCTTATTTTTTATTTTTTATTTAGTTTCCAATCTTTACATTAATCACCCATTCAACTCTATTATTCCACCATTTTTATCTAACTTCTAATTTAACTCCACCATTTTATTAACCTCCCTTCCACCACTTTTATAACTTCTCATTTTCTCTTTGTATAAATCTCATCCTCCTTATTTTGTATTTGATCCATCTTTATGTGAGGAGAGCCTAGTTCCCAGAGTTGAATCAGTAACAACGACAAAATCGTGGTCAAGCGACGACAGCTCTCTCTCTCTCCAGTGAGATCCGTTGGCTTCTTGGCCAACATCGCAGCCGCATCTGTACGCTGCTCGAGCTCATTGCTCGCCGGTGATTTGAGTGAGGATAGTGCTTATCGTGAGCACACCATAGGAACACACGTCCATCGTAGGTAAGTTCTTTTTATCGCTCAGCATCGTTTATATTTTTTGAAATATTTTCATCACACCACATTACCACCCACATAGCTTCATTTGTTTATTCCATATTATCACCAACACCACACACATTCATTTATATTACCACCATCATCTCCCATTCATCCTCATCTTTTTATTATTCCCAGTTTAAAGAAAACAAAAACTAAAAAAATATAAATAAAAAAACACACTATAACAATAAAAAATTAAAAAAAATAAAAAAAAAATAATGATAGCAGGTGGCCGACCCCACCAGCCACCACTGCCAATCCCAGCTCACCGTTGCACGGCCACCCCGTACACCACCGCGCGGTGCCAGCCTCACAGCTCCCAACGGTCCATCTCGCTGCCCGCTTCCTCCGTCGTTGCGCCATCCCCCGCTCCTCCAGCAGAGCGAGCGAGCCATGTTGCCCACCACGACCTCCGCCACCTTAAGACCCTCCTCGTGACCCACCGTAGCCTGTGGCCGCCCACGACCGTCCGCCTCCACCCTCGACGCTCCAGCCTCCACCGTCACTGTGCGCGCTGCCCTAGCTGCTGGAGGAGAAGGTGGTTTTTCTCCTTCTTTATTTTTCTTATTTAATTTAAAAAATGCATTTTTATTATTTCATGTTTATAATATTGCAAAATAATCCTTGTGCTAGTTTTGTTTGTAACCTTTATTTTCTATTTTACATTGATAACCCTATGTTCATGCATTAATTTGGACATCAATTTAGCATCATTTATTCGAATGAAAAATGCCATTACGTTGAGAAACTAATTTTCTACAATCTGGATATTTATTTGGATTTTTGTGAGCGCTTGTTAATTAATTAAAATTATTCAAGTTAAATTCTGTCTATTTTACCCAATTTGTGGTTTTGAATTCATAATTCACTCACAGTTACCCCCAAAAATTCCACAAAATCGTAAATGATGCCTTGACATGTACTTTAAGTCCTTTCTTAATCTCATCTTAATTGGAGTTATCTTATGCCTTAAATAAATTGTAGAGTGATTTTGGTAATTGATTTTTATTTAAATCTATAGACGTCTTTTTTGCGAAATTTCAACTCTCATGGATTGCTCATAGAAATACCCTTTTGAGATAATTCTTATTTTGGCTAATTCTTAATGTGGATTTATTAGAAATTAATTGCTTGCAGCTACTTTGTTTCCACTAAAAATTCATATAAATTTATATTTTGTCAGAAAAATCTAAAAAAATTAATGTATCATCCTTGCATCATGTTTATGTCCCAGTAAATATTTTATCATTTTTGCTGTTTGTGTGAAAAATTATGAAAAAAACCCATAAAAGTGTGTATTTTTCATTGTTACATTTTAACCCCTAAAATTTCAAAAAATATGTTTGGCATTCATCAATGAATTAAGTTTGTAGGAAAAATATAATTGGGCTAAATTGAACTGATTTCCTATTAAAATTTATTTAGCTAAGTTGTGTGCTTTCTTAGTTTCTTAATTCACCTGAATTCTGCATTTCGCATTCATTTTGCATAAAAAATACAAAAAATCAGCGTGGAAACCTAGACCATTGTTTTTGAATTAACCCATTGTTCCTTTGCCTCCCTGTGTTCGACCCTGGACTTGCCCGGATATAAATTAAAACCGATAAACTTTTCACGGAGATCTTCTCTCGATTCTGACTGATTCGCTAAGTACCCCTATTACAATGAGTGCAAATTAAACCACGTGCTCATCGACTCGTCAGATCGAACAGTTGTCGGGGAAGCAAACATCTTAGGGATTAATTTGGAAAATTAGATTTAGATTTTCAGTACTTATGTAGTCTGACCCCCGAGCCACCTTGTATTTCTTCCATTTTTTACAATTATTTTTCTGCTCATTTTTTATATTTTTTGTTGTTCATCTCTCTAATATAAATTTTATTTTCCTTGTGAGGGCCCAGCGGACTTGAAGTGCATTGGAGGTCGACGAACATGATTGCGCCGACTGCTGAAGTGTGAGGATAATTAATTTATTTTCGAGATAATTTTTGTAAATTTTTTGTAATTATTGTGTTGTAATAATTTAGGTAATTTGCTCCTTTATAACGGCTCTTGTTTCAGAGCTCACACGTGTAAAAGAGACTTGAACATTATTTTGTGGTGTGTCGAGACCCGTTTCACTCTCCGTGAGGGTGGGGCTCGACTTGAGTGGTGAAATTAAGGTTAGGCACACGGTAGTGTATCATCAAATTTGTTTGTGCCCATCGTAATTTAGGCCACACATATCTTAGAAGATTCACTTATCTGATAAGATTCATAATGAGACACACACAGACACATACTACTTAGCTCAAATTAAGTCAATTCTTCCCTGCTAATAGTATACTCTTTAGGTTCAATTTTTTCGATCTGCATGCATTTAGTGTAACTTTAAAAATTCAGTTTTGCCTAACGCATAGAGAATGCTGAGATTCACTATAAGTATACCTTCTTTTGAGCATGCATCATGGTTTCGTGTTTGCATTCTGATTTCTGATTCCCCTCTTGTTTTACAACTTAAGGTCAAAAGGAAATTGGGATTGAACAGTAGACGTGTTTGTATGTTCAGATAAATTTCAAGTGATAACCTAACCCCTAAAATTGGGACTGAATTGAGCGGGTGGATTAAAAAATTAGAATAAAAAGAACCTTGTTCACGGGTGCATAAAGCCCTCATTATATGATTTACTTGCAAGTGAGAAAGAGACGACCCTAGGATAGAGCCACGACAAGATTTCTTATATACTACTGGTTTTTATTTTTAAGCGATTAGCTACTTTTCAGTGAGGAATACAGGTAGCCAATAAACGGTCTGGAGTTCCTTAGCAGAGTGAGAGGTTTGAGGACGCCTTAGTCCTCAAGGAACGGGTAACAGTATTTATACGATCTACACTTACTCCTATACTAGCTGAAAGTTGGTCCAACTAGACGTAAGAACCGAGCCAGTTTGTAGGAAAATACATGCAGCTAACAGCTCGTTAATCTTTCCAAGATTGCATTTATCACCAATTAAAATTGACAGATAATTGGACCGAACCATTACGGCCATTACATGTTGAGTTGGTGAAATTGAGGGTTTTAATTGTGTTTGTATTGTGTGAGTTTACTCCACACATTTACGTGCACTATAAAACTAGTGCCTCGTTGAATATCGTGTTCTAATCGGTTCTTTTGACATTGAAGATGACTAATTGGGGGGATATTTATTCGGAATTTGCGAATCTCTCATTGAACCCTCCAAAAAGTACATCTTCAAAGGTCTAGGTGCAACTTGGACCAACCTGGACTCATGACCCTCTTGAGCCAAGGATCACCCACTCTCCAGATATTTACTCTCAAACCATTCCCTTTCTCTCTTCCCACCTCATCGAGGAAGGCCTTCGCTTCGGTGAGAATATCTTGATTCATAAATCCTCTTCTAATCAAGAAAACATTGCTGATTCAGGACCTAAAGAAGATTCAAGTAAAACCTTTCCAAATAAGTAAGAAGAGGAAGAAGAAAGAACAGATGAGAATGGTACTTGCCAGATTAGCTGCATATGAGCAGCAACATGCATTACTCAGAGCTCAGTTAGGACATCTCAATGTTGGGGTCAAACCACAAATGGATGCGATGTATAACCTCGAACGATACCAAATTCAGAATTATTCGAGTCCGGTCGAATCCGAAGTAGATCTTGAGTTGAAGCCGTAATTTCTGAACTTGTTGTCACACTTTAATGGGAATGCTTTTGAGAAGCCATATGCATTCCTAAGGGACTTCGAGCTCATCTGGGGTAACCTTAGACATCCTAGGGTTATCCAGGATTATATTAGTCTCACAACCCTTCCATTTGCCTTGGGTGGCAAAGCTGACTACTGGGTGAAAAATCTTGGAGTTACATTCACTAGTTATGACCAGTTCAAGGGCATGTTTTTGAAGAAGTTCTACCCACTGAGTAGAACTAGCATGATGAGGACACACATTACAAGTTTTTCCCAATCACCCCATGAAGCCTTTTATGATGCTTGGAAAAGATTCAAGGACATCCTTTTGTGATCATGTAGAAGTGTCCATGTCATAATCTAGATGAATCCATCTTGGTCCAATCGTTCTTCATTGGTCTCAACCCTGAGATGCAGGGTTTAGTGAGTGCTGCCTGTGGAGGCAGCTATACATCACAAGGATCAGATACCGTCTAGAAGGTATTCGCCAGGTGGCTAAAACCAGCCACTCATAGATGGCCAGCAGGGCCTATACATCGTCACCCAATTCATTCTCATTTGGAGGGGAAAATCAGCTGTAGTCGATCTCTCTTAGGACGTGATCCCTAACATGAGACTCCTTGTGGACAAGCTTACAGTAGTCGAGAAGATTGATAGGAGGACAGATGAGTTGGATCAGAGCATCTCCAAACTTCCAAAATAGATGGAGGAGTTGACTGAGAAGGTATCTAAGATAAGGATACCCGCCGTGACTGCACCCATTGCTCCTGTATACCGAGTTCACCATGTTCAGGAGCAGTTGGTATCAAGGAAACCCCAGCCGTGGGAGCAGGACCAATCCTATGCCCGCTCTTTCCAGCTACCACCTCCATTAGATATTATAGTTCAGGATGAGCCTCTACCGGTTTGGGAGGTGAATGGAGTATGGTATACTCAAGACCCTACCAGGTAGGGAAGTACGGGGGACCGACAGACCTACCAGTGTCCCTCGACCTTGCACAACATTACATTCACCTCCGCACCACCTCCTTCACAGCAGAGCCCTAGATTCCTGCCACCCCAGCAGCAGTAGCGGCATCAATACCAACAGTACGGCCGAAATGGCCATTACCATGTGGGCCAGTTGGGCCCACAATTTTAGTAGACACCCCAGCAAAAGCAGCAGAGGTAGTACCCTAGCCAGCAGGGCCAGTCTTTCTGTTCTTCTTTCCAGTCTTATCCCTTTCCTTCTTCATCTGGTCCCGTGGACATACAGCAGCAGATACTCGATGATCTCCATTCCTACAGGAATAAAATTCATGACTTACAGGTGGATGTCAACTACTTTTCCAAATGGCGAGACGAGCAGACTACACCCTCTACCTCAATCCTAGCCCAAGTTCAGGCTAAACCCAGTAACCTGAACCGATCTAGTTCTCAACAACACTTTAGTCAGGTATACTATTCAACATCTCCTAGATCTGAACATGAGATTCTTTTGTGTGACGAGGCTAATCACATGTCACTTGGGAGCAGAAGGACCGTGACCATACCTGACTGGGCGAGGGACATGAGGAGGGGCATCTTTGGAAATTTACCTGAGGAGTCTTCAGAGGACGAGGAGGAGAGGCAGCATATTACAGAGCCCCATCAGCACCATTCGAGGATATCTACTCAGGGGGCCGAGAGGAGAAGGAGAGAACGTATGCAACATAAGCAGCATGGATACACTTCTGAGTCTACGGAAGACCTTGCTTCCCCGGTTGTGACGGATACCACTTCAGCTTCTATTCCAAAACCTATAGTAGATAGTTATGATTTGTATTCAATGTTGCATCAAAAAGATTCTTGTATAAAGAACTTTATTTCTATTAATTCAAAGAATGATCTTTCATATCATGATTCAGACTCTTCATCTTCTATTTCCCTAGCTTCTATCCCTTTCCCACATGCTCTTACGACAGGAAAGCATATCAAAAAGAATCAGAAAGATAACCCCAACATGGCATGATTTTGTAAAGAAAATACCATTGTAAAGGTGCCATCTGATGAGTATGTGGCTAACCATCCTGCATTCCAAAAATACCTTAAGGTGAGATGCACACCTACAAGGGTTAGAAGGTTTAGTAGGAAGAAAGAGAACCAAAACGTAAAGACACACGTCTTGTCAGTAGCCACAACCTATTGTCTTAAGAATCAGACATTGCCAAGGAAAAAGAAAGACATGGGTGCTCACTATATGGAGAGTTGTATTGACGACATTGCATTTGCATGAACACTCTTTGATAACGGTTCTTCAATCAACTTACTTCCCTTAGCATTATATCGGAAATCAGAGTTGGGATCCCTTTGGAAATTTAGAGCTTTACTCCAATTCGTGGATCATTCAATGAAGAGACCTAAGGGAGAAGTGAAAAATGTCGTTATCTTGATTGAGGGGCAGAACTATCAGGTTGACTTCACAGTCTTGGACATGCAGACCCCCAATCATTGGAGAGAATCTCATATTATTCTCAGGCGGCCCTTCCTTAGGACTGTAGGCGCAACTTTCGATTATGGTACGGGAATGATGAAGTTCCATTCTTCAAGCGGAGAAGTGAACATTGATATTAAGCAAACCAAGTGTCAGCGACCTGATTCAGAGAGCAGCACAGAGTACTCATCTTTAGAGACTTATTGCAGAATGATTAGCACAACTGGGATTTGGAGACATGTTCGTTCAGGATAGAGCGAGACCCTTTCATCTGTAAAGGACAAAGTGTTGATGCAGTTTGCCAAGTATTTCCTGATCTTGTTAGAGATGCATCTACCTATTCTTGTGATGACATAGAGAACCATCTGGATCTATCAGTTCCATCCCCTTCAGAACGATCATGAGACATATATGATGAGTCAGACAAGGCTTTAGTCGAATTACTCATTTATTTGGCGATCCAGTTCCATATATTTCTGAGTTGGTGGCGATAACTAACGCAGTTTAGCCCACCTTCATGCAATATGGAACCAGATTCAGATTTAGTTCAGCCAGATTTGATTGATGATACCACATTGCCAGAACTGAAAACACTTCCTTCTACACTCAAGTATGCCTTTCTCGCGGGACCCAAAGAGAGATATCATGTTTTCATTAGCTCAGACTTGACTTTAAAACAAGAGTTAGGTTGTTAGAAGTATTAGAGAGGAACCACAAAGCAATAAGTTGGGCAGTGTTAAATCTCGTGGGGATCAACCTCGCTCTCTACTTGCACCACAGTTTTACTAAGGATAATGTGAGACCTTACCGTGGGTTCCAGAGGAGACTTAACCCCAATCTATGGGAAGTAGTGAAGAAAGAGATTAACAAATGGTGCAAGGCAGGATTTATATAACATATTTCTGACTCCAAGTTGGTGGCCCTGCTTCATGTTGTCTTGAAGAAGTCGGGAATTCATATGGTCATCAATGAAGAGGGGTTACAGATTGCGACACGATTACCCACGTTGTAGCACGTCTATGCCGACTACATGCGTTTGAATGCCACGACCAAGAAAGACTACTTTCCCTTACCTTTTATCGATCATATTTTGGAGAGACTCCTAGGAAAACAGTTCTTATGTTTTCTTGACGGGTACTCGGGATACAACCAAGTAAACATAGCCTCTGAGGACCAGTAAAGGACCACATTCACAAGTCCATTCGGTACTTACGCGTTCATGTGCATGCCATTCAGGCTCTGCAATGCCCCAGGCATATTTCAACGATGCATGATCACCATATTTGTCGAGATGGTGGGAGATTTCCTGGAAGTGTTCAAGGATGACTTCTTGATCCATGGTGATTCCTTTGATACATGTTTAGCACACTTGGACCGAGTCCTCACGAGGTGTAGAGAGGTGAATCCCGTACACTCCTGGGAGAAAAGTCACTTTATGGTGACGGAGGGTGTCGTGTTGGGGTATGTCATCTCCAAAAGGGGAATCGAGGTTGACCCTGCCAAGGTGGAGGTGATCAAGAAAATCGATCCACCTACCAACGTGAAGTCAGTGCGGTCATTCCAAGGGCATGTTGGATTTTATAGGAGATTTATTCAAGATTTTTCAAAGATCGTCCGCCCACAGACTGAGATCTTAGGGAAAGACACATAGTTCATTGTAGATCATAGATGTTTGGAGGCCTTTGAGCTCTTGAAGAGGAAGATTTGTACCTCACCTATCCTATAAGCTCATGACTAGTCTCTCCCCTTTGAGATCATGACCGACGCTTCATATTTTGCTATAGGAGTTGTGTTAGGACAACGGTGAGAGGGGATCTCGTTTGTGATCCACTACACGAGAGAAGTATTAGATCCTACATAGAAGAATTATACAGTGACTGCAAAGGAAATGCTCGTTGTAGTATGGGCTCTCGAGAAGTTCAGGTTGTATATTGTGGGCTCTAAGGTGACAATCTACACTGATCACACATCTATTCGATATTTAATAAAAAAAGAAGGACGCGGAGGTGTGTCTTTTTAGGTGGATTTTACACCTTCGGGAGTTTGATTTGTAGATAAAAGATAAACCTGGAGTGAAGAATGTTGTGGCTGATTATCTTTTTCGTATTGAACCTAAGGATTCTTCTGATTATGAGCAGATTAGAGAGACCTTCTCAGACAAGTCAATTTGTGTTATTGACTCACTCTTGTGGTATGTCAACATGGTGAACTATCTTTTCTTTAAGCAAGTTCCCCATGGTTGGCTAGGAGCCGCATTGATCGACTGAAGTCGGATTCGAGGAGATACCACTGGGATGATCCTTTCCTTTTCTTCGAAGGACCGGATTGTGTTTGGAGAAGGTGTATTCCTTAGGAGGAGTACCAGAGTATCCTCACATGTTATAATTCACTTGATGCTGGAGGTCACCATTCGTAAAAGAGAACTCCTCACAAAGTACTTCAATATGGATTGTATTGGCCAACCTTGTTTAGAGATGCTATTGATTTTTTACGATCATGCCCGTTTTCTCAAAGGATGGGAGGGACAGTTGGATAGAGAGATGAGATGCCCATGCAGCCGATGATTATTTGTGATGTTTTTGATGCATGGGGCATATATTTTATGGGTCCCTTTCCCAACAGTCAAGGCTTGAGTACATTTTGTTGGCAGTTGACTATCTATCTAGGTGGGTAGAGGCTATCTTAACCCGAGTCGCATATAGTAAGACTGTCTGTAAGTTTGTGAGATACCATAATATTGCTAGATTTGGTGTGCCAAAAGTTTTGATATCATATGGGGGTAGCCACTTTGTGAATCGAGATATGAAATCTTTAGCTAAGGACTACGGATTTGAGAACAGAGTTACTATCCTTACCACCCATAGTCCAATGACATGGCAGAATTTTCGAACAGAGAGGTAAAGAGTATTTTAGAGAAGTTGGTTTGTCCCGATAGGAAGAACTGGTCCCAGCTCTTGAACCAAGTTCTGTGGGACTATAGGATAGCCTACAAGACACCATTGGGTACTTCACCATTTAGAATGATCTATTGCAAGCCATGTCATTTTCTCATAGAGTTGATTCATAAATCCGAATGGGCAATTAAGCATATTAATTAGAGTTGTCACCTAGGGAAGATTTGTCGAGACTTGAATTTGAACGAGCTCATGGAAATCCGAAACAGGGCATATGAAAACAGTTTGATTTATAAGGACAAAGTAAAGAGATGGCATGATCAACACATTAGGTGCAAAGACTTTGTCCCTGGACAGAAGGTATGGTTGTTTAATACCAGGTTGATGATGTTCCATGGGAAGCTCAAATCTAAATGGGCGGATCCCTTTGTTGTTAAGAAAGTGCACGGGAATGGAAGTGTAGAGATAGCCGATCTCACAGATGGTGCACGATCTATTGTGTTGAAGCATTTTGTAATTCAAAAGAGCCGTTAGTCCAAGTCGAGGTCATCAACTTCATGCAGAGTGAGCACGGAGCAGATACATCATATTACTCTTCATGAAGATGCAACATCAAGATTCAACAACTTAGAAGATTCATTCACTCTTGTATATTATCCCTTCTCTATATATTCTCCAGATCACATCGATTCTCACACTTACTCATGTCTTGTACTTAGGCTGACTAGAGCCTAAGTATGGGGGGGCCGATGCCCTCCATGTGTATATACTCATCCATTTCTCCTCTTGACCTCGTCCACCCCATTTTCGCTCTTCTTCTACACTTAGGCTAAGCAGAGCCTAAGTATAGGGTGTGGATCGACTTCTATACTTTTTTTATTTTTACTATCCTATGCTTAGCACGAGCTATGTCTTTTTCTCGCTTCTTGTGCTCTGAGGACATAACACATGCTAAGTATAGAAGGCACGTATATATTACATATACTTTACCCATAGCTCGTACTTTCACTTATTTTTTATATATACTATACAATAATTACAAGGTGGGTAAAAAAATCTCTTTCCAAAAAAAATACCTTATTTTCCTTTAAAAAAACTGTTTTAAAAAAGTGTCCTTTATTATTTACCTTTCTTTTTCGAAAAAAATCTTTTCATTTTTTTAAACTTTCTTCTTGCCTTATCTGATTTTTTTTAAAAGTGTGTCTTCCTTTGTTTTTCAAAAAAAATAGAGAAGAAAAATAAAAAGAAAAAATTACAAAAATAAAAATCACAAAAAACCTAACTAATGAGTTGGTTTAATCTCTGATACATTCACATTTGCACAAGACTAGTGAAGTTCAAGAACACTTGGTTTATGAGGTCTTGAGATTTTGAGTTAACCAGCCTTAGTCAGTAGGGTCTTTGACTTCATTATTCACATTTCCCTAGTTTGAAAGATTTGTGTGCTATATTGCATACTTAGTCTCTATCTTAAGAATATGTGAATGCTTCATGATTTCACTAGTTATGATGAAATTTCACATACACGACACGACTGCATACACGACTGCAGTTATGATTTCACTTGAGTTATGATGAGATGAGTTGATGAGATGAGTTGAAATTTCACATACACGACTGCAGTTATGATGAGATAGGTTATGAGATGAGTTGATGAGATGAGTTGAAATTTCACTGCAGTTATGAGATGAGTTGATGAGATGAGTTGAAATTTCACTTGAGGAACTGGGATGAGGGATTTGAGTTTGAACTTGATTTGATGATGTTCAATGATGGGATAAAATCAATGAAGGCTTCATGAAACTCGAGTGTCATCACCTTTAGCCAGTATGAAAACATGATTCGTGTACTATCTCTTAACATTTACCTATTTGCCAGGGTGTGATGAAATCTAAAAAAATTGTTGATCATTGTGCGCCAACTTTTGGTAAAAGCAGTGGAGCTAGCCAAAAAGAAAAGCAAAGAAAAGAAATATCAATGTTGAAAGAAAATCTCTTCACCACATAAAGTCAAATATCAAAGAGCTTCCACCAAAGGCCAGTGCTCTCAACCATTTCAAAGTGTCCACTTGGACCACCTCTATTAGGACTAGAAGTCGGGCTAGCACCAAAAAAAGGCTCTGCATCGTAAATGTTACAAGTCTAGGTGTGGAAGGTATATCAGATACTCAAAAAAAGTAAACCCCAGTGTACTCCCAGGAAAACAAATGCAGATGACTCCAACTTCTCTTGACGGACACACTGATCAACAACCAAAAAATACACGTGTTGAGTTAATAAGGAACTCTAGAGGATCCTTATTCCAATGAGAGGGAGAGAAGAAATGACACAATCCTATGCCCTCCATCAAATGTCCTTCCATCTACACTTTAAAGTCTTACAACTAAAGATACAGTGGATTGGATGTAAGAAATGGTTTATTCTCTAGTGTTAAGGATCACGTTCTTAGGAGAGTCTCTTGGACTAGAACCTTGGGTGACGTTGCGAATCTACTCTTGTACATGCAATCAACACTTAAGTCATATCCCTATTGTATATGTATACATAGAGAGTCTGATGATTATGGAAATTGGATACCTTTTGACTAGAGCTTGGTTCAGCTAAGAATTTTAGGATCTCTAATACTGAGAGTCTTGAACAGATCAAGTCTTATATTCACATGCACAATCAGGGGCTAATCTGACTTATTTATTCATTATTTGCTCGAGGACTAGCAAAGTTTAAGTATGGGGGGAATAGTGACAGTAAGTAATTAATTTCTAATAAATCTCCATTATCAAATTAATGAGAGGGTGAATTATCTCGAAAAGATATTTAGCTGAACAATCCATGAGAGTTGAAATTTCGCAAAAATATTGTGTAGATTTAATTAAAAATCAACTACGAAAACCACTCTATAATTTATTTAAGACTCAAGATAACTCCAATTAAGATGAAATTTAGATAGTAGTTCATCACAATTCAAGGCATCATTTCTAATTTTTGTGGAATTTATGGAGCAACTGTAAATGAGATGTGAATTTAAGAGCTCATATTAGGTAAAATATGTAGAATTTCACTTGAACAATGTTATTTAATTAACCAAAGCTCAGAAAAATACAAACAAATATCCAGAAGATATAGAATTAGTTGCTCAACAACATGCTATTTTTCATTAAAAAAATGATGCAAAATTAGTGTACAAATTGACATGCAAACACAAGGTTATCTATGCAAATTTAGAAAAGAAAACTGCAATGCAAACTATGCACATGGTTTATTTTGCAAATACTTAAACAAACAAGATGCAATATGCAATATTTACAAATTTTAAAAAATAAACACAAGACTTTCTTCTTCTTCTTCGATCAGGCGATTAGGACTCAAAGGTTGGGAGGGGCGGCGGGCGGCACACAACCACCTTGGCGAGGAGGCGCTACACCGTGGCTTTGGCGGAGCGACGGAGGAGGAGGGGAGTGATGAATCTGTAATTCATCACTCTTAAAGTTGAAAATAAAGTCTTTTTCCTGAGTAATTGGCTGCATACTTTTCCTTATCTTGCATAATTAGCATTCATACATGCATAAGTAATATCTGCATTTTAGCATACATATTCGCATTAAATAAGAAGCTTAATTCACTTGTAATTATTCACCTATTTGTATTTTATACTCACTCCAAAGTCAATAAAACCAATCTATATTGTATATATTACTAACTAATAATAAAAGGAAAAGGCCAAAAAATTCTAACTTATAAAATTACCCAATAAAACCCCAAAACCTGTTGGAGACCTTAGACCTTAGAATGCACATATCTATTCATACGACATCCGATCTAGGTTTACTCACTTTTAGATTAATACATATTAAGAGACCTTCAAAATGAGACCAATTTCATTTAAATCAGAGCTCGTATGCAAAATTTGGGTTTTAGGACCCCATCGGATATTATATGTTTGCATATTTATACCATTGTATTTTTTGTATTTTATTTGACCTCATCTTCGTTTTTAGTCAGCAAGAAACTTGTAGATCTCATCGAGATCTACAACTTTCCTGTTTTGAGTTTTTCCAAATTCGACCATCTTCTCTCTCTTATTCCACATTTTCCTTCGTCCATTCAGATCAGGCCACGTGGCGCCCTCTGGTTGCGCCACGCGGCCCGCTCACAATGCGCCACGTGCCCTTCTTTCTCCGCCATTCGATCCCTTCCCTTCTCTCCAGATCTGAGCCATCCACTCTCTCAGTTAATCTCTACCCTCCGATCATCTCAAGATCGCATCTCCTTCGTCCGCTAGCGCCTCACCCTAAGCAAGCCACGTGTTGACTTGTGACCGTCTGATCTTCTCCAGAAACCTTCATCCCCACCGCACACTTCCGTAACTCTTCATCACCGTTTGATCATTTCTCCAGATCAAATCCAGGCCGCTCACCAGCACCCTCGCCTCCTTGCGACACGTGGTCCATCAGGAGCCGCTAGATCGCTTCCATCTTGGCCATTCATCCCACGCCAATTCGGATCCTTCGATCTTTGGACCTGATACGATCATAGACGTTCATCTCCGCTCGACGCTACACCCGCCACGCATCACGCCCAACGCCCTCCGATCTCGACTCCAGAGTCTAATCCGGGCCCTTCTCTTGCACCCTTCTTCTGGCCGTTTCTCACTCAATCCAACGGTCCAGAGACCGCCTTCCACCTCGTTCCGCATTCCTCGTACGCATCATCCACCTCGCATCACCTTCGTGCCCTCCCTATTTTCTCTGCCACTACAACCACCATCTCTACCCTCGAGCATCTCCACCCTCGAGCACCTCCACCTCGTAGCCCATGACTCCCTTATCCTCGTCAGCCACCATGATCTCCATAAAGCTCGTCGTTGTCGCTCCACGACCCCCACGAAACCTTGCCTTCCATCACTGCCACCTCCACCTTCTTCCTATAAATACACCGCCACCAGCCACCTACGACCCTATCTGCCATTGCAAGATAGAACCTAGAGCTACCCACTACCTATCAGTGACAGTGATTTGGGGCTAGAAGCAAGCGATGACGTGATTCTTCTCCGGCAAAATCCACGGCCAACTCTGCCGTGCTGTACCTCCTCCGACGAGTTGCTTGAGCTCGGGCCCTCTACCGTCCCTTGAGCAACGACTGCGAGCATCATCTGAGCTTCCCATCCCCAGGTAGATACCTCCTTTCTTTCTCCGACCTCCTTCTTGTTTTTTATGGATCTTCTCCGATTTTATTCCTCATCTTTGCTCATTTTCACGCTCGCCTGATAATCCACCGAGCTTCACCTCAAATCTCTCATCTCCGCGCAATCTTTCATTCACCCTGATGACCCTTCGCACTACACTCCGATCACAGCATCGTTAGTCACGGCGGAACTCCACCTCCGACCATCAACACATCACTCCCTAGGACTCGCCACACTCGCACGACACTCCCACGAGCATGGGCTCCATTCTTTGGCCCCAGCTAACCCTGCAGGTACCCCTAGCTTCATTAGCAGGAACTTCACCTGAGATCAGCTCGAGCTTCGTCGCCACTGGTGATCAGACCCTTCCATCCTCATCCAGGACCTCCGGCGGATCCCTGACACTCCCACGATCAATACAGTCTATCTGGGGGTCGTCGACAAACTATACCTAGTACGGGAGGAGGAGGCAGAGCTAGGAGCAAGTCGTCAGAGCCCCGCCACGTCTGCCGTAGGAGGCGGCGGACCGGAGAGGACGAAGAGTAGCCACCGTTGGATCTTCCTGATCTGACAATCCTAAGCTCGACACGTCGCACATGCCCAACCACCGTTGGATCTGAAGGATCCCACGGATACTACTCCGCCATGTCACCCGCTTCATCGAACGCCAGCAACCGTCGATCTCACACGGATCCGAAGGTCCTGATCTTGCCATGTCGACTTCATCAACACCATTAGATCATCTTGATCTGACGACTCTAAGAGCGCCACGCCAGCAACTCCAGCATCCCTTGGATACACACTAATCCAACGGTCTACATCGCATCACGTATCCTCCTCCGAGCCTCTTCCCTAACCCTAGGCTCAGAGCAACCAAAGCTGGCTCAAGGCTGATTCGAGCCTTTAGAGCCTCCCGAGCCTCATCTCGAGCCTCGATTGACATCCGAGCCTAGCCCCGCATGTGCTCTCCATGTGAGGGCTGGGTATTTTGCATAGAGGCATGACGGATCCGAAAATGTCGCTTTTAAGAAGTTGTTTTTATCGTGTCGTGCGTTGTAGGCGGCAATCGGAAACGATCAAGAAAATACCACAAATAAGTTTTTCAATTTTTAATCTCGTGGTTTTATAATTATTTTACTTGGGCGAGTCCCAAGGTCGATCACAAGGAGGCAAAGGAACAACCTAGAATTAGGTCTATCAAAGTTCGTGTTCGATTTTCGAGGCGGTCTTTTTTTTTGGAATTTTCAATGCAATAAAGGATGCAAAATGCAAATTTGGCCTTATTTTAGGGACTAAAATGTAAATTTCAATCAAACGATGTCCGAAAAATACGAGACTTGGCCACAATGTAAAATATGATGAAATGGGTGCACTGTAATTTTTTTGGAATTTTTGGATGCAATATGAATTTTTTATGGATTTTTAAATGCAAACAGAATGATTTTTAATATTTAATTATAATAAATATTAAACCTACTTATTTTCGAGATCCAAAATTATCTAAGATCTATCACTAGGTGATGGATCTCAGAAAAATCCTAAACCTCAAAAATGTGGGGTTTAATACCTATTAAAAATCAAATACTAAAAGATGCAAGATGATTTTTACAGAGCAAACTATGCATGCAAATTCAATTCTTTTTGGGAACAATGTTAAGAACGATTAAATCTACGAGATGTGATTTTTCAGGAATTTTCAGAGCAAAGGTTAATCAACTATGAATTTTAGAGCAAGAAATGGGTAAAATACGCAAATTTCCACAAAACAATTATTTATTCATTAACCGTCCATCACAAAAATACACACAAGATGTCAAACAGTAGAGAATCACTTAACAAACATCATGCAATTTTTGGATTAAGAAAATAATGTAGATAAGATGCTCAAAACGAAATGGGAACACAGGGATACAGATGCAATAGATAAATAATATAAAAGCAGAGGGGGCTTTTGTGTAATTACCAATAGTAGAGGGGGGTAGTGCTGCAAACTATCCAAGTGGCACGTGCCAGGCACGTGCCCTTGGAGGCGGGGGTCGAAGCGCGAATTGGTGAAGCTCCAGGGGGGTCACTGTAATTAACCCAGCGGGTCACGTGCAGATCGCGTGACCCCTGGGGATGAGAAGGTGACGTTCCCCGCGCACGTGCCTCGTACGTGTCGGGGCCTCGGGCTTCGAGCTCGACGGTGATGGCAGCGGCGTCGAGGTGGATACGGTGGAGGGCGGAGCAGGCGGTGGGGGCCGACAAACGGCCGAGGGACGTCGAGGTAGGGCCGGCCAAGGTGGCGGCGGAGCTGGAGAACCACCGCCTCCTGCGGTGGTTGGGCGGAGGTGGAGGCGACTTGCTGTCGCGGCGGAGGTTGCCCAGCAGGTGGAGGCGTGAAGCGGAGGTGGGCCTCTGCTGTGGCGTCGATGGAGTTGCGGGCGGCGATGGCCGACACACGGCCGGCGGACGTTGGGGTAGCGGCTTGGCAAGGCGGAGACGGGTTGATGACGAGGAGGAGCGTCGACGATGGGGTGGCGTTGGCGGTGATGGTCGAAGAAGACGAAGTCGAGGCGGATGGCGATGGAGACGATGATTGGAAGTAGGCGGAGAGCAGAAGAGAGAGAGAGGGAGAGAGAGGGATAAAGGGTATACCTGAAGATCGGGCTCGACGGCGAGTTGTGGCCGGAGCGAGCAGCACCGGCGAAGCTTTGCTGCGACGAGGTTGTAACCTCGGATCACGCCGATGGAGGGGGGCTCGCCGAACTGTCACTACCGGAGAGGGAGCTCTTGGAGATTGAACGGCGGATGCGTTGCTTCGAGGACGACGGAGGTTTAAATAGGGTAGGGGTGCGAACGCCGGAGAAGGAAATGAATCGGGGATGGCCGGTGATGATCTGATGGGATTCGCGGGGAGAGATCTGAGGTGATCGGCGATTCGAAGAGATTGGGGGCGGCCGCGAGATTTGGGGGATACGAAGATCGGAGAGATGGTGGGGCGGCGACGAAATCAACGGAGGCGGAGATACGCGGCGTAAAAATCGGGGCGGCGGTGCTCTGATTTGGGAAAGGGGGGCCAGAGGAAGAAGAAGCACAGGTGTCGTCCGATCGGCCGAGATCGGACGGCCCCTGATGAGACACGTGGCGCAGCGATAAGGGGGCGGGGCGAGCGCACGTGCAGTGCGCGTGCGGATGCCGCACGTGCGCTGCACGTGAGCTGTTTTAATATTTTTTTATTAAAAACGATATATTAAAAAGGCGGAAAAAGGCTGACACGTGGCGGCACCAGGTGCTGCCACGTGTCAGCACCAGAAAATTCCAAAGATAAATATCTTGTAAAATCGAAAATAAATAGTAAATGACCTCGGATCGAAAAACTTTCTTCACGAAAATTGCTCGTCTCGATGAGATCAACAACTTTTATGAAGACATCAAAACCAAAATCGATAATTTGCACAAAGTGAAATTTTTGGCGTATCCTATGTACATAGAATACCTTAATTTTGGGGTTTTGTAATTTTTATGTCATTTTTTTATCAAATAAAAATCCGGAAAAATTACGGCAAAATCGAAGATAAATAAAGACACCTTAATCTAATTTTTTTTTTGATTTTTATTAATTGATAAAATATGTACAAAAAATATTAGGTCAAAAATAGCTAAAATATACAATATACAAAAGAGGCCCAAAATCCAACTTTCACATATGAGCTCCGATTCACTTGAACTTGGTCTTGTTTTGAAGGTAATTGAGTGTACATTAGTTCAAAAGTGAGTAGGATTAAATCAGACACTGGATGGGGAAGATATATAGCTTTTAGTCCGTAAAATCCTGAAATTAGGGTTTGGGTTTTTGGTCCACTTATTTGGGTTAGTTATTTTTTTTGTATTTTTCCTTTATTCTTGTTAGTGATATGTACACAGTGGAAGTGGATTTGAGTTATTCGAAGTTAGCATGAATGAGTTAAAAATTAGGGAAGTTAGGCTATTTACAGGTTATTTTGGCTTTGATTTTTGGCTTCTTATTTTTTGCAGATTTTTGTGCTAAAATGCAATTCTTATGAAATCATGCATGAATGCTAATCATGCAGAAAAGATGCTAAAATGCTGTTGATTTTTAGGGATTTGAGCTTAATAAATGAGATTTAGAGTGATGAATACGAGATTCATCATCCCCCTATACTTAAAGCATGCTCGTCCCTGAGCATAAAAAGAAATGCCATGAGGTGAAATGAAATTGGGTTCCATACCAAGACCATGAGCTGAAGATGAAAGTGAACCTAAACTCAACCTTTGGATTATTTGTGTGTCGGAACTTCTGTGAGACTTAGAATTTTAAAATCAACAGTCCTCGAGTTCTACAAATCATTGCTTACAGGTTCGGCTCAGAAGTCATCTTAGATCAATCCTCTTCCCAAAGTATACCCTATGAACATTGAATAACCGACTCTTGTGTGTGAAAGGTTTTTAGCTCTTCCCACCCAGAATGTCGGACTACTGCGCAAACCTCCTCTCCAATAACTCGTCCTCGGGGAGTCAGGTATTCCCTTCTAAGGTCTGTCGCGCTGTGTTCACAATCGAATAGGGGGGAGAAGTTAGAAGAATGAGAAAAGAACTGGAGGGTGATTAGTGTAGTTCACCTCTCCTTGTGAAGCTGGCCAGTGTAGCCGAGTCTCCACCAAGATCTGCAGGTTTCTGGAAGCTTGGACCTTTTTGGTCAGATTTTATTTGGTAGTTGCTTCTTTGTATTTGGAATTTTTGGTGGTTCTGCTTGGATCTTGTTTCGCCCCTACGGATATAGCATCTATTGTTTCCGTACATTTTTTGGGGTCTTAGAAAAAATTGTGCCCAGCCGTCCATCCCTTTTCCGAAGCTTTATTTCAACCCGTACTCCGGTCTTTAGATTTCCACGCTACCAGAAAAGAAACTCACACGGTCTTCCAACATATGTTTGAGTTGAGCTAAGTGCATAGTGCGAGAGTACAAATTAATTCCTTATTCCAGAGTTGTACCTAGAATGAAGAGACCAGGTTAGACACTAAGAGTCAAACTCTGTGCATTGTTATGTGGAACTCAAAGAATTAAGTCACAGACCTGAAGACTCTAAAATCCTATTTCTCGGTGAAGTTCCTCTGAAAATTAGGTTGATTAAGGTTAAGTCCAGATCACTCTCGGTTTCGACTCATAACTCGGTTCAGAACCCAATGACTTTTCACATATGCAAATGAATGTAATGCTGGATGAAGTGCAGGTGTGTGGAATGCAAACATACAATTTTTTTTATATGCAGAAATGAATAAGAAGCCTTTTTTTTCAAAAATTTTGGGCAAAGTCAGTGTTAGTAGCAAAACCCTTTTTTTTAATATCCATCCCGTAAATACATATAGACTTATGCGCAAGTACGAGGTATGGCAAAAATATATACATAGTATATATACAGACCCCCCTATACTTAGCGAGTGTTGTGTCCTCAGAGCACAAGAAGCGTAATGAAGACATAGCTCGTGCTAAGCGTAGGAGAGTGTAAAAATTTGTTATACAGTGTTCTGCCCCCCTATACTTAGACTGTGAATAGTCTAAGTATAGAAGAAGAACGCAAGAAGAGGTGGTCAGGATATGTAAATGAGGAGAGTATAAACAGATGGGTGGCGGTTCCCCCTATACTTAGGCTTTGGTCAGCCTAAGTATAGAAGAAGGATGGATATGGAGTGAGCGAGAGATAGGAATGTTGATGAGGGAAATGGTATATACAGATGGCATCGGTCCCCCCCCTATACTTAGGCCTTGGCCTAAGTAGAGGAAGAAGTTGTACAAGGGGATCGATGTGGTCGGGAGGGATGGTGGGTCTGATCTGATATATCGTCAATGTCCTTGTTCTGTGTGAAATAGATGACCTCAACTTGCACTGTATGTTCTTTGAATGATTCTATATATGGCTTCAGTAATTGTCCATTCACTGAGAAAGGTTGTGCATCATCTTTGAGTTCTGCAATGTCCACACTTCCATTGGTATGCACATCGATGACAACATAGGGACCCGTCCATTTCGATTTCAGTTTCCCATGAAAAATCTTTAATCGAGCATTAAACAACCATACTTTCTGCCCAGGGACAAAGGTTTTATCTCGAATGTGTCTATCATGCCATTTCTTGACCTTGTCCTTATAAATCACACTGTTGTCGTATGCTCGGTTTCGGATTTCAATTAGCTCATTCAGATTTCGGTTTCGACATAATTTCCCAAGGTGACAACTCCAGTTCAACTTTTTGATTGCCCATTCAGATTTGTGAATCAGTTCTGCAGGAATATGGCATGGTTTACCATAGATCATCCTAAAAGGTGAAGTACCGAGTGGTGTTTTATAAGCTATCCTATAGGCCCAAAGAACTTGATCCAACAGTTTTGACCAATCCTTCATATCTGTATGAACCAACTTTTGAAGTATACTCTTCACTTCTCTATTAGAAACTTCTGCCATGCCATTAGATTGTGGATGATAAGGGTTGGCTATTCTATGTTCAAATTTGTACTCCTTAGCCAAGATCTCATTTCCCTGTTCACAAAGTGGCTACCTCCGTCAGAAATCAATACTTTTGGTATCCAAAACCTTGCAATGATATTATCCTTGATAAACTTACAAACGGTTTTGCTGTCTGCGGTTCGGGTTGGAATAGCCTCTACCCATCTAGACAAATAATCAACCGCTAACAAGATGTACTCAAATCCATTGCTATTGGGAAAGGGACCCATAAAATCAATCCCCCATGCATCAAAAACATACAGAAAATCATTGGTTGCATGGGCATTTCGTCTCTATAACCAACGGTCCCTCCCATCCTTTGACAAATCGGGCAAGACCGTACAAAATCATTAGCATCACGAAATAAGGTCTGCCAGTAAAATCCACATTGGAGTACCTTGTGTGCGGTTCTCTTTCCCGAATGGTACCCTCCAGCCTCGAGAGTGTGACAATGTGTGAGGACACTTTGGTATTCTTCCTGAGGAATACATCTTCTCCTGACACAATCCGCTCCTTCATAAAAAAGGAAAGGATCGTCCCAATGGTATTTTCTAGAATCCGACTTCAGTTTATCAATCATTCTCTTGGTCCAACCAAAGGGAACCTTCTTGGAGACAAGATAGTTCACGATGTTGGAATACCATGGGGTTGAATCAATAATGCAAACATATTCGTCTGGAAAAGTCTCCTTAATAGGTCCAGTATCAGGATAATCATTTTTCTCAATTCGGGAAAGGTGATCAGCAACAACATTCTTTATTACAGATTTATCTTTGATCTCCAAATTAAATTCCTGGATTAACAAGATCCACCTCAAAAGTCGTGCCTTGGCATCTTTCTTATCCATGAGGTATCTAATTGCCGTATGATCCGTGAAAATTGTCACCTTGGAGCCCAATATATATGATCTGAATTTTTCAAGGGCCCAAACAACCGCGAGCATTTCCTTTTCAGTTACTGTATAATTTTTCTGTGCAGGATCCAATACTTTGCTCGCGTAGTGAATCGCATAAGGGATTCCATCCCGTCTTTGTCCAAGCACAGCTCCGACCGCAAAATCCGATGCATCAGTCATGATCTCAAAGGGAAGAGACTAGTCAGGAGCTTGTAATATCGGCGATTCACATATTTTCTTTTTCAGGAGCTCGAAGGCCTCAAGACACTTGTGATTTACAATAAACTCGGTGTCTTTTCCTAAGAGCTCAGTCAGTAGGCGGGCGATTTTTGAGAAATCAGGGATAAACCTTCGATAAAATCCAACATGCCCTAGAAAAGACCGTACTGGCTTGACGTTGGTTGGTGGCTCAAGTTTCTTGATCACATCCACCTTGGCAGGGTCGACCTCCATACCCTTTTTGGGGATGGCATGCCCCAACACGATACCCTCAGTCACCATAAAGTGACTCTTCTCCCAGGAGAGTACCAAATTAACTTGTCTGCATCTCTTGAGGACTCGGTCCAAGTGCGCTAAACATGTATCAAATGAATCACCATGGACCGAAAAGTCATCCATGAACACTTCCAGGAAATCGCCCACCATTTCGGCAAATACGGCAATCATGCACCGCTGAAATGTGCCTGGGGCATTACAAAGCCCAAATGGCATGTGCTTGAAAGCGTAGGTACCGAAGGGACATGTAAATGTGGTTTTTTCCTGATCCTCGGGAGCAATAGCTACCTGATTGTAGCCAGAGTACCCATCAAGAAAACAGAAGAATGCTTTCCCTGCAAGCCTCTCCAAGATTTGATCAATAAATGGCAGTGGAAAGTAATCTTTCTTGATCGCAGCATTCAGGCGCCTGTAATCGACACAGACACGCCACGACGTGGGTACTCGGGTCGCGATCTCAACCCCCTCCTCGTTGGTGACCATCTGGATTCCCGACTTCTTCGGGACGACATGAAGGGGGGCCACCCACTTGGAGTCAGAAATGGAGTATATGAAACCTGCTTTGCACCATTTCTCTATCTCTTTCTTAACCACTTCCTGAAGATTGGGGTTTAATCTTCTCTGAAATTCACGGGAAGGCCTTGCATTATCCGCAACATAAATTTGGTGCGAGCAGAGAGCAGGGTTGATTCTGACGAGATCCGACACAGTCCAACCGATGGCTTTTCGATTTCGCTCAAGGACTTCTAGTAGTCTGGATTCTTGGTCTAAGGTTAATGATGAGCTAATGATCACAGGGAATTTATCTTTGGGTCCATTGAGAAATGCATACTTCAGGGTGGGAGGGAGGGGTTTTAGCTCTGGCAAATCTGAATCATCAATCAAATCTGGCTGAAGGTCTTTTAAGTCTGGCTCAGTGATTGTTGGTGGGTGATCATTCTGTGATATGCTAGCCACTGATCTTGAAAGAAAGTGAGTCGGATCGCACAAGTGTTGATTTTTTTCGAAGAGGACGGAATGGACCAATCCGAAAGGAGTTCTGTGTCGTCAAGATTGTACATATCCAGGTGTTCAGATTTGTCTGGCAATAGTTCACACACTGTATGGTGCATTGTTTCTTCTTCTGATGTGAGGGTATCCATGTGAAGATCTGGCAGTTGGTCCCAAGGTCCGGTAGTGCTGTTTAGATTACACTCAGAGGTTTAGGCATCCTCAGTGGTGGATTCAGAATCGGGTCTTTGCCATTTTGTTTGTCTCATTTCCAGATCCACTTCTCCATCTAGGGAGCGGAATTTCATCATTCCAGTGCCGTAATCGAATACAGCCTTGGCGGTTCTTAAGAATGGTCTTCCCAAAATGATTTGCGACTCTTTCCAATGGTTCGGGGTCTCCATGTCAAGGACAGTGAAGTCCACTTTGTATTATGTACCCTCAACCATAATGATAACATTTTTTACTTCTTCCTTAGGTCTTTTAGTAGATTTGTCCGCGAATTGGAGTAAAGATAATGATTTCTGAAGAGGCCCTAACTCCAATCGATAATATAAGGCTAAGGGAAGAAGATTGATGGAAGAACCATTGTCGAGAAGTATGCGTGCGAATGCGATACCGCCAATGCGGCTTTCCACATAATGAGCACCCAGATCTCTTTTCTTCCTTGGTAAATGCTGGTTTCTCACACATTTGGTAGTGGCCACTGTCAGAACATGAGTCTCCACAAATTGGTTTGTTTTCTTTGTGCGGGTCCGGGTAGGAGTACATTTCATTTTCAAATATTTCTGAAATGCAGGGTTACTGGCCACATATTGATCAAAGGGTACCTTAACTGTGATGTTTTGTTGACAAAATTTTTCCATCACTGGGTCACTCTGGATAGCTTTCTTTTGTCTTCCTTTCCTAAGAGCATGGGGAAAAGGAATGGAAGCATTTGAGACAGGAGAAAGATCCAGAATCATAAATAAGAGCATCTTTATTGAATTTGGAATTCTTATTACAATCATAATGTTTTGGATCATAATCATGTTGCTGAAATGGTGACAAAGGTATTTTTGCAGCAACGAGAGGTTCAAGGTCCTCTGTGGTCTCCATAGATGCTTTTCCTTTCCTTTGGGCAGAAATCCTCGGGTGTCTTTCGTCTTCATCCTCAGAAGCATCCTCCGGTTGATCTTCCAAGTCATGATGGTCAGCTTCCCTTGCCCGGTCAGGTACGACCACGGTCCTTCCGCTCCTGAGGGACATGGCATTGATTTTGTTAAACGAAAGGGTCTCGTGTTCAGATGTGGAAAAGTCTGAGTAATATACCTGATTGTTGTGTTGAGATGATTGAGATTTGTTCAAGCTATTGGGGTTAGCTTGAACTTGAGCGGGAATGGCTGTGACAGGGGCTGTCTGTTCTTCCTTCCAACGGGATAGACGATTAACATCCACCCGTAGGTCGTATAGCTCATTCCGGAAGCTTTGAATTTCCTCCAGCATTTGTCTTTGGATATCAATCGGGTCTTCTGGAGGTTTGGATGATCGAGATGCTTGATTTGGAGCTTGATATTGTTGACGATGTTGTTGAGGTTGGTTCTGACGGTCGTGTGGCTGCTGCTGCCTTGAGGGCTGATTGTGTTGTGGAGCAGCATTGTAGGAAGTGGGGGGACGCTGATAGTGCTGACGGTCCCCCGGATTACCCTGTCGGGTATTATCCTGAGTGTACCAGATGCCGTTTATCTCGAAAGTCAGAGGCGGGGATTCTATGACTGTCTCAGCTGGAGGAGGTGACTGCTGGGAAGGTTGGACGTAGGATTGGTCCTGAGTCCATGGTTGCGGTTGTCCAGAGCCTGGCTGCTCTTGGACATGATGCACATGATAAATTGGGACCGTAGGAGCAGTAGGCATCTCGATTTTGGACACCTTCTCAGTGAGTTCCTCCATTTGTTTTGGAAATTGAGAGAGTCGGTTGTCGATGTCGTTCACCCTTTTATTAATGTGATCCACAACTGTTAATTTGTTTGTGATGATGTTCATGTTGGGCAGCAAGTCCTCTGCTATTTCTGCGACCGTTTGTTTCCCTCCTTTGGCTTGATAGTTGTTCAGTGAATCAATGTAAGATCTACTAGCAATTTGTGAACGGCTAGTCTCCGCCATTTGCTCCAGTATCTTCCAGACGGTATCAGCTCCTCGGGATGTGTAGTTTCCTCCACAGGCAGTGCTGACTAGACCCTGAGTCCCGTGGTTAAGGCCAGAATAGAGGGATTGAACCAGGATGTTATTATCTAGGTCATGGCAGGGACATTTCTGCAGCAGATCTTTGAATCTATCCCATGCATCACAAAGTGGTTCATTTGGCATCTGAGAGAAGCTAGTGATGCGAGTCCTCATTTGATTGGTTCGACTCAAGGGGTAGAATTTTTTTAAGAAGAGGTTCTTGAACCTATCATAGGTGGTCACCGTCACTCCCAAATTTTTCACCCAGTAATCTGCCTTACCCTTCAAGGCGAAAGGTAATGCAGTGAGACGGATATAGTCTTGGCTGACTTGTGGGTGCCTCTGATTAGAACAGATTAGCTCCAAATCACACAGGAATTCATAGGGTTCTTCATTCGAATTACCATGAAATTGTGGTAATTGATTTATGAAGTGTGGCTTCAGTTCATGGTGAACCTCTGGTTGAGGTGGCTGCAAGTAATTTATGACCCTATATTGCCCGGGATTATATGCAGCCTCCATTGGTGGTTCTTCCTCTGCATTCATTCTTTCCAATTATTCCCTCATCAAATTTTGCTGTTGCTCAGATGCAGCCAGTCTTGCGAGAATCATTTGCATTGGATCTTCATTTTGGTCATTTTCAGGATTGGTCTTCTTTGGAGGCATTTTTTGTGAAGTCTTCTTTTCACCTTCAGATTGTGAAAAATAGGAGTCAATAGTTTGAAGAGAATTATAAAATGAAGATTCTAGGGGAAGGTGTCCCTGAACCCAGGGTGGTTCTGAGTAAGAGTGGTTCAGAGGATTTGAGATTGGAAAGTTTGTGGTATTCAGAAAAGGGTTCGCTGAGTCCGAACAGACTTTACCACAATTTTCCATTCTTGAATTTCAAGAGATTTTCAAGAGATGAATGGATGTTGATCAAATCAAACACAATACAAAATTCTTTTTCACCAACTCACACAGTGAAGGTCGTAAGAGTTCGACCAATTTTCTTGTCAATTTTAAATGGTGAAAAGACAATCTTGTTAGCGAGATGAAATTTCGGATTTGGGCTCTAGCCTTAAGTGTCGTCCCTCGCTCACTGAGAAAAATAGAACATCCAAGGTCGGGGTTATTCTCCCGCAAAAATTCTTGATTTTATGGGTTATTTGAGATCAGATATATTTAGCAGTCCCGATTTTAATGAGGTGATCACTGAAAAATTAGATGAGCACAAATGCACGTCTACCGTCCAGTCCCAATTTCCTTTAAAGTTATGTTATAAAACAAGAGAGAGGAGTTCGGGAAAAGCCGATGCACGCAAAAAACTATGATGAATGCTCAGTTAGAAGACTTATAGTGAATCCTCGCAATCTCCATGTGGGATGCTAGACAGAATTTAAAATTTATTCTATATGATGTGCAAACCGATGGAAAAACCGTACCTAAGCAGAAAGTTCTATTAGCGAGAAGAATTGATTTAAATTTGGCTAAGTTGAACGATCTATGTGCGTCTCAATTAAAGTGCAGTGTGGCTTAAGATCCTACGAGCACAAAAAATATAAATGCTCTGAGAGCCGTATGTGCAGGTCGATCCTAATCGCCACTCAAGTCGGGCCCCACCCTCACCGGAGAGTGAAACAGGCCACGACACACCACGGAATAGAGTCAGAGGTCTTTCTACACACACGAGAGTCCAAACGGACACCACTGTAAAATTACAAAAATTTAAAAAAATTGCAGGAATTAAAACCTAGACTCTACGCTCTCTCACGACTCGACTCGATCTTAAATTAATTGCGGTTTTTACAAGAGTCGGTGAAGTTGCGTCGGTTATTGAAAAACCGCTCCACGTACAAGGTACCTCACAAGAAAAATAAGAGAGAAAATGTAAGAGAGTGACTCAAAAATATATGAAAAATAAAGGCTGAAAATAAATTGCAGGAAAATGAAATTTATAATGAAAAATTTGGGGGTCAGACTACCCGAATGCGAAAAACCGAATAAAAAATTTTAGACAAAAATCTAAGTTGTTTGCCTCCCCGGCAACGGCGCCATCTGACGAATCCGAAAATGTCGCTTTTAAGAAGTTGTTTTTATCGTGTCGTGCGTTGTAGGCGGCAATCGGAAACGATCAAGAAAATACCACAAATAAGTTTTTCAATTTTTAATCTCGTGATTTTATGTTTATTTTACTTGGGCGAGTCCCAAGGTCGATCACAAGGAGGCAAAGGAACAACCTAGAATTAGGTCTATCAAAGTTCGTGTTCGGTTTTCGAGGCGGTCTTTTTTTTTGGAATTTTCAATGCAATAAAGGATGCAAAATGCAAATTTGGCCTTATTTTAGGGACTAAAATGTAAATTTCAATCAAACGATGTCCGAAAAATACGAGACTTGGCCAAATGTAAATTATGATGAAATGGGTGCACTGTAATTTTTTTGGAATTTTTGGATGCAATATGAATTTTTTATGGATTTTTAAATGCAAACAGAATGATTTTTAATATTTAATTATAATAAATATTAAACCTACTTATTTTCGAGATCCAAAATTATCTAAGATCTATCACTAGGTGATGGATCTCAGAAAAATCCTAAACCTCAAAAATGTGGGGTTTAATACCTATTAAAAATCAAATACTAAAAGATGCAAGATGATTTTTATAGAGCAAACTATGCAAGCAAATTCAATTCTTTTTGGGCACGATGTTAAGAACGATTAACTCTACGAGATGTGATTTTTCAGGAATTTTCAGAGCAAAGGTTAATCAACTATGAATTTTAGAGCAAGAAATGGGTAAAATACGCAAATTTCCACAAAACAATTATTTATTCATTAACCGTCCGTCACAAAAATACACACAAGATGTCAAACAGTAGAGAATCACTTAACAAACATCATGCAATTTTTGGATTAAGAAAATAATGTAGATAAGATGCTCAAAATGAAATGGGAACACAGGGATACAGATGCAATAGATAAATAATATAAAAGCAGAGGGGGGCTTTTGTGTAATTACCAATAGTAGAGGGGGGTAGTGCTGCAAACTGTCCAAGTGGCACGTGCCAGGCACGTGCCCTTGGAGGCGGGGGTCGAAGCGCAAATTGGTGAAGCTCCAGGGGGGTCACTGCAATTAACCCAGCGGGTCACGTGCAGATCACGTGACCCCTGGGGATGAGAAGGTGACGTTCCCTGAGCACGTGCCTCGCACGTGCTGGGGCCTCGGGCTTCGAGCCTGGCGGTGATGGCAGCGGCGTCGAGATGGATACGGTGGAGGGAGGAGCAGGCGGTGGGGGCCAACAAACGGCCGAGGGACATTGAGGTAGGGCCGGCCAAGGTGGCGGCGTAGCTGGAGAACCACCGCCTCCTGCGGTGGTTGGGCGGAGGTGGAGGCGGCTTGCTGTCGCGGCGGAGGTTGCCCAGCAGGTGGAGGCGTGAAGCGGAGGTGGGCCTCTGCTGTGGCGTCGACGGAGTTGCGGGCGGCGATGGCCGACACACGGCCGGCGGACGTTGGGGTAGCGGCTTGGCAAGGCGGAGACGGGTCGATGACGAGGAGGAGCGTCGACGATGGGGTGACGTTGGCGGTGATGGTCGAAGAAGATGAAGTCGAGGCGGATGGCGATGGAGACGATGATTGGAAGTAGGTGGAGAGCAGAAGAGAGAGAGAGGGAGAGAGCGATAAAGGGTATACCTGAAGATCGGGCTCGACGATGAGTTGTGGCCGGAGCGAGCATCGCCGGCAAAGCTTTGCTGCGACGAGGTTGTAACCTCGGATCACGCCGATGGAGGGGGGCTCGCCGGACTGTCACTACCGGAGAGGGAGCTCTTGGAGATTGAACGGCGGATGCGTTGCTTCGAGGACGGCGGAGGTTTAAATAGGGTAGGGGTGCGAACGCCGGAGAAGGAAATGAATCGGGGATGGCCGGTGATGATCTGATGGGATTCGCGGGGAGAGATCTGAGGTGATCGGCGTTTCGAAGATATTGGGGGCGGCCGCGAGATTTGGGGGATACGAAGATCGGAGAGATGGTGGGGCGGCGGCGAAATCAACGGAGGTGGAGATACGCGGCGTAAAAATCGGGGAGGCGACGCTCTGATTTGGGAAAGGGGGCCGGAGGAAGAAGAAGCACAGGTGTCGTCCGATCGGCCGAGATCGGATGGCCCCTGATGAGACACGTGGCGCAGCGATAAGGGGGCGGGGCGAGCGCACGTGCAGTGCACGTGCGGATGCCGCACGTGCGCTGCACGTGAGCTGTTTTAATATATATATATATTTATTTATTTATTTATTAAAAACGATATATTAAAAAGGCGGAAAAAGGCTGACACGTGGCGGCACCAGGTGCTGCCACGTGTCAGCACCAGAAAATTCCAAAGATAAATATCTTGTAAAATCAAAAATAAATAGTAAATGACCTCGGATCGAAAAACTTTCTTCACAAAAATTGCTCGTCTCGATGAGATCAACAACTTTCATAAAGACATCAAAACCAAAATCGATCATTTGCACAAAGTGCAATTTTTGGGGTATCCTATGTACATAGAATACCTTAATTTTGGGGTTTTGTAATTTTTATGTCATTTTTTTGATCAGATAAAAATCCGGAAAAATTACAGCAAAATCGAAGATAAATAAAGACACCTTAATCTAATTTTTTTTGGATTTTTATTAATTAATAAAATATGTACAAAAAATATTAGGTCAAAAATAGCTAAAATATACAATATACAAAAGAGGCCCAAAACCCAACTTTCACATATGAGCTCCGATTCACTTGAACTTGGTCTTGTTTTGAAGGTAATTGAGTGTACATTAGTTCAAAAGTGAGTAGGATTAAATCAGACACTGGATGGGGAAGATATATGGCTTTTAGTCCGAAAATCCTGAAATTAGGGTTTGAGTTTTTGGTCCGCTTATTTGGGTTAGTTATTTTTTTTGTATTTTTCCTTTATTCTTGTTAGTGATATGTACACAGTGGAAGTGGATTTGAGTTATTCGGAGTTAGCATGAATGAGTTAAAAATCAGGGAAGTTAGGCTATTTACAGGTTATTTTGGCTTTGATTTTTGGCTTCTTATTTTGTGCAGATTTTTGTGCTAAAATGCAATTCTTATGAAATCATGCATGAATGCTAATCATGCAGAAAAGATGCTATAATGCTGTTGATTTTTAGGGATTTGAGCTTAATAAATGAGATTTAGAGTGATGAATACGCGATTCATCAAGGCCCTCGAAGGTTTTGGAAATTGCAATTTGGTCCTTGCCAGATGTGTCAAACGAGGAGCACGTGACTCTGTGGGAAATTTGCATCCACCTCCCTCGCATTATAGGTAATTGCATTTAAGTCCCTATCAGCATGTTTTTTTAGGTTTTATTTTCTATATTTACAATTTGGTCCCTGTCTTTACACGCATATTTAGGTGTCCATTTTGCATTATTTTGAAATTCTACAAATTGTATTTTGTAGCCCAACTTGTGCTTTATTTTATGTGACACGTGTTTTGTTTTTTTGAGATCTCTGGAATTTAATATTATTATTTTGGAGAAATTTTCTATATTTTTCCTACTGTGTGCTTTTTAATTTATATTAAATTCCTTGTTAGTCCAAAAATCACCAAAAAATCACATTAGACTTATGATAATTTATTCTACATTATGCCAAAAAATCATTGCATTTGCATGCATCATGAGGCCTGAATAAATCAAATAGTGATTGTCTTAATTGATTTTTAATAGGTCCAATTCACATAGAATTTTAGGATTATTAATTTTCCTGGATTCATCACACTTAGATCCATCTAGGATAATTTTTACATCAGGAAATAATGTATTTTGGTATTTATTAAAATTAATTTAGTAAAAATCACCTTGCATTCATATTTTATTCATAGTAAATTCATTTAGAGTCTAAAAATTCTAAAACAATTGTAGACACTTAGGTTCATAGCATTCCATCATCTCGCTAAGTTTCATAATTTTAGGACTTCATTAGATTATCTTTTTTATTTAACTTATAAAATTTGCTTAAAATTGCATTCGTTTTTTTATTGCATAAAAATGGCTAAAAAACTAAAAATAACCCAATGAAAATCTGACCTCTGAATTCATTTAAATTTCTCCTAAGGAGACAACTGTCTCCCAGAGTTCGACCTTGGGCTTGCCCAAGTAAAAAAATCTACGACTCACATTTAATTGAACATTAACTGAAGATGTATTTTTGATGATGCATTGATTACCCGACTGCAACGAATATAACTATTAATTTGACCATTAATTTGGTTGAGTTAACAAGGGCATATCGACGCTCGTCAAAATGGCGCCGTTGTTGGGGAGGCACGGCTTAGGTTAATCTTTAGGAAATTCGGCGTGTTTGATTTTCCATCCTCGGGTAGTCTGATTCTCGGCTTTCTTGTTAATATTTTTCTGTCTTTTATTTGTGAGTATTTTGTGTCGTCCTTTATCTGACCTCAATTTGTTTTTGTGCGAGGAACACAAGGAGTCGAAGGCGCTTCGAGGATCTTGCATTTAAATATTTTGAGTGATTGTGAGGACTCGTAATTGTGTCATTTTTCATTTTTTTGCGTTCTTTCCAACGGTTCCCATTTGGGTTCTCGCATGTGTGAAAATAGTGGAAATGTATCCCTGTGTGCTGTGTGGATTACTTTTTAGATTAGGCTTTGCTTGTGCTCGTAATTCTAGGACCACACTTCACACATAAAAGACACACTTAGACCACAGATCTAGTCAAATTTAACCTGTGATTCACTCGGTAATAGAACTGCCTGTCTGGGAGCAACTTTTCTCACCTACATTGCATATAGTGTAAAATGTTTTCAATTCTATTTTGTATCCTGCATAAAAGTGAAGGGACCAATGTAAATCTTCTCAACTCAGCATACCATCATTGTTTTATCGTGCATCGACTTTTCTCGAATCCTTTCTCTTGGTTTTTCAAACATAGGTAAAAAGGAAATTAGAACTAGACGATAGACGTGCTTTATGGTTGGACTAAATCAGTGATCACTAATTTAAAACAGGGATTGCTAAACAAAATTGACCAAAAAAATCAATAAAATCGGAAATTTTGCTTGCGGGAGATTAACCCGACCTTGTTTTCAGGCTGAGTGAGGGTACTTGAATGTGTGTGCACATCCTAAGGCAGAGCCTAAATCCATGCCTTCCATATCACGCACCAACTGATCCTAGCAAATATCACGAGTTGAATTTTCTCAGGTTCACCGATTAACACCAAGTAACCTCTGCTTGTTCGCAGGTAGATAGGGGTGAACCAGCGATGCTTCGCGACAAGTTGCTAGTGACCCCTCGGGTGAAGTTCCAGCCTTGTTAGCATCCGCCTACTTGCAGGTAGATAGGGGCAGGTCTTTTACCCATCAACTTGGGATAGGAGCGAAGAAAGGAAGGGCACAGATATCATAGGCGACAGGTTAAAAAGGGAAGACGCATCTGGCTTTGAGCCGACTTTCCTATAGGACACGTAACCTTTGCTATTTGCTTGAAAATCACACTTAAAATCAATCAGAATAATCGGACTCTGTTTCGAGTCCTTCACCGTGTGAGTGTGTAAATCAGGGTTTGGATTCAGTTGCTTGTCTCAGGTAGGAGTAAAATCCTATCTTAAAACTTCTGAATCTTCTTCTCGCCAACCAAGATGACTGACTGAGGGTACATCTACTCCCAATTTGCCAATATTTCTTTGAGCCCCCCCCCCCCACGAAGCTCATCTTCACCGACCCAAGTGCAACTTGGTCCAACCTGAGCTCATGACCCTCTTGAGTTCTGGATCCCTCAAACCCAGGGTGGTTACTCTCAAACCAACCCTTTTCTCTCCTTTGATCTCACCGAGGAAGATCAATACCTCGGTAAGAATCCCTTCCTTGATATGTCCTCTAACCAAGAACACCTTCCATCCCCAGGGAAAGAGGACAAGATGCCACCCAAGAGACCCTCGGATGAAGAGGGACAAAGAGATGACCCGATACAGCAAATCCTTGCTCGCCTCGCCACAGCCGAACAACAGAATGCAGATCTTACGACAAGGATGGGACTGATCATTACAGCAGGAGGAATTGACCGACCAATGGTAGATGCTTATAACTCAGCAGAAAATGAGATGCATAGTTGGTTGGCACCAGTGGTTCCCCCTGAAGCGTTCGAGCCGAATCCCCACTTTCTGAGCCTGCTACCAAAGTTCAATGGAAATGCAAACGAAGAACCATATGCCTTCCTTAGAGACTTCGAGCTGGTTTGCAACAACCTTAGTCACCCTAGGGTTGGGCAAGACTACATCAGGTTGAAGGCCACCCCGTTTGTCTTAGGAGATAAGGTCGCTCATTGGTTGAAAAATCTCGGGGTGAGATGTACGACCTGGATGCAGTTCAAGGATTTATTATTGAAGAAGTTCTACCCACTCAGTAGGACTAATCAAATGAGAACGAAGATCAGGAGTTTTTCCCAGGGACCCACTGAACCATTCCATGAAGCGTGGGATAGGTTTAATGATTTAATTCAAAAGTGTCCTTGCCATGGCATTTCAAAAGCGATCTTAGTCCATACCTTGTTCTGTGGAATGACCCTGGAGATGCAGGGGTTAGTAAGTATTGCTTGTGGAGGAACCTATCTGAACAGAAATGAAAATGTTGTATGGAAAATCTTGGAGCATATGGCAGAAACAAGCAGGTCGCAAGACACCAAGGCCTACCAATTGTCTCCATCGATCCTATCCAACGAGACAACTAGGAAGACTGTAGCGGATCTGATAGAGGACCTCATTCCTAGCATGGGGATGATAGCTGACAAGTTAACCATTGTCGAGCAGATTCACAAGAGGGTCACTGACATTGAGGCACTCTCGCGATTGCCGAAACAAATGGAGGAACTAACTGAGAGGGTAGCCAAGATACGACTACCTGCCCCTTCTGCACCACATGTACCTGTACACCGAGTTCATCTTGTACAGGAACAGGCACCGGGGCCTCAGAGTATCTAGGTAGAGGAGCGGACATACACTCAGCAGAGCAACACGCACCCCCACAGGTGGAGATAGGATACGAGGAGCTTCCGCAGGTGTTCGAGATCAACGGGCTGTGGTACAACCATGACCCCGTCGGCAGACAGTCGGGGATGGGGAACAGTCAGCCTCACCGACCTTCCCTAGCTTACTAAGAAACTAACTCCGTCCCCGCACCGCGCTTCATACAGTCCTGACCCGGACAAGGGTACCAGCCTCAACGGCAGCAGCAGCAGCAGTGCACTTTCTATTCGGGCTAGTAGGGCCCTCCACCACCATCCCATCAGCAACAGTAGTACCAGCATGGCTAGTAGGGTCAATACAAGAACTCATCCGTGATCCAGCACCAACAAGCCCAGCCCACCAGTGAATTGGAGTCCCTCACCTTGGCGGTACAGACCCTTACGGATAGGTTCTAACAGATTCAGAATGACTATCTGGATATGAGAACCGATTTGAATTGTGTCTCTCGTACCCAGGACCAACAGATGGTGCCAAAGACCCCAATTCTCGCTCAGGTTCAGGCGAACCCAAATAGCTTGAATCAAGGCTAAAACCGATCAAGATATCATGTATACTATTCAGATAATTCTTTATCTGAATATGAGATCCTTTCGTATGATAATGTCAATCATATGTCCCTCAGGAGCGGAAGAACCGTGATCGTATCTGATCGGGCATGGGTACCGAAGGAAGATGCAATCAAGTCCCTAGATGAGGAGAACTTGGAGGCAGAGGAGCAGAACCACCACCACTGGAAGAAGAATAGGACTTCTAAGTCCTCCAAGAAGCAGGAGAACCGCATCAATAGTGAGTCCGGCGAGATCTATGAAGAGCCCGCACCTCCATCTGAGGAGGATGTCCTAGCAGTCGCAGAAGATGCATCACTGGTCTTGCAGTAGAAATTTCCTTTTAGTCAGAGTCAGGCTCCTAGTCCGTCTAAGTGTCAGAGTCATGTACAGAACTCAGTCCCTGATTTCACTGAAAATCTTTCAGTTTCAGAATCTGAGTTAACATCAATAATTCCTTTCCTCCGAGCTCTCAAGGGTGGAAAGAAGAAAACTCAAAAAATACAAAAAGATGACCTTGAGATGGCAGAGTTTTGCAATAAATACATCAATGTCACAATCCCTTTTGACAAGTATGTGGAAATGACACATGCATTCCAGAAGTACCTTAAGATGAGATTTACACCTACTAGGGTCAGCAGGAAGACCAAAAGCCGTGTTGAGAAACATGTTCTGTTAGTTGCCACTACTTGCGCAATAAAGAATGCATTTCCAAGGAAACGAAGAGACATGGGATCACATTATGTGGTGAGTCATGTCGATGACACTGCGTTTGCATGCACTCTCCTTGACAACGAATCCTCAATTAACTTAATGCACACAACCCTCTATGAGGGGTTAATCTCAGACCTCTTAGGAAATCCAGGGCCTAACTTCAGCTTGCAGATAAATCAACCAAGAGGTCCCAAGGAGAATTGAGGAATGTTCTCATCAAAGTCGAGGGTCAGGAGTACATGGTGGACTTTACAGTCCTTGATATGGAGATCCCTTGCAATTGGAGAGACTCCCAAATCATATTAGGAAGGCTCTTCCTCAGAACATCAGGGGCCTTTTTTGATTACAAGATCAGGCAGATCCAATTCCAAACTCCCATCGGAGATGAGGAGTTGGAGATGAAGCAGACCAGATGGCAGAGGCCGGATTCAAAATCCAGCATCGATTACTCTTCGTCCAAAGCAGATTGTATTCATGTAGACATCTTTGGGCCATGGAGACAGAACCCGACTAGCACCAATGAGTCCCTCTCCTTTGGAGAAGATCTTGTGCATGAGTTAGTTTGAGAGATCATTAGAAATGAGTACAACACAGAATATGCATCCCCTACACCTTCGATGACTTAGAGTCCCAACTGGGCCTGTCAGTCCTTCCCTCTTTAGGACAATCAAAAGATGAGGATGACGAGTCGGACGTGCCTTTCTCTAATTACTTGAAAACCTTTGATGATCCGACTCCAGAGTCGAACGAGTTGGTGGTAGCAATTTCAAGGACAGATCCAGCCACTACCAGCATTGAGCCAGACTTCCTAGATGATCACACCTTACTTGAGCTCAAACCTTTACCCACAACGCTTAATTATGCCTTCCTTGCAGGATAAGAGAAGAAGTATCCGGTCATCATCAGCTCATAATCGACCAAGGAGCAGGAATCTCGCTTGCTTGAGATCCTGAAGAAAAACCGCAAGGCAATAGGTTGGAGCATCTCCGATCTCCACGGGATAAATCCCACTCTGTGTTCGCACCATATCTACTTGGAGAATGAAGATAAACCCTCTCATGAATTCCAACGTTGGTTGAATCCAAAATTACGAGAGGTAGTGAAGAAGGAGATAGAGAAATGGTGAGACACGAGTTTTTTTATCCCATCTCCGACTCCGAATGGGTGGCTCCAATCCATGTTATCCCAAAAAAGTCAGGAATTCAGACGACCACCAATGAAGACGAAGAGGATATCATGACACGAGTACTCACATCATGGCGCGTCTGTGTGGATTACAGATGCCTGAATGCTGCGACGAAGAAGGATCATTTCCCCCAACCATTCATCTATCAGATCTTAGAGAGACTAGTGGGGAAGAAGTCTTCTGTTTTTAGATGGGTTCTTGAGCTACAATCAAGTAACCATAGCTCTTGAGGACCAGGAGAAGACCACGTTTACATGTCCTTTTGGTACCTATGCTTTCAGGCGCATGCCATTTGGGTTATGCAATGCTCCTGGTACTTTTCAGAGGTGCATGATTGCGGTATTCGCCGAGATGGTCGACGAATTCCTAGAAGTCTTCATGGATGACTTCTCGGTCCATGACGATTCCTTCGATTCCTATCTTAGGAATTCAGACCGAATCCTCAAGCGGTGTTGTGAGGCCAATCTGTTGCTCTCCAGGGAGAAAAGTCACTTCATGGTGACGGAGAGCATTATGTTGGGGCATGTCATCTCCAAGAGAGGAATGGAGGTTGACCCTGCCAAGGTGGATGTGATCAGACGACTCCGGCCACCAACCAGGGTGAAACAATTGCGGTCTTTCCTCATGCATGTTAGATTTTATCGAAGATTTATCAAAACCACTGACTGATCTTTTAGGCAAGGACATGGAGTTTATTGTTGATCACAAATGTCTTGAAGCCTTTAAGCAACTACAAGGAATGATCATGGACGCCCCAATCCTACAAGCCCCAGATTGGACTTTGCCTTTTGAGATCATGACGGACGCATCAGATTTTGTTGTTGGGGTTGTGTTAGGACAGAGGAGGGATGGCGTCCCGTTCGCCATACACTATGCAAGAAAAGTGCTTGATGCTGCTCAACGTAACTATATATTTGTGGAAAAGGAGATGTTTGCGGTAGTGTTTGCCTTGGATAAATTCAGATCTCACTTAATCGGGTCCAAGGTAAGTGTGTTCACAGACCATACAACACTGCTATACTTAATGGAAAAGAAGGACACAAAGATGCATCTTCTTAGATGGATTCTGCTTATCTAGGAGTTTGATTTAGACATTCGTGATAAACCTGGAAAGAAGAATGTAGTAGTTGATTACCTCTCCTGTCTCGAGGATATTGAGGCCTCTTATGATATGTCGATTCGAGACTTCTTCCTTGACGAGTCGATCTTTGTTGTCGACTCACTCTCATGGTATGCCAATATCGTGAACTATCTTGTCTCCAAGAAAGTTCCCAAAAATTGACCCAAGAGCCACATAGACCAACTGAAGTCGGATTCGAGACAACCATTGGGAGGATCCGATCCTTTTCTTTGAAGGACCAGATTGTGTCTGGAGACGGTGTATTCCTCAGGAGGAATATCAGAGTGTCTTTTCTTTATGCCATAGTATGGAGGCAGGAGGACATCACTCCGGGAAGAGGACCACATGGAAGGTACTTCAGTGTGGCTTATACTGACTAATTCTGTTTCGCGATGCAATCACCTTTGTGAATTCGTGTCCAGTATGTTAGCCAATGGGAGGAACCATTGGTTCCAAGGATGATATTCCGATGCAGCATGTCATCATTTGTGATGTCTTTGACGCCTGTGGCATCGACTTCATGGGCCCATTCTCCGTTAGTCACGGATTCAAATATATCCTTCTAGCGGTAGATTATCTGTCAAGGTGGGTGGAGGCTATCCCAACCCGAGCCGAAGAGAGTAAAAATGTCTGTAAATTCATTAGAGATCACATCATCTCTACGTTTGGGATCCCTAAGGTGTTGATATCAGATGGGGGTAGCCACTTTGTGAATAGAGATGTGAAGAAGCTCTTGAAGGATACGGCATCGAACATCGTATCGCTAGTCCTTGCCACCCACAGACCAATGGCATGGCAGAGGTGTCGAATAGGGAAGTGAAAACCATATTGCAGAAGCTTGTTCGCACAGACAGGAAGGACTGGTCTCAGATTTCGAATCAGGTCCTATGGGCTTATAGGACAGCTTACAAGACACCGTTAGGAGCTTCCCCATTCAGGATGGTATTTGCGAAACCATGCCATTTGCCCGTAGAGTTAGTGCACAAATCAGAATGGGCAATCAAGAAGGTCAATTGGAACACACACCTAGGGCAAAAACAAAGAGAAATGGATCTGAATGAGCTTGTGGAAGTTAGAAACCGAGCATACGACAACAGTTTGGTGTACAATGACAAAGTAAAGCGTTGGCATGATAGATATATCAGATGAAAGACCTTTGTTCCTGGACAGAAGGTATGGTTGTTCAATGCAAGGCTAAAGGTTTTCCAAGGCAAGCTGAAATCCAAGTGGACGGGCCCATTCAGTGTTCGTGTTGTGCATGATAGTGGATGTGTTGAGATCTCAGATCTCACATATGACACACAAACATTCCTACTCAATGGACAACTATTTAAGCACTTCGTTGAACCCAATGAACAGTTATTCCATGTTGAGGAGATTGTATTCATGCGCGAAACAGATTCAGTAGATACACATATAGATGTGCATGAGACCTTGCAGCAATGAACTCTCGCCATCAGCAGCATCTAGAAAGATTCAGACCGCGATCCTTGTATATACCCATCATTCGTGTACATTCTTCCCCTCCCTCTCATGACTCTAATCACTCACCCCAACTTCATATATTTTCATCTGCGACTATACTTAGGATGACTAGATCCTAAGTATAGGGGGGAGAGTCACCTGATTCCATTCACTATACATCCTCCATATCACATCAGTCCTCATACTACTCCAGTCCTATCCTTAGGTTGACCTGAGCCTAAGTATAGGGGGGGACCGATGCCCACCATGTATATACTCATCCATTTCCCCTTGTGACCTCGTTCGCCCCATTTTTGATCTTCTTCTACACTTAGGTTGCCAGAGCCTAAGTATAGGGGGTGGAGCGACTTCTATACTTCTTGGCATTTTGGCTCTCCTACGCTTAGCACGAGCTATGTCTTCTCTCTTGCTTTTCGTGCTCTTAGGACATAGCATATGCTAAGTATAGGGGGCATGTATATATTACATATATACTTTACCCATAGCTCGTACTTTCACGTATTTTTGTATATACCACGCAATAATTACGGGATGGATAAAAATGGAGAAAATTTTTTGTATACTTGTATATTGTATAATACTTGTATAATATATATAATACTTATAAAACACTTGCAAAATTGTTGTAACATAGGAGGTATACCGAATTTTCAAAAAAAATCAAAATCAAAGGCTTCTATTTACTCTTGCACATCATCTCTGCATATGAAAAGAAAGAAAGAAAAAGAGTCTTGCATTCCATTCATCTACATAGCATGTCATCTGCATCTCATACGCATATCTTGCATGTGCAAGGTGAAATGCTAGTGGGTCCTGAACCAAGTTATGAGTAGATGTTGAGGAGAGACTTGATTTGTCCGTAATCCACCTAATTTCAGAGGAACCTCATAGGAACTGGAGTTAAGATTTCTCATGTCAAGTGACGTAATTCTTTGAGTCTGCAAGTCTATGTTCACATGTCATCTTGATTAGTCTAAGTAGAATATCTCATGCACACGCATAATTCTTTTAAACAGTGACCTAACTTGGACAAGCACAATGCACGTAGCACTTCATTGATAAGGTGGTGAGGATGTAGGATCCTTAAGCTTGGAGTAGCACATGGTGGAAACATCCATCCTCCTCTAGGGAGGGTAGTGCATCTCAACCTAGTCTGGTGGTGTTGACGTATGAGGACGAGATGTTGTGGGTTGCAATAATGTTTCAAAAGAGGGATAGTCTACTGTCTCAAGAAGAAAAACTCCTGATGTACATGCTGCATCTTGTATATAGTTTAAAGAAAAGAAAAAAAGGTAGACAGGTCAAAGTGAAAATAAAATACCTATCGGAGTATATATATTAGCAAGAAGTCTGCAGCTGGATGACTTGGCTACACTGGTCAAGCATCCCGGGATAGGTAGTTATACTGGCTATCGTCCGTTCTTTTCTCCACCCCTCCTCTTTAGTTGGTCGCACTTGAACTTAGAAGGGAATACCTTGCTCCTCGAGGAAAGAGTTACTGGATCAGGGAACTAGAGTTACCTAGTTAGAGGAGGCTGCTTCTTGGCCATTTCTGATGTGGAGAGTTATCTTACACTTACACAGTACAAGTAAGCATCATAGTCATCAGAAATTTGCGTTTGAGGATTTGTTCTGACCTGACTATTGAGAAGTCTTGAATAGAAGACTTGTGGAGCTTGAAGTTAGTTAGGTCTTAAGTTCAGATCCCAATAAGGTTCCGCCACACAATTAATCCAAAGGTCGAGTCAAGCCTCATTTTCAACTTATGTTCATCACCTTGGTATGGAACCCAAAATCATTTCCCTCTTGCATTTCATTTTAGTTGCCCGGGGACCAGCAAGGTTTAAGTATAGGGGGTTGATGAATCTGTAATTCATCACTCTTAAAGTTGAAAATAGAGTCTTGTTCCCGAGTAATTAGCTGCATATTTTTCCTTATCTTGCATAATTAGCATTCATGCATGCATAAGTAATATCTGCATTTTAGCATTCATATTCGCATTAAATAAGAAGCTCAATTCACTTGTAATTATTCACTATTTGTATTTTATACTCACTCCAAAGTCAATAAAACCAACTCTATATTGTATATATTACTAACTAGTAATACAAGGAAAAGGCCAAAAATTTCTAACTTGTAAAATTACCCAATAAACCCCCAAAACCAGTTGGAGACCTTAGACCTTAAAATGCACATATCTATCTCATACAACCTCCGATCTAGGTCTACTCAATTCTAGACTAATATATATTCAGATACCTTCAAAATGAGACCAATTTTATTTAAATCAGAGCTCGTATGCTAAACTTGGGTTTTGGGACCCATTTGGACATTATATGTATGTATATTTATGCCATTGTATTTTTGTATTTTATTTGACCTTATCTACGTTTTTGTTCAACATGAAACTTGTAGATCTCATCGAGATATACAACTTTCATGTTTTGACTTTTTCCAAATTCAGCCATCTTCTCTCCCTTATTCCACATTTTCCTTCGGTCATTCAGATCAGGCCACGTGGCGCCCTCTGGTTGCACCACACGGCTCGCTCATAACGTGCCACGCGCCCTTATTTCTCTATCGTCTGATCCACTCCCTTCTCTCCAGATCTCAGCCATCCACTCTCTTGGCTAATCTCCACCCTCCGATCATCTCAGGATCGCATCTCCTCCATCCGCTAGGGCCTCACCCTCAACAAGCCACGTGTTGACTTGTGAACCATCTGATCTTCTCCAGAAACCTTCATCCCCACCGCACACTTCCGCAACTCTTCATCACCTTCGATTGCTTCCCCAGATCAAATCCGTGCCACTCACCAGTGCCCTCACCTCCTAGCGACACATGGTCCATCAAGAGCCGCTAGATCGCTTCCATCTTGGCCATTTATCCCACGCTAAATCCGGACCCTTCGATCTTCGGCCCTGATACGATCATAGCCGTTCATCGCCACTCGACGCTATGCCCGCCACGCGTCACGCCAACGCCCTCCGATCTCGACTCCAGGGTTTAATCCGAGCCCTTCTCTTACACCCTTCTTCTGGCTGTTGGATCACTCAATCCAACGGTATAGAGACCGTCTTCCACCTCGGTCCACATTCCTCGCGCACCTCGTCCACCTTGCATCACCTTTGCGCCCTTCCTATTTTTTCCGCCACCACAGCCACCATCTCCACCCTCGAGCACCTCCACCTCGTAGCCCATGACTCCCTTATCCTCGCCAGCCACCATGATCTCCATAAACCTCGTCGTTGTCGCTCCACGACCCCCATGAAACCTCGCCTTCCATCACTGCCACCTCCACTTTCTTTCTATAAATACCCCGCCTCCAGCCACCTACGACCCCATCTGCCATTGCAAGAGAGAACCTAGAGCTACCCTCTGCCTATCAGCGACAGTGATTTGGGGCTAGAAGCGAGCGACGCCAGGATTCTTCTCCGACGAGATCCACGGCCAACTCCGTCGTGCTGTAGCTCCTCCGATGAGCCCCTTGAGCTCGGGCCCTCTAGCGTCCCTCGAGCAACGACCGGAAGCATCATTTGAGCTTCCCATCCCCAGATAGATACCTCCATTCTTTCTCCGACCTCCTTCTTTTTTTTATGGATCTTCTCCAATTTTATTCCTCTTATCCGCTCATTTTCACGCTCGCCTGATAATCTATCGAGCTTCACCTCAAAGCTTTGATCTCCACGTGATCTTTCATTCGCCCCGACGACCCTTCGCACTACACTCCGATCACAGCACCGCCGGTCACGGTGGAACTCCACCTCCGTCCATCAACACTTCACTTCATAGGCCTTGCCACACTCGTACGACACTCCCACGAGCACGGGCTCCATTCTTTGGCCCCAGATAACCCTGCAGGTACCCCTAGCTCCATTGGCCAGAACTTCACTTTGCTCAGCTCGAGATTCGTTGCCACCGGTGATCAGACCCTTACAGCCTCATCCAGGACCTCTAACGGATCCCCGACACTCCCATGATCAATCCAAGCTATCTGGGGGCCGCCGGCAAACTACACCGAGCACGGGAAGAGGAGGCAGAGCTAGGAGCAAGTCGCTAGAGCCCCGCCACGTCCGCCGCAGGAGGCGGCAGACCGGAGAGGACGAAGAACAGCCACCGTTGGATCTTCCAGATCCGACGGTCCTGAGCTTGACACGTCACACATGCCCAACCACCATTGATCTGAAGGATCCCATGACTACTTCTCTGCCACGTCACCCGCTTCATCGAGCGCCAACAATCGTCGATCTCGCACGAATCCGAAGGTCCTGATCTCGCCACGTATACTTCATCAGCACCGTTAGATCATCTCGATTTGACGACTCAAAGGGCGCCACGCCAGCAACTCTAGTAGCCCTTGGATACACACTATTCCAACGGTCTACATTGCGCCGCGTATCCTCCTCCGAGCCTCTTCCCTGACCCTAGGCTCGGAGCAACCAAGCTGACCCGAGCCTACAGAGCCTCCCAAGCCTCATCTCAAGCCTTGATTGACGTCCGAGTCTAGCCCCGCACGTGCTCCCCATGTGAGGGCTGGGTATTTTGCACAAAGGCCCTCGAAGGTTTTAAAAATTGCAATTTGGTCCCTGTTAGGCATGTCACGTGAGGAGCGCGTGACTCCGTGGGAAATTTGCATCCACCTCCCCCGTATTATAGGTAATTGCATTTAAGTCCCTGTCAGCATATTTTTTTCAGAAGTTTTATTTTATGTATTTGCAATTTGGTTCCTGTCTTTGCACGTATATTTAGGTGTCCATTTCGCATCTTTTTTAAATTCTAAAAATTGCATGTTGTAGCCCAACTTATCCTTTATCTTATGTGGCACGTGTTTTATTTTTTGAGATCTTTGGAATTTAATATTATTAATTCGGAGAAATTTTCTATATTTTTCCTACTGTTTGCTTTTAAATTTATATTAAATTCCTCGTTGGTCCAAAAATCACCAAAAAATCACATTAGACTTAGGATAATTTATTCTACACTGTGCCCAAAAATCATTGCATTTGCATGAATCACGATGCCTGAATAAATCAAATAGTGATTGTCTTAATTGATTTTTAATAGGTCCAATTCACATAGAATTTTAGGATTATTATTTTCATGGATTCATCACACCTAGATCCATCTAGGATAATTTTTATATCTGTAAATAATGTGTTTTAGTATTTATTAAATATAATTTGGTAAAAATCACCTTGCATTCATATTTTATTCACAGTAAATTCATTTAAAGTCGAAAATTTCCAAAAAAAAATGTAAACACTTAGGTTCATAGCATTCCATCATCTGGTCAAGTTTCGTAATTTTTGGACTTCATTTGATTATCTTTATGATTTAACTTGTAAAATTAGCATAAAATTGCATTCATTTTTTCTTTATTTCATAAAAATCACTAAAAAAGACCAAAAATATCCCTATGAAAATTCTGACCTTCGAATTCACTTAAATTTCACCTAAGGAGATATCTGCCTCCCTGAGTTCGACCTTGGGCTTGCCCAAGTAAAATAAATCTGTCGCTCGCATTTAATTGAACATTAACTGAAGTGTATTTTTGATGACGCATTAATTACCCAACTGCAATGAATCTAACTATTAATTTGACCATTAATTTGGTTGAGTTAACAAGGGCATATCGAAGCTCGTCAGCGAGGCACGACTGTCAGCTGGAGGGAGAGGGCCGTGGGTGGGTGCGGGGAAGCTGGGGCTAGGGACGGTGACTACGAAGGTGGGTGGTGTCGTGATGGAGGGACGCGGCCGGCTGGGAGCAGTGGGAGGATGGAGGCCGCTGACGGTGGTGGAGGAGAGCTGCAGGGGCGACAATGGCACTCAGTGGTAGTGGGCAGCGGTGGGTGTTGCCCACCATTCTTGTGTTTTTCTTATTAAGGATTTTAAGATAAAATGCAGAAAGAATGTTAATAAATCATGGATTCATCAATTGCCTCGCTAGAAATGAGGCTTGCTCTACTGTTGTTGCTGCTCGTACGAATAAGGAGGTGGCTATGGGTAATGGGGATGAGGTTGTTGCTGCCTCCACTGTTGACCCTAGTATGAGGGTCGAGGACCATGTCTTGGTTGCTGGGAGTATTGGGGATGCTTCTATTGGAAGCCCTTCCATGCCTGTGCCAGAGGCTACTGTTGGGATGGAGCACCTCCAGTAGACCATCGAAAGACTAGGTGGTCACGATGGATCTCGGGCTGATGTTGGTACTGGGAGTACCGAATCCCATTGACTTCCATCAACATCTCCTATGGCTCATGGACTGGCAGGGGAAGGGATGCCAAGGACTGATCTGGATGATATACCACCAACTGAGTATCTAAAGAAGGTGGTGGTGGAAACTGGTATTGCGGGAGTGACTAGATAGGCTCTGCCTGAATGTGATGGACCCGATGGTATGAGGCGGAAGGATGAGACGAACTGTACCCTGGATCAGACCGTGACAAGGAATGTGTCCGAGAAGATGTCCGTGCCTCTTGGAGACACATGATCTGAGTCCTCAGGTCACTCAGTGTTTGCGCTAGCCCATCAATTCTATTAAGCTTGTCAAGGCCCTGACACTTCTTCTTCTCAGTAATCTCCATTCGATCCAACTTATGGCTAATGATGCCCATGTTGGATGAGGATTCTTCTAGTGTTGTTGTTGTAGAAGCTGAAGAAGGACCGACCTTAATACATGTTATCCTCTGATATGAAGTCGCTTACGGGGGAGGCTTCCCCTTAGTGTAGATCCGAGTCTGGGATATCACAGTGTAATTTTTATCCATCTCTTCACAAATGGCCCAGCCTAGTATTCGTCCTTGGTGAAATATGAACCTCCACACAAGGCATTCACAAGCTCCAACAGCTCAGGTGTCAGCCCACAGAAGAAAATCTCGACGAGATTTGGCTTGCAGATATCATGGTGGGGACACTTATCAATGATCCCTCGAAAGTGATGTTAGACTTGTGAGCCCTGGGCGAACCATTCTTACAATAAATGTTATTGTAATATTTAAGTATATCAATAAAAGATATTGATGTTTCACTCCCTTTCTGAAATTATATGAATGAATGCACTATAAGGTCCCTCTGTACAATTAGGGTTATGTACCATGGCCAGCTTGATGATCATACAGCTGTTGATTCATTAAAGGAATCATAGAGGCTGGTGTTTGGATGAACATCTAAAGAGTTAGATAGAGGACTCATCAAGCACCGTCAAATGATTGTCAAGTGGAGATCTCCAGCCTGAGTAGGAGATGGCAATCCTTTTCTCACATAGGCTGATATCTGACCGACCTCTTGATGCAGGTCCTCTGCATGGGAATAGTGATTCGGAGGTGTCAGATTAGTTAGGTCAATGGGTTGACCTAACGAGATCGAGATAACCTAAGTCCTATGTTGAATGCTGTCACAGCATAGGCACGCATCCTTTGACCGGAGACAGATATATTGCTATATATCTGAGTATGTACATTTGGCAGACCAATAGGTTGATGACCTAACCAAGGTCTATACACCGGCGAGCTGGTGTGCATATAAGGGTATATGAGCAATATGATCTCTCAAAGGGATCATACAGGTTCACTTGTGAACCGGAAGACATGAGCTCACTCATGAGGTATTGGGACCGATCAAATTCCATGCATGGTCGTCATGCTTTGGAAGCATGACATGAATTTGAAGGTATGATATATGCTTTGGGAAAGCATATGATCGATACCAAATCCCAATGACCAAGATTGAGAAACTTAATGATTAAACCCTGAGGAAGACAGTATAAAATGATCTTGATCTTCGGGTTGATCACGGGTCTTCCAGTATGCAGGATGTACAGGTATTGGGAATACCTGAAGGGTGATGTGATCATAAACGATTGTATATCCATGACGCTTCCATTCCGAGGGAGTGATGAAACAGGTCTGGATTTTAGTGACTCCTTTCAGTAGAGAAGCAATCCGATCTTAGTCCAAGTGTTGGACATTGGTCTGAATGGGATTCAGATTCAATGAGAAGATTGGATTTGCGATCTTGATTTAATCAAGCATCTATGGGAGGTTCGTTCGATCTGAATTTGAGATAATATCTCAACATCCAAGTCACTATACATGGAATAATACAATCGCCCTGTCCTTATCTCCAAGTATCTGCGGAGAAAGCACATTATTCTTGAAAGGGTTCAAGAATAATTCTTTTGATAAAATATCCAAGCAAGGACTTGATGATTAAATGTGATTTAATTATCAAGCTTAAATATGAATATGATTCATATTATGAAAATGATTATCTAAGATAATTAAATTGGATTTAATTATCAAGGATTAAGAGAATGTGGATAACACTATCCATGATATATGTGTGTTATAAATATGATTTATAATATACATATATAAGAGAGAGAATTTATGTAAATAGCATTTGTTAATTAATAATGTGGATTGGATTCACATTTATTAATTAATTGGAAATGCAATTTACTAATTAGTTTGGGTTGTGAATATGATTCACATAATATTCAATGGCATGATTGAAATATTCACAAATTAATTTGGAATTAATTTGGTGAATATTTTTTTGTGATTAATTAAGAAATAATAAGATAAATAAAAGGGAGCCAAATAACCACCATGCATAGGTGGCATCACCCATGAGTTGTTCATGGGTGACGCCCCCTATTTTTGAGGGTGGTTGTTGACTCCATTTTAATTATCACATTATCTCTTAATTGGTTAATAATAATTATGTTGATAATGTTGCAACATGTTTTAATCAATCATAGCCATTGATTTAGCATGGACCAAGCATAGCCCTTGGATCCATGTGTCCCATGGATTGAGATCCATTGGATCCTAAACTAGTATAAAAGGAGGGCTAGGGTAGCCTTTCCAAGTTAACAACATTCTTGAGTTGAAGAACTCTACTCTCTCTCTCTCTCTCTCATTCTCGTGTGGACTCTCCTTAATATTCAAGTGGCCGTCCACTTTGTGTATTGGGAAGGAGAGCATTTCGGCTTCGCTTGGATCTTCGTCAAAGGATTGCGGGAAGGACGCGACTCATCATCGTGCCCGCAAGTGCATTCTCCGAGGGTCGGACTTAATATAGGAGGATCTCTCCTTTGGGATCTCGCGATCACAACCACGCTTCAAGAGGTATTCCTTGTACTTTGTGGATTGATGAAATGATCCGAGAAGTGTTCTCGTGATCATGTGGTTTCATCTTTAAAGTTAAATTTTTAATTTCCGCTGCATCTAGCATCTAGTACGACTAGTTGCTCCGATCGCATACGATGCGATGAACACGCTTCGTGATGCGCTTAAGGATTCACAATATCCTTCAAGTGGTATCAGAGCCAGGTTGAATAAGGTTTTGGATATGATCCATACACCTTAGACGATTTGATTCTTGAAAGGGTTGCAAAATTTTTACTGCATTTCAATTTTCGCACCTCTGTCTAATTGAATTTTTCTGTACTGTTTAAAATGTTTAAACACGAAATTTTCAATTAGATTTTGTTCCCCATTAAACAAGGAAACCATAGGACTTGAGTTTACTAAATTTGGACTTTATTTGCTCAAGATATGGCTTTTTGAATATGACTATATTCACTGTTGCGGGAACTGTGGATTTGAACGTAATTGATGAGATAATTACGGTTTTAATCCGCCTTGAAATGCGTGAATTATCACTTGGGTTCTTTAATAAATCAAATAGGCAATCTTTGGAAACTGAGTTTGTATTTTTTGGATTTAAATTGATCAAGATAAGTTAATTTTAGTGATTGGGGGTCACTGCTGTGCTGGAAATTAACAATTTTGATCTTGAACCTTGTGATATGTCATTCAATTATCATGATGAAAATTAATTGTTAATTTTCTGGAATAATTAGTGATAATTATTTGTGAAATATTTAAAGAAATAATTATTTCATTGAATGACACTTGCCTAAACCACAATGATGAGATATTAGATCTTGATCATTGTTTCATCAACAAACATTGCTTTCATGAAAACAATAGTTTATCCTACAATAGTTGTTTGACAACTTTTACATGAAAAGCCCTTTTTGCTTGAATAGGATTGGGGATTTGTCTAGCAAATCTCCTTATAATCAAAAATGTTTTGATTTATATTATATGGTATAATTTCGGTTGAAAAACCGATGAACATCTCAAAGTACATGATGGTCTATCTGGTATTATCCTTTCCCGAGGCGGATGTGGTGCCTAGTCGGAGAGCATTGGGGTCGCGGGTTGCAACGTATGTGGTTCGTCCCACTCTCGTCGGTACTGGCCATGACAGCGGGTAGGGACTGTATAATACCGGAGACAGACAATATGTATTTTTCTAATTATTAAAATTCGAATAATACGTATTTTGAGAATATACCTACTATTCAAGTAAAAGACATGTTTGTTGATGATTGAATTAATGATTAATTTAATGTGATTAAATTAATTATATCCAATAAATACTCTATTTTGAATAGATGTGTATTTCCCTTGGAAGAATTAATTATGTGAATGTGATTCACGATAATTAATTATAAAATTTGAATATGAGGTGGAGGATCACATAAGTGACATCCATGGTCTCCCGTCAAGGCAAAGGATTTCGTCGCCAGTTGTTGTGTATAGGAGACGCCTGTCCGAAGTGACAGATGATGTGCATGATTTAACTGGATCGGGTTCTTTGCTTCTCGAAAGAGTAAGGCCGTATACGTAGTGACCCCAATATCGAGTCCTCATATTATTGGGGCGATATTGGATTGCGTATAGCGAGTATTAAGCCTGTTGACGGTTGGTTCAATTAACAACGGGTCAATATCATCTTAGGGGTGGTGGGCCCGGGTGTTAAAGACCGAATTGGGAATGCAAGTTGGACTTGCAAAAGGCGGAATGAGTTCCCGCTTCTTTTTATCGGAGTCGCAAGTTCTCATATTATTGGGATGTGACAAAGATAGGAAAGGAGATCCCAGATCTTGCTTGAGATATAGCGGTAAGTATATCTCTTATTTTGAAAGACAATTAGGGAATAATCTTTCAAAATTGACCTAGCAAGACAAATTTGATTTAAAATACCTTAATCAAATTATTCTTAAAATGAATATATAATTATTCTAATATAGTGCATTCTTAATTTCAAAAAATGAAGTCCATGAACCCACTTAGCAGACTTCTAGAGGTCAACCAGTTGACCAGACCAAATTATTCGGATTGGATCCGAAATTTGGATCTTGTTCTCTCTGCAGAGCGTATCTCCTACGTGCTTAGCAAGGACAAGATAGCAAACCCTGTGACTGATGAAGATAAATCATATAATGATAAATATGATGAAGACCATAATCTGTCAAGGTGTTACATCCTTGGGTCATTATCCAATGTGCTTCAGAAGCAACATGTGGAAATGAACCATTGCCAAGAGATTATACTGAATCTGAAAGAAATGTTCGGTGACATAAACCGCACACAACGTTACAATGTGATGAAAGAGCTTATTCGCTGCAAGATGAAGGAAGGGACCTCTGTCAGAGAACATGTACTCAAAATGTTTGGGTACCTCTCTGAGCTGGACACCCTGGGAGCCTACTTGGATTCTGAAATGCAAGCTGATTTCATTCTCCTGTCACTCCCTAAGTCTTTCAACAACTTTGTTGTGTCTTACCACATGAACAAAGGTGACTTCACAAACGCTGCGCTGTTAGCTGCATTGAAGTCTGCAGAAGACATCATGAAAAAGGACGGCCCCTCTGCTAGTGCAATGGTTGCACAGGTGAGAGGAAAGCGCGGGCGAAAGCAAGGTTCTCAGAAGGGCCCAGCCTCGAAGAGAAAGAAGAAGAATCAAGGAGTTGGTTCATCTTCTAGTGCTTCCACACTGATGACATCGAAAAAGACCGATGTCTGTCACCACTGCAAGAAGCCGGGGCACTGGCGGCGTAACTGCCCGGATTACCTGAAGTCTACCGACAAAGGTAAAGCCCCAGCAGGTATGAAATCTACTTTCATCATTGAAACCAGCTTTCTCGTTGGACGAGAAGGAAGTTGGGTTATAGATTCTGGTGCTTCTGTTCACGTATGCAATTCGTTGCATTTGTTTCAGGAAACTAGGAATCTGGAGCATGGGGAGATAGTTATCCAGATGGGATCTGATGCAAGTGTTGCAGCAGTCGCCATCAGGACATGCAGACTGTCGTTATCTAGTGGCCGAGTCCTAGTACTTAAAGAGTGTCTTTATGTACCTGAGGTCAGGAGGAATCTGATATCTGTGTCTAAGCTTGTTAGATATGGGTACTCTTTCCTATTCTGTAATAAATTAGTCATTAATCAATATGATAAATTTGTTGCGGAAGGTGTTCTGACTTCTGGTGGACTCTATGAATTGTGCATTAATGAATGTGTCATAAATGTCACTACCACTGATAATAAAAACCCCAAGAGATCCAGGGAGAATGGAAATCATTCGAATATGATTTGGCATCAAAGGCTCGGTCATTTATCTGTTGATAGGATCAATAGATTGATAAAGGATGGACCTTTAGATTTTCTACAGGTTCAAACTTTACCTACCTGTGAACATTGCATTCGAGGTAAAATGACCAGGATGCCTTTCCGTAACAAGGTTACGAGATGCGAGGGTATTCTCGACCTAATACATACTGATGTATGTGGTCCCTTCAATACCGCGACTAGAAATGGATATCGATATTATTTGACGTTTATCGATGACCATTCGCGATACGGGTTTATCTTCCTGCTACGTCATAAATCTGAAACCTTTGAAAAGTTCAAAGAGTTTAAGGCTTTGGTTGAAAACCAAGTCGACAGGAAGATTAAACGGATTCGATCTGACCGAGGTGGTGAGTACCTCTCAGATGAATTCAAGGAATACCTTAAAGAGAATGGAATTGTCTCCAATCTCACTCCTCCTAGAACTCCCCAACTTAATGGTGTTGCTGAAAGACGCAACAGGACCATCATGGACATGGTCCGTTCAATGATGAGCAAAGCACATTTGCCTCTTAGTTTCTGGGGATATGCAGTAGAGACTGCAATATATATCCTAAACAAGATTCCTAGCAAATCTGTACCCAAGACTCCCCATGAGCTCTGGTATGGAACCAAACCTAGTGTTAAACACTTAAGGGTTTGGGGATGCTTGGTCCATGCAAAGAACGTGGACGTAAGTAAGCTAGAATCTCGCACTCGTGAGTGCTACTTCATTGGGTATGTTAAAGATGGTATTGGATACCAGCTTTATGACCCTGAGACCCAAAAGGTTTTTGTCTCTAGGGATGTGAAATTTCTGGAGGATGATTTCCTTAAAGGTCAAGACAAGAATGAAGTAGAGGAGCTCATTGAATCCCCTGAGGATTCTGAGATTCCTGAACCAGAAACTGAAGAGATAAATGAAGATGAAACACCCATACCTCTTCGAAGGAGTTCGAGGGTGGTTGCACCACCTGAAAGGTATGGATTCCATGTGTCAGGTGAGACTGACAATGATCCTTCTTCATATGATGAAGCACTTGCGAATCATGACATGGATAGATGGATGCTAGCAATGAAGTCAGAGATTGACTCCATGCATAAGAACGGTGTATGGACCCTAGAGAATCCACCTAAAGGGGTAAAACCCATTGGGTGTAAATGGATCTTCAAGAGAAAGAGGGAACCTGATTAGAAAGTAGAGACTTTCAAGGCACAGCTCGTAGCCAAGGGCTACACACAGAGAGAAGGCATCGACTACGATGAGACATTCTCTCCTGCGGCCATGCTTAAGTCCATCAGGACACTGCTAGCTATAGCTGCATCTCTTGACTACGACATCTGGCAGATGGACGTCAAGACGGCTTTCCTCAATGGATACCTCGAGGAGGATATCTATATGGAGCAGCCCCAGGGCTTCATAGCTGAGGACGGTAAAGTATGCAAGCTGAAGAAATCCATCTATGGGCTCAAACAAGCTTCTCGTAGCTGGAACATCAGATTTGACGAAACCATAAAGAGTTATGATTTTGTGCAAAACCCTGATGAACCTTGTGTGTACAAGAAGCTTAGTGGGAGCGCCATTGTTTTCATCGTGCTTTACGTAGATGATATCCTTATCATTGGGAATGATACAGGAATGATGACCAGTGTGAAGATTTGGCTATCCCATACCTTCGAGATGAAAGATCTTGGAGAAGCCTCTTACATCTTAGGCCTGAAGTTGTTCAGAAACCGAGAAAAGAGAATATTGGGATTATCACAACATGGATACATCAAGAAGATTCTTGAACGATTCCGCATGGATAGTTCGAAGAAAGGATTCCTCCCCTTAGGACATGGTATCCATCTGTCCAAAGGGATGGCTCCTCAAAGTGTTGAGGAAAAGAAGGCCATGGCTGGATGCCCTTATGCATCAGCCGTAGGAAGCTTGATGTATGCCATGATGTGTACTAGGCCAGACATCTGCCATGCAGTGGGAGTGGTAAGTCGTTACCAATCCTGCTATGGAGAAAAACACTGGAATGCAGTAAAGAACATATTTAAATATCTAAGACGGACGCAAGATTACATCTTGGTCTATGGGGATGGTGATCTCCAAGTCTTGGGATATACAGATTCAGACTTCCAGTCAGATATTGATGATCGAAAGTTGACATCAGGGTTTGTATTCCTGTTGAACGGTGGTGCTGTGAGCTGGAGAAGCAAGAAGCAGGACACTACGGTGGATTCAACAACAGAAGTCGAATACATTGCCGCATCAGATGTTGCAAAGGAGGCGGTGTGGTTGCGCAAGTTCATCTTGGAGCTTGGCGTAGTTTCCTCTGATACTCCCGTCCCGTTACTCTGCGATAACACTGGAGCCATTGCCCAAGCAAAGGAACCCAGGTGCCATCAGAAGAGCAAGCACGTGGAAAGGAAATACCACATCATTCGGGAGATTCAAAAGCGTGGTGATATCATCATCACCAAGGTGGCCTCTGCCGACAACATTGCTGATCCTCTTACCAAACCTCTGACACAGAAGGTTTTTGACCAGCATGTAATGAGTATGGGTTTACGGATTGTACCTGAATGGTTCTGAGGGCTAGTGGGAGATTGTTAGACTTGTGAGCCTTGGGCGAACCATTCTTACAATAAATGTTATTGTAATATTTAAGTTTATCAATAAAAGTTATTGATGTTTCACTCCCTTTCTGAAATTATATGAATGAATGCACTATAAGGTCCCTCTGTACAATTAGGGTTATGTACCATGGCCAGCTTGATGATCATACAGCTGTTGATTCATTAAAGGAATCATAGAGGCTGGTGTTTGGATGAACATCTAAAGAGTTAGATAGAGGACTCATCAAGCACCGTCAAATGATTGTCAAATGGAGATCTCCAGCCTGAGTAGGAGATGGCAATCCTTTTCTCACATAGGCTGATATCTGACCGACCTCTTGATGCAGGTCCTCTGCATGGGAATAGTGATTCGGAGGTGTCAGATTAGTTAGGTCAATGGGTTGACCTAACGAGATCGAGATAACCTAAGTCCTATGTTGAATGCTGTCACAGCATAGGTACGCATCCTTTGACCGGAGACAGATATATTGCTATATATCTGAGTATGTACATTTGGCAGACCAATAGGTTGACGACCTAACCAAGGTCTATACACCGACGAGCTGGTGTGCATATAAGGGTATATGAGCAATATGATCTCTCAAAGGGATCATACAGGTTCACTTGTGAACCGGAAGACATGAGCTCACTCATGAGGTATTGGGACCGATCAAATTCCATGCATGGTCGTCATGCTTTAGAAGCATGACATGAATTTGAAGGTATGATATGTGCTTTGGGAAAGCATATGATCGATACCAAATCCCAATGACCAAGATTGAGAAACTTAATGATTAAACCCTGAAGAAGACAGTATAAAATGATCTTGATCTTCGGGTTGATCATGGGTCTTCCAGTATGCAGGATGTACAGGTATTGGGAATACCTGAAGGGTGATGTGATCATAAACGATTGTATATCCATGACGCTTCCATTCCGAGGGAGTGATGAAACAGGTCTGGATTTTAGTGACTCCTTTCAGTAGAGAAGCAATCCGATCTTAGTCCAAGTGTTGGACATTGGTCTGAATGGGATTCAGATTCAATGAGAAGATGGGATTTGCGGTCTTGATTTAATCAAGCATCTGTGGGAGGTTCGTTCGATCTGGATTTGAGATAATATCTCAACATCCAAGTCACTATACATGGAATAATACAATCGCCATGTCCTTATCTCCAAGTATCTGCGGAGAAAGCACATTATTCTTGAAAGGGTTCAAGAATAATTCTTTTGATGAAATATCCAAGCAAGGACTTGATGATTAAATGTGATTTAATTATCAAGCTTAAATATGAATATGATTCATATTATGAAAATGATTATCTAAGATAATTAAATTGGATTTAATTATCAAGGATTAAGAGAATGTGGATAACACTATCCATGATATATGTGTGTTATAAATATGATTTATAATATACATATATAAGAGAGAGAATTTATGTAAATAGCATTTGTTAATTAATAATGTGGATTGGATTCACATTTATTAATTAATTGGAAATGCAATTTACTAATTAGTTTGGGTTGTGAATATGATTCACATAATATTCAATGGCATGATTGAAATATTCACAAATTAATTTGGAATTAATTTGGTGAATATTTTTTTGTGATTAATTAAGAAATAATAAGATAAATAAAAGGGAGCCAAATAACCACCAAGCATAGGTGGCTGATGAAATCAAATCTCATCATGTTTTTATAAGTCAAATGTACCTCATTAGTGATAAACATACATTGAATTATCTTAATAGCTGTGCTAATTCCAAGTTAGGATTATTCCTGTTGTACATAACTTCTTTAACTTATTTTGTAAATATATACATATATATTTATTTATAATTGCATAAATCACAACTCCCCTTTCGTTCTCTCTCAATCATGATTGGCCATTTTTTTTTCCATGCTTGAACTCACGTGGGATATCATTTGATCTCATTTTTCTAATTAACATATGACACCCCTTTTTGTATTCACGTTTCACTGGAGTGAGACCTATGATTTTCCTTGTCATCTCGTTACCTACACAACAGATATTCAATTTCCTTGGCCGTTGGATGAAATCCAATGGATGCTTTATTCTTCCACTCAAACAGAGCGTGCACCACGTCATTTTCCTTTTCCAGAGCTGTCGCACAATGCAAATATAAACACTCCCACTCCTCTCGCGATGGGTATCGCCGTCACCAACCGCCGCTATTCGCCTTCTCCTCTTCATGGTATATCAGCAACTGAACGCGTACGTGCAGCAGTTTCTCCTCACGCTGTGTTACATGCACGTCCATCGACGGTTGCCGCACAGTTCCCCTCCCACTTCCTTCCGTTCCACGCAGCAGTAGTAGTTGATGCGTCGAGACCAGCCACTGCGTCCTCATTTTATAAATACGATAGTATGTATTTCATTTGGAAGGTTGGATCCCTTATTCTCTTCTCCTTCTCCCTTCACAGGTACAACAGTGGAGTGATCTCCCGTTAGAGAAGGATTGATAGCAGCATGGGTAGAGCTGACCGAGCCGCGAGGTGCTCTCGCGAGAGATAGATCTGAGGATCCGTAATCCTCTCTTTCACCGCGACATCCTCACCATTTCACATCCACTCCGTCTACTCCAGCCATCGAGCGTTTTCCAGCACGCGTGGGTGACAGCCGCGCGACATCCTTCGCTCGCACATGCCACCGATTTCAACAAGATGTTTGCGCCTTCTTCGCATGTGGAGTGACAGTCCACGTTGCAGTGGCTATCCTTGATTCGGTGACGATATCCAACCCATCTCAGTTTTCATTTGTTGCTTAATTTTAGTAGTTGTTCGTGTACGTTGTTTTTGTTGTTAAAGTTGTTCTTTTGTTTCAAGAAGGTTGTGGCCACCGTTGTCTTTACTCATTTTTTTTCCTTCGTTGCTGAAAATTAAAAAAAAGTTACTGTGTTTGTTTGTCAAAACAAAATCCACTATGTTTTTTTTACAAGTTGTGAATCATCTGAAGTAACCATCTTCCCTTATTGAACGAAGTGATGATCTTTGTGGGATGATATAGTTGATTTTTTTTATGGTGGTTAACTAGGTGATTAAGTGTGTTGTCTTAAAAAATATAGATTTGCATAGTGTTAAAAAATCAGAAATTAGAAAACATAAAAAATGCGTGACTTCTAAAAAAATTTGCAATAAGTGAATATTAGAAACTGTGCATCGCATTCGTGTTGAGTTTGGATCATTGAAACTTCACCGTGTCCTTATGGTTCGACCTTGTGCTCATCATTACACAAGTAAAACTTCGAAATTAGTTGATGTTTTAATTGGTTGAATTGCGGTTACAACGACACTAAAATCACTTAATTTCACTCTCTAAAACCGCTAAGAAACCCGTTAATCATTTGGCGCCGTTGCCGGGGATACGGCTTGAATTTTTGATTGATTCACTTTTTCTATGCACATTTGTTGTATCACATGTTAGCATCTTGTTCCAGTTGATTGGCTTGCTCTTTTCGTAGGTGACCGCGCACATTCTGTTACGCGGGACGCTCGGGAGATTCTTCTCTCAACTCGAATCTCGAGCCGGTGAGGCGAAGGAGGAAGCAAACCCATGGACGAGGAGCTTGTTTAATTCCCATCTGAGAGATTCATTCTCTTTAGTTTATCATTTCTTGTTTTATATTCATTTCGGGCCGAGTTGTGGCCTAGAGACTGGACTCTTATTATTGTAATAGTTTTACTAGGTTTCTGCATTGCATTAGATTGCATTAGGTTAATTTCCCTAGTGTAATTTGTTTGTGCTCGGTTTTCAAAAATTAAAAAAATTTGAAAAATTTAAAATCACAAAAAAAGAGTTCTTTAGAAGTTGCCTGCTAGGAGCATTTAGAATAGGTTTATATTTTCGCACTGCATTCTTGCACGTAGATTGCTGGCGAAAGGTACGCGATTCTAACCTTCTTGCATGCATCATTCTCCGTGGTCTTCTTCCCCTTGATAACATTTTTTTTTTGAAAAAAGGAAATTCACCTCACTCGATTTGATTGAATATCACTCAAAGCAATTGGACGTAGATATTAAAATCAATTTTTTTAATCAAGTGGTCACATAAGGTTAAAATTGGTTAATCTCACCATTGTCTGAATTAATTACTTGTATTTGCACTTGTGGGATTGCACACTTGGTTGTTTGTTGCACAACGCACCTTAAGGTCACTAGAGCCAAAAACCCCATCGGTGTGCCTTGTGACTCTCTCAAGGTACATTGGATGACCTGAGGGAAGGACGAGTGTAAACGTTGGATGTTCAACTTCGTGTTTATAAGATTAAAATTGAAAAGATAAAGCCACAAAGGGCTTCACCAGTGTGCGTATCAAAGTGACCTTGCTTTGTGTTTTGATTGCATAGAATAGGAGGTGCATGCAAGGGAGACGATCTCTCAAACCTTCTCTTGTTGTTCCTTTAAATTCAAATCCTTTCTTCTCGAGAAGAAGACCCAACTCTTCTCATTCCCTTTCTTCTCTTGACATTCCTCCACTTGCCACATCACTACCTTCTTCACCTCCCTCTTCTCCGACATCACTCAGATCATTCTCTTCTATTCCGCTATCTTCTTCATCTTCCACCATGGCTGAACAAGGCGAAAATCCAGACCCTTTGGCGATCATCATGGCTCAACTTGAAAGAATCAATGATCGCCAAATTCGAATTGAAGCTCAAATGGGCATTGTTGAGGATGAAGAGGAAAACCCTCAACCTATGGGGGAAAGACACAATCCTGCCCAACAAATCTTAGTTCCATGGATTCAGTTGCCTGCAGCGGCACGTCAGATCAATATAAAATCATCTATAGTTTCTCTGCTTCCCAAGTTTCATGGGGAGAGTGCCGAGGACCCCTACCAACACATTCATGATTTTCTTGCAGTGTGTGACACCATGCATATTGAAAATAATAATCCAGACCTTGTGTATCTTAAGGCATTCCCATTCTCCTTGAAGGATAAGGCGAGAAATTGGCTCCGGAGCTATGGGAAACCAATCACCACATGGGCTGCATTGAATTCAGCCTTCCTTAAGAAGTACTTCCCGATTGGAAAAGCTAATGCACTCCGCTACGCAATCTCCTCCTTTTCAATGCGCCCAAATGAGTCTTTTCACGAGGCTTGGGATAGGTTTCAGGAGCTATTGCGTAAATGCCCAAATAATGACATGGATAGATGGAAATTAGTCCAGATTTTTTATGAGGGCATGCATGAGAATTTTAAGGTGGCTGTGGATAGCACTTGCGGAGGTGGTTTCCTCCTCAAATCAGAAACATTTGTGTGGAAACTATACGAGGAGATGGCAGAGACTTCATTGAATAAGGCATCCCTTAATCAATATAGCCGCCATAAGAAACCTGTTGAGCAAATCGAAGATACCAAAACCCGATCGGAAAGTACGGCGATTGACCTCCAACTCATTGCTCAAAAGTTGGATAATTTAAAAATTCTTAACAAGAAGGTTGATGACATGAGTAGGAACATGACCAAAGAAGTGACACAGAATGTCAGTAGGATGTTTGCCATTCCTACACATTTGGACCAAGTTCAGGAACCAGAGCAAGTATTTTGGGTCACAGAACCTACTCCTGATGTCAATGCGGTTGCCATGGGATCGGGGACGTCAGGAAGCACAATGCCCCCTACTTACAATCCTGGATGGCGTAATCATCCAAATTTTGCATGGCGAACTTCAAACCCGCAACAACCTATCCAGGTCAATCAACAAGGTCGATACATCACTGCACCACCGCAACCACCACCACAAGCACAACCGTTGTACTTGCCACAGGCTCCAGCCTCATCTAGTACACAACCAACTTCTCCTGTGAGCAACCAACCACTTTCAAATGACATTGGTGCTCTCATGAAAATGATGCAAGAGTTGAAGAATAATATGGAGAAGAATAATCAAGAGAATGCTAGGCAATTTGCAGATATCCGATCTTATTTGCCTACGCTATCACCACAAGCCCTTCAGAATCCCAATTCTGTAGCGGGTACTTCCCAAGGGACCTTACATCATCCACAAAAAGGTCCTGTGACATTCAAGACCCCTGGTAATTTCAGTAACGAGTCTGCCCATGCAGTCTTGACCAGGCGAGGAAAAAAAGTGGTTGATTCATCTCCATACATGTCTACACCCACAACTCAACCTTGTAATTTTGAGACAAGTGATGAAGAGAAATCTGATGGAGAGAATGACTTTCACCCCTTATCTGGCACGACCACTTCCACTCTCCCTCAAGTGGTCTCAACTTCTCCACAATCCCCTTCACCCACTGTCATCTCCGTCCCCTTTCCGGAGGCCCTTCGCTTACGGAAAGCTTCCAAATCATCCACCACCGACTCAGAATTGGAGAAACTGTTCTCCAATATTGTGATTGAGATCCCTCTTCTGAAGGCGCTTGAGCAGGTTCCCGCCTACTCAAAATTTTTGAAAGAAAAATGCACGCGTCGGAGGCGATCTAAGAAGAAGAAAAATAATGAGCAAGAAGAGGAACGTCATGTGCTTCCCAGAGCTACATCCAATGCTATCTCCTCACTCCTCCCCCATAAGATGAAGGACCCTGGGGCACCTTTGGTACGATGTACCATTGGTAATATGACCTTCGAGCGCACTCTCCTGGATAATGGTGCCTCAATTAACCTCCTCCCTGCTGCCATTTTGCGGCAATTTGATTTTGGAAAGCTAAAGCCGGTCTCAATGATTTTACAGATGGCAGATCGATATGTTAGGAGACCACAAGGACTTTTGGAGGATGTTATAGTGACGGTCCAAGGGAAGCAGTTTCCTGTTGATTTTGTAGTTATGGAGATGGACCCCACTAAAACCTTGGCTCAGACACCCATAATTTTGGGTCGTCCCTTTCTATCTACGGCCAAAGCCCACTTCGACTTTGAGTTGGGAAAAGTTGAATTCAAGGTCAATGGCGAGATCGTTCCTGTCGATCTGGTTGTCCCCACCGGTCATGAGACCGAAGATGATGAATGTGGATGGATAGAGGAGTGTTCCTATTTGGACACTGAGATTGTTCTTGCTCATGTGGCATCTGACCCACTCGATGCCACCATTTCTCTGGCTGACACAATTGGACATGCAGAAAACATACAATACTGGTCTGAGTGTTTGGACTCGACTCCCATCTCTCACGATGAGATTTTCTGCAAATTAGATATGGCTTGGGATGATTTAGATGCAGAGTTGTCTGCTCTTTCGTCTATGGTCATGCCCATGATGAGTCCACCCTTCGAGATAACAAGCCCATCTGGGGGGTATTCATTATCTAAATTCCATTCTGATAGTGACCTTCCTGATATTGCAAGGAAGGTAGCTGATATGTTTACTTTGATGGAGTATTACAGACAGAATCAGTTATCTTCACACTCAGGTCATCATGAGCCTTCACCATTGGCTCCGTCAGTCCAGGTTGACCCTTCACTAGCCTCACTATTGATTAATCAGAAACTTGATATGGACCTAGTGAAGCGTTGCATAGAGATCATGGCCGATGAGATTCGAGAACTGCAGTGCATGATCCCTAATGCCTCTTCCCTTGTTTCCCCTGTCTCTCTCATAGAAGCTGTGTATTCTAATCACCCCATTTCTGAAAAATTGGATTTCTCGGATCTGTTTGATAAGCCCAGCACTACTCCCCAAGTGGAACTTAAACCTCTCCCAAAGGACCTAAAGTATGTCTTTCTTGGCTCAGATCAGACGCTTCCTGTGATAATCAATGCCCATTTAGATGATGTACAGGAATCTAGACTCGTTGAGGTTCTTAAGAGAAATTCAAGGGCTATTGGATGGACTATCTCTGATCTAAGAGGAATTAGCCCTTCTTACTGTACACACCAGATCTTCCTGGAAGATGATGCAAAAACTTCTCGAGAGCCTCAGAGACGATTGAATCCAAATTTGCGAGAAGTTGTTAAGGCAGAAATCTGTAAATGGATGAGCGCAGGGATCATTTTCCCCATCTCAGATAGTAAGTGGGTTAGCCCCCTTCATGTGGTTCCCAAGAAGGCTGGCCTCACTGTGGTCCAGAATGATCGAGGGGAGGATATCCCAACCCGTGTTGCTACATCTTGGCGGGTATGCGTAGATTACAGGAAGTTGAATAAAGCAACCCGAAAAGATCACTTTCCTCTTCCTTTCATCGACCAGATTGTCGAGAGATTGGCAGGAAAGAAATACTTTTGTTTTCTTGATGGATATTCGGGTTATAATCAGGTCGCGGTCGCTCCTGACGACCAAGAGAAGACGACCTTCACCTGTCCATTCGGGACATTTGCCTTCCGGCGAATGCCTTTTGGCTTATGCAATGCACCAGCTACATTCCAGAGATGTATGTTGGCTATTTTTTCGGATATGGTGGGGGATTTTATGGAAATTTTTATGGATGATTTTTCTGTCTTCGGCGACTCATTTGATGAGACTCTAGAGTTTTTGGAGAGGGTTTTAAAGAAATGCATTGATGTTAATCTGGTGTTGTCTTGGGAGAAATCGCATTTTATGGTTAAGCAAGGGATAGTGCTGGGACACATTGTGTCAGAAAGAGGCATGGAGGTTGACCCATCCAAGGTAGATACCATTAAACACTTACCTCCGCCTACAAACGTCAAGGGCATCAGATCCTTTTTTGGGCACGTTGGCTTTTATCGACGATTTATATTAGATTTTGCAAAAATTGCCCGTCCCTTGACTCAGTTGTTGGAAAAGGACCGCGATTTTGAGATGTCTAAAGAAGCACTTCGGTCCTTTGAGATTTTGAAGAAGACCATCACTGAGGCCCCAATTTTACAACCCCCCGACTGGACTTTAGATTTTGAGATCATGTGTGATGCATCCGAATTTGCAGTCGGGGCGATTCTTGGACAAAGGAAGGATGGCAAGCCATTTGCCATTCACTACGCCAGCAAGACGTTGGATAAGGCCCAACGTAATTATACTGTTACTGAGAAGGAACTGCTGGCTGTAGTCTTCTCTTTGGAGAAGTTTCGATCGTACTTGTTAGGAGCTCATGTTATCATTTTCTCTGATCATTCAGCCCTCAAGTACTTGTTAACAAAGAAAGACTCTAAGCCGAGACTTCTGAGATGGATCCTGCTCCTGCAGGAATTTGATATTGAAATAAAAGATAAGCCAGGAGTAAAAAACGTGGTGGCAGATCATCTCTCTCGGCTTCCTTCTCTCCCATCATATGAGTCTTTCATTGATACCACCCCTAGTCCTATCACTGCTCAATTTCCCGATGAGTCCATTCTCACCATCAGTCAGTTACCTTGGTATGCTGATATGGTGAATTTCCTTGTCACTTCTCGACTTCCAGATCACTGGCCCAAGATCAAGAAAGAAAAATTTCGATCTGATTCTCGTTGGTACCACTGGGAGGACCCCATCCTTTTTAAAGAAGGGGCTGATTGCATTTGGAGACGTTGTATTCCAGAGTCTGAGATATCGAGTGTCCTTACCCACTGCCACACCTTTGGGTGTGGAGGACATCACTCTGGAAAGCGTACTGCATCTAAGATCTTACAGTCTGGTTTCTTTTGGCCAACCCTATTCCGTGATGCCCACAATTTTGTGAAGGCATGCCATATTTGTCAGACCACTGGAGGAATGTCTAGACGAGATATGATGCCCCTTACTCCGGTGCATGTGGTTGAGGTTTTTGATGCTTGGGGAATAGATTTTATGGGCCCTTTCACGGTTTCTCAGGGATTTCAGTTTATCTTATTGGCAGTCGACTACGTCTCCCGCTGGGTAGAGGCAATTCCCACCCGCGCTGCTGACAGCGCGATTGTCACTAAGTTCCTCAATGACATATTCTCACGCTTTGGTTTACCCAAAGTAGTCATTAGTGACGGTGGTAGCCACTTTCTGAATGCCTCGGTGCGACGGCTTCTGTATAATAATGGAGTTGAACATAGAGTCGCTACACCATACCATCCCCAGTCGAATGGCATGGCTGAGCTTTCCAACAGAGAAATAAAGACCATTTTGATGAAGATAGTCCGGTCTGATCGGAAAGATTGGTCTCAACATCTTCCCACCGCACTATGGGCATACCGTACAGCTTTTCGTACACCTCTTGGTATGAGTCCATTTCGTATGGTATATGGGAAACCATGCCATCTCCCAGTAGAGATTCACCATAAGTCTGAATGGGCTATTCGAAAATGTAACTTAGATCATGATGAAGCTGGCAAGAAAAGGCTTTTGGATTTGAATGAGCTCGAAGAGTTGCGAGCAAAGGCATACTCAAATGATTTGATTTATAAAACCAAAATCAAGCAATGGCATGATGCTCACATTTCACGCAAATCTTTTAGTGTCAATCAAAAGGTTTGGTTATTTGATTCCAAGCTCAAACTCTTCCCTGGAAAACTCCGTTCCAAGTGGAAAGGTCCTTACACCATCTTGAATATCTATGATAATGGATCTATTGATATCTTTGACCCCTCCACTTCATCTTCTTTTCGGGTCAATGGGCAGAGACTCAAGCCTGTCATTGAACCTGACGGCCCCCTTCCTGCTACCGAATCCTTAGTTCTTCAGGATCTCTGAACCTGAACGCCAAGCTGAGGCGTAAACAAGCGCTTATGGGAGGCACCCCATCTCTATTTTTCTTGTATATTTTGTATATTCTCTTTTCTATTTTTCTTTACTTCCATGCTAACTACATTCTCTTGTGAATTAGTATCAGATAAGCATGGGGGTATTCCTCTTTCCATTTCTCCTTAAATCATAAAAAAAACACACAACAAAACAAAACAAAACATAAAAAATGCAAAAGAAAAGAAGAAAAAAAAAGAAGAAAAAAAAGGGGGACAGAAAAAGAAAAATCTCTCTCTAAGGAGGTCAGGTTTTCTACCATGAGGTCATGGTTTTATTTAAGCATGGGGGGTGGACTTCTATCTATGTATATATATATCCTAAGCCTTATATATATATGTATTACTATGTTTTCTTAAAAAACAAATCTCTAAAAATCTTTAAAAACGAAAATCTAAAAAAAACTTCAAAATCGAAAATATGTATTTATTAAAAAAATTGCATTAAAAAAATCACTAAAAAAATATACACAAAAAGTTAAAAAAATGAAAAAGAAAAAAAATCCAAAAACAGATGGATAGACCCCAAATTCAAAAAAAAAATTTACATATCTCTTCCTTGTGAGAGTTTGGACCAAGATTTGAGGCAAAGCTTAAGGAGATTGAGTTTGATCTTGACTTTAATCTACCTAATATCCATAGAGACTCAATAGGTTTGAGAATTCAGATCCTTCAGGTCTTCTTGACTTAATTTTCCAAGTCCGCAATCTTTACGCAGATTTTGACTCCCCGTGTCTAAGTTGCTCATTTTTGAGAAGAATCACATACTCTTTGATGATTGATCTACTTGAACTTAATTCACATGCACGTAGCTCGACTCAAATAGGATGTGTGAAAGCAATTGTGATTATGAATGGTATCTATATGGATCCCTTTCTGGCGGCATGGACGTCCGAGGACCGGAGAGTGTGGGTTGAAATAAAGCTTCGGATGAGGAACGGTCAGTTGGCAAAAAAATCTTCTTCTCCTCCACCAAATAGAGCACAATGCTCATATCTTGTCCACATATAAAACAAAAGAAAATTCAAAAGGAGCGGGAAAAAGATTTTATACCCGCATGAAGCCGTGCCAAAAAAAGAAAAAAAAAGAAAAAAAAGCAGAAGCCGGCATTTCTTTTCTGTAAGACTTGACTACACTGGTCATACTCCAAATAACTACTTCTTCCTATCTACTTCTTCGGCCAACTTACCCGAACTTAGAAGGAAATACCCCGCTCCGCGAGGAAAGAGTAGCTAGAAAGGGAATCCAAGGGTGCTGAGCATGGTTGCATAAGTTTTTACCTTTTTAAGTGGGAAGAGCTACCTATTCACACTCACAAGTTCAAGTCCGACTCATATGTCATAAGAGGATGTGATTATGATCGAATGAGCTGAATTGACTAAGGAGTCAAACCTGCTTAAAGGTTCGAAGAACTTGGAGACTGTTGCATCTGAAATTTTGAGCCCATGCGAGTCTCGAACACATTATGAATCCAAAGGTCAAATCAAGCTTGCCTCTTATTCCTTGTACAAAACTTGGTCCCAGCTCCCACGTAGGATTTTCTTCTTTGAATGGTCTTGCTAGGGACTAGCAACGCTTAAGCATGGGGGTATGATGAAATCAAATCTCATCATGTTTTTATAAGTCAAATGTACCTCATTAGTGATAAACATACATTGAATTATCTTAATAGCTGTGCTAATTCCAAGTTAGGATTATTCATGTTGTACATAACTTCTTTAACTTATTTTGTAAATATATACATATATATTTATTTATAATTGCATAAATCACAACTCCCCTTTCGTTCTCTCTCAATCATGATTGGCCATTTTTTTTCCATGCTTGAACTCACGTGGGATATCATTTGATCTCATTTTTCTAATTAACATATCACACCCCTTTTTGTATTCACGTTTCACTGGAGCGAGACTTATGATTTTCCTTGTCATCTCGTTACCTACACAACAGATATTCAATTTCCTTGGCCGTTGGATGAAATCCAATGGATGCTTTATTCTTCCACTCAAACAGAGCGTGCACCACATCATTTTCCTTTTCCAGAGCTGTCGCACAATGCAAATATAAACACTCCCACTCCTCTCGCGATGGGTATCGCCATCACCAACCGCCGCTATTCGCCTTCTCCTCTTCATGGTATATCAGCAACTGAACGCGTACGTGCAGCAGTTTCTCCTCACGCTGTGTTACATGCACGTCCATCGACGGTTGCCGCACAGTTCCCCTCCCACTTCCTTCCGTTCCACGCAGCAGTAGTAGTTGATGCGTCGAGACCAGCCACTGCGTCCTCATTTTATAAATACGATAGTATGTATTTCATTTGGGAGGTTGGATCCCTTATTCTCTTCTCCTTCTCCCTTCACAGGTACAACAGTGGAGTGATCTCCCGTTAGAGAAGGATTGATAGCAGCATGGGTAGAGCTGACCGAGCCGCGAGGTGCTCTCGCGAGAGATAGATCTGAGGATCCGTAATCCTCTCTTTCACCGCGACATCCTCACCATTTCACATCCACTCCGTCTACTCCAGCCATCGAGCGTTTTCCAGCACGCGTGGGTGACAGCCGCGCGACATCCTTCGCTCGCACACGCCACCGATTTCAACAAGATGTTTGCGCCTTCTTCGCATGTGGAGTGACAGTCCACGTTGCAGTGGCTATCCTTGATTCGGTGACGATATCCAACCCATCTCAGTTTTCATTTGTTGCTTAATTTTAGTAGTTGTTCGTGTACGTTGTTTTTGTTGTTAAAGTTGTTCTTTTGTTTCAAGAAGGCTATGGCCACCGTTGTCTTTACTCATTTTTTTCCTTCGTTGCTGAAAATTAAAAAAAAGTTACTGTGTTTGTTTGTCAAAAAAAAATCCACTATGTTTTTTTTACAAGTTGTGAATCATCTGAAGTAACCATCTTCCCTTATTGAACGAAGTGATGATCTTTGTGGGATGATATAGTTGATTTTTTTATGGTGGTTAACTAGGTGATTAAGTGTGTTGTCTTAAAAAATATAGATTTGCATAGTGTTAAAAAATCAGAAATTAGAAAACATAAAAAATGCGTGACTTCTAAAAAAATTTGCAATAAGTGAATATTAGAAACTGTGCATCGCATTCGTGTTGAGTTTGGATCATTGAAACTTCACCGTGTCCTTGTGGTTCGACCTTGTGCTCATCATTACACAAGTAAAACTTTGAAATTAGTTGATGTTTTAATTGGTTGAATTGCGGTTACAACGACACTAAAATCACTTAATTTCACTCTCTAAAACCGCTAAGAAACCCGTTAATCAGTGGCGTCACCCATGAATTGTTCATGGGTGACGCCCCCTATTTTTGAGGGTGGTTGTTGACTCCATTTTAATTACCACATTATCTCTTAATTGGTTAATGATAATTATGTTGATAATGTTGCAACATGTTTTAATCAATCATAGCTATTGATTTAGCATGGACAAAGCATAGCCCTTGGATCCATGTGTCCCATGGATTGAGATCCATTGGATCCTAAACTAGTATAAAAGGAGGGCTAGGGTAGCCTTTCCAAGTTAACAACATTCTTGAGTTGAAGAACTCTACTCTCTCTCTCTCTCTCTCATTCTCGTGTGGGCTCTCCTTAATATTCAAGTGGCCGTCCACTTTGTGTATTGGGAAGGAGAGCATTTCGGCTTCGCTTGGATCTTCGTCAAAGGATTGCGGGAAGGACGCGACTCATCATCGTGCCCGCAAGCGCATTCTCCGTGGGTCGGACTTAAGATAGGAGGATCTCTCCTTTGGGATCTCGCGATCACAACCACGCTTCAAGAGGTATTCCTTGTACTTTGTGGATTGATGAAACGATCCGAGAAGTGTTCTCGTGATCATGTGGTTTCATCTTTAAAGTTAAATTTTTAATTTCCGCCGCATCTAGCATCTAGTACGACTAGTTGCTCCAATCGCATACGATGCGATCAACACGCTTCGTGATGCGCTTAAGGATTCACAACATCCTTCAAGTGATCCCAAGCTTCATGGAATTGTTCATTAGGGATCATTGTGAAATTATTGATCATGGATCTACCCGATTGGGTAGTACTTGTTTAGGTACTCGCTTCGTAACTGCTCCCATGTAACAACCTACCGCAAGTGTTGCAGCCAATAGGCTGCTTTATCAACCAAGGAGAATGGGAAGGATATCATCTTTATGGTGTCCTTGTCCACAAATCTGTTATAGATGGTGCTTCATATCATCTTGAATTCTTGTAGAGAAGGTGGGGCTCTTGGTGGCATGCCCGTGGAACTTGGGCAGTAGTTGAATCGTCTGGGGTGGAGCTCGAAGTCGCTAAGAATGGCGGGCAACCGGATCCATCGGTGGGTGAAGGTTGCACCAGGGTTGTGCCACTGCCTCATGGTGTATGCTGGTCTCTATGGATCGAGTGCTCCTCTAGGTGTTTGTTGTCTGCTCGCCCCTCATGTCTTGGTATTTCTCCACCACTAGCTGGTATGTCTAGCTCTGTTCTCCCAACTCTCATATAAGTAATCTCTCTCCTCACCTCTTCCATGAAGATTCCTTGGTCCCAAATCTGTCTCTACATAGTCCCCAAGGAAGCTAACAGTTGTTGTTGATGGCAGCATGGTCTAATGCGATTAATGAAGTACGAGGTTGCTCATTGGTTCTGTCATCGTTGGTCATCTCCGTGGTCTTTGCAAACACAAATAAACCCAGCTTAGGAGCTGTCAAATATACACATAGTTGTGATGAATGCTCCGACTGTACCTTAGGAGTAGAAAAAGTTTGATCGAGTGGGAACAGGGTGGATGCAAATTCAAGTTCAGAGAGTGGGTCTAAGCTCTCTGAAGCTTCCCTAGATGAACGGGTATGAGTGTTGGAAAGCCATGCTGCCAAAGGTATCCTAAGAGACCTCCTGCTCATCATTTTGAGGTGGGGATTTCTGAAGAGTTGATCTGGAATGCAAAAACAAGATGAGAAGTCAAACCCTTGGTTCACCAACTCAACATAGTGTGAAGACCGTGAATGCTCGATCGTTTCTTGTCAATTTTTATTTAGATATAATCCAATCTTACAGAGCGAGTTAGCGAGATGTTAGGAGTCTAATTCTCCCTGGAGACTAGCCCCGATTCTTACGACTTTTTGTACCCATTTCCATCAAGTACAGACGTAAGTACAGACCGTTTTCGGCTACCCGATTACTTAAGGACGGAGCCATACACAATGTCCGCTAAACCACCCACTATGCTAAGAAAGTATAGATCGTTTACCAACTACCCGTAAATCCTCACAGGAGAATAGCTAATTGTTTTTGTTAGAACTGGTAGTCTGAACAAAGTCCAAGCACGGCTCTATTTAGTATGTGGTCGCTCAACTCTCAACAAATAAAATTAGACAAGGATGGGGTTACTCTCCCCAAAACAAGATTTTGTGGTTAATTCAGATTTTAGGTCAAGTTCACTTTAGAAGTCCCGATTTTATTAGTTATCTCTTTTTATGTGTTTTTCTGAATGAAACAATGGCTAACAAATTTTTCGATTTCCTTTTTATTTAAGTCCAATAAAACAGGGGGAGGAAGATGGAAAAGCTGATGTTTGATGAAAACTCAATGATGCATATAAAGATAGAAATGTGTACCTTACTCCAGTAGTCTACATGTAGTGATCTACGCATAATTTAAAGACAAAATTAAAACTAATCTAAATGTTGCACGCGGAAATCATCATAAGACAACAACTTCTATTAATGGGAAGAACTTGTGCTAACTAATCAGAAGAGAGACGTGCATCCAGTCTTGGAGGTCGCTCGGTGCCCGCAACAACGGGTCTTGCTAGTGTTGTATGCGACCTCTCATGGCATGTGATCTCTAATTTAATTAGATTAGCTTTTTATTTTGACTAATTCCAATCGTGATATATAGGAACATATAATCTTGGTTACGGTGTTTGAACCTTAGTTTCTACCAAGCTCAACCAAAATAAATCCTAAGTCTAGGGGCTAAAACCTCGAAAAAACAAATAAAAATAAAATGCAGAAAAACTCGAAAAATCTGGTGAAGTCTCCCGAGTGCACCGACACTCGGCGAAACAGATCCCGAATAAATGTTCAAGTGTCCGAGAGAGAGAGAGTCCAAGAATCTAAGTTATTACAAGTGTTTTTGCAAAAATAAAACTAAATAAATCTATCTTGTACAACTGCCTCCTTCTCCTTCTGCTCCTCCTCAAGTGTTGGTCCCTCCAAAGCAAACCAACTCATGCTCCAATAGTACCTCGCATAAAAAGCAATATAGAAGAAGGTCAGGAACATCTATAAAAGAAAAAAATGAGCAAATATGAATCCTAACTACTTAGTCGTGCTCCCCGATAACGATGCCATTCTAATAACCATGAAGATTAATTAGGGTTAAGTGTAAAATTAAGTTGTCGTTGTGACCCTACTCAATCAATGTAATTAACGAGAAAATTATTCAAACTACTAATAATTCTAGCAGTAAAAATGAGTGGCTTTTCCACTTTTATTAACTTGGTATGGCGACCAGGGTCAAACTCAAGGAAAGCAATTTAAAACTAATTAGTCGATTCAAAATTTTAAGGATTATTATTTGTCTTTTTGTGGTTTTTTTTATTTTTAAAATTTTTAATTTTTCAAACCAGATAAATAAGATAAAAACTAAATAGTCGATTCAAAAATCTAAGGATTTTTATCTTCTTTTGTATTTTTTTTCAAAATGTCAAAAATATTCAGAAAAAAAGTAATAAATATTGTTGGTTTTATAGATTTTATAGTGTTTTTGGGAATTTTGGGGGAATTTTCAGATGTTTCTGTGATTTTCTAAAAATTAAATAGTGTCAAAATAAACAAATAATGCACAGACAGAGGTGTTTTTCACTTTCAAAATAGATAAAATACTCAAAACACATGGGAATGATTTTTATCATAAACTATGAAGAAATATTTGCAAACACTGAAAATGCAATTTTTTATTTTTTTTTTCAATTTTATATAAATTTTATAAGTTCCTGAGCATTTTCATATTTTTAGGCTTTTAGAATGTCTGTTTCGACAAAATTTATGTAGAAGCTAAAAGATGATGAATGGCAACTACAGAATTTGTTGTGGAATTTTTAAAGGGTTTTTCGATTTTTTATGAATTTTATATAACAAACAGGAACTTTTGAACTATTTTTGAATTTTTAGTAATAGAAAATGAACGAAAATTAAGGAGCAAAAATCACCATCAATAAAACATGCAAGCATGAGTCACGTATAATGTTTAGATATTTTTAGAGTTAATTAGTTATTAATTGCAATCAATAAAAGTTATAACTAAAAATTGCGCACGAGGACCAATATGCAAATAGTTTAAGTCCTAGGGCCTACGGGATAACACAATCAGATATTACAAAGGTCAAAGGTGCAATTTGTCCATGCAAAACATGCACAACACGTGAAACAATGCTTACATGGGGTATAAGTGCAAATATCAAAACAATTAATTCATTCCCTAACAAGTTCAAGTCATAGGACAAAACATGCAATTACAATAAATAACACGTGAAGCTACACGTGACTGAGACTCGGCCGGACTAAACTACAATTAAAGAAAACACAAGGTCCTAAATGCAAAAAAGTTTTAACTACATATTACATTTATTCGATGTAAGTGAACTAAAAGAACTTACGGGGGGAAAGGGAAATATATCCCTCTAGACATGTGGCATGCGCTCGTGGAAGCTCTAACACATGGTTTTGATTGCCGTTGGTGAGCAGATTTGGCGGTCTGAAAAGCTGCGTTGTCGTGCGGCTCATATCTGCAACAAGTCTGATACTGTCTGTACTGGTCCTGTTGGCCCTGGTGCTGATATTCTTGTTGTTGTTGAGACTGCAGGTTTTGATAACAAGGATGGTATTGTTAACGATGTTGTTGCTGTTGCAGCTAATGAATGGGCCAAGATTGTGGTGGACGAGGGTTTGGAGTAGAGTTTGGATCCGATCGGTTGATGAGCTTGAGGTTATACCAGAATATATTTATCTCCATGAGAGGTAGAGGTTCCTCATAGACCTTTTGAGCAGAGGTTTATCCAGTCTGTTGGGCAAAGACTTGATCCCCACCCCAATGGATTTGTTGCCCTACCCATTGCCCTTGAATGTATTGAATTTTGTGAATTGGTGCGGGGGTTGTGGTCAGAGCAGGTATCTATAATTTAGATACATTGTCAACTAGTTTCTCCATTTGCTTAGGTAGTTTAGACAATTTCTCCATGTCAGTCGATTTGAGTTTGTCCACCTTCTTATAAATCTGTTTGACTACAGTTAGCTTGTCAACTATTATCCCCATGTCGGCATTCTGGTCAGTCGACAGATTTTTTACCATCTTCTTGGCTCCCTCCTTAGACAGGAGTGAAAGGGAGCTAGTTGTTTTAGGCTTGGCTGGTGGTCTGTGCTCGGTTAAATTCTGCTAAGTTCTCAAACACATTATAGATAGTGTCCTTGTGGCATCCCATGAAGTTTCCTCCATAGGATGCACTCACTAACCCTTGAGTTTCGGGGTTTAGTCCACTAACAAGTCTTTGGACCAACATCATTTTGCTTATCCCGTGCTCGGGGAATTTCTGGATTAGGTATGAAAACCTCTCCAAGGTTTCATGGAATGGCACACTCGGTAGCTGGGTAAATATTGTGAGCTTAATCCACATCTAATTAATTCTACTCATCTGATAGAATTTCTTTAAGAATAGTGTCTTGAAGTTGGCCCATGTGGTGGCCACTTCCCCAGGGCTTTTCAGCCAATATGTTGCCTTATAGTTCAAGGCGAAGGAGACAACTCTCAATTGGATGTAATCCTGAGTAATCCTCTGGTGGGACAGGTTGTCACATGCTAGCTCAAAGTCTCGAAGGAAGGCATATGGTTCCTCATGATTCCCATCAAACTTAGGTAGCAATGCGAGGAAATGTGGTTTGTGTTCGAACGCATCCTCAGGAGGTACATGCCCCAACCAACTATAATCTTCATCTAATTGAGGGAGTTTTGTGTCTTTCGTAATAGCTTCTCCATGTAGCATTTCTGCCATCTGAGCTCTAAGCATTGCATTGTATTGCTCGATTGCGGTAACTCTAGCCAAAAGTACATGCAGCGGGTCATTGTCTTCATCTTGTCCAGGCTTATTATTGGGAGGCATTATGATTTCCTTTTCACCTTCAGATATAGATAGGTTTGAATTAGAAAAATGGCTAGAAGGTTTAAGGTTTCTACCAAAGAAAAAAGCTTCTTTGGCAAGAGGAGAGTAGAAGCGAGGGTTAATCTGGGAATGACCGAACTCTGAAGGGGACATGGGAATAGGGTCATACGAAGACCAGATGGGTTCGAGAAGAGGGTCTTAAATATGAGGAGATGTAACATCCAAGGGGTTCCGTGAAATATCTGCAAGGTTCAAACAAAAATCCCCATAGAAATCCATCTCCGAAGTCAAGAGAATCGATAAGAGCACGAAGGATGAGTCAAAGGATATAGAATAAACACACAAAGCAAACACAATTCACACCTATGAAGGCATATTAGGGTTTGACCACTTAGCTTTTCAATTTTAATTTAGTGACAAAGTAATCTTTGCATAGATTAAGCAGAGATGTAGCTTTAGGAGATTGCCGCAAACACTAGCCCGAATTCGTATGGCTAGTTGCACCTACTTTCAGGCAGTATGGGTGTTAGTACTGACCATAGAACTGCTACCCGTATTACTTTAGGATGTTGTCTTACGTTGTTCTTTAACCACTTAATCTTCTAAGGGAGATCGTAGTTCCCTCATTGAAAAGTAGCTAATGGTTTTCAAATCCAGTAGTCAGAATGAAACCTCCAAATTTTGGCTCTACCATAAGTGTATGATACTTGTCCTTGGAAAATAATGAGTGGATTTCTTTCCACCAAACACAATGGTGAATTTTATGTCAATTTATTTAGAGTCACCTTGATTACCATTCTCAGTTTTAGATTAGAGTTGTCACTTGAGTCTTATGTGATCACAGAAAAAGCATGTCTACGAGCAGTCCCAATTCCTTTAACCCTAGGTTGTAAAACTAGGGAAGAGAATTGAAAAAGCCAATGCAAGCTTTTAAATCAATGATTCATGCTAAGAATAAGACTTACAACAATTCCTCGCATTCTTCATGTGAGATGTAATACAATGAATTAAAAATTTACACTAAATTGTACGCACAGATGAAAACGCCTTAAGCAGATAATTCTTTAAGCGGGAAAGAATTGATTTAATATTTGGCTAATGTTGAACGATCTACAGTGTGTGTAGTTAGTGGAAGTGTGGCCTAAGACTTACGAGCACAATCAAGATTAAAAATATAAGCTAGAGTATGTATGCCTAATTCCAACGCCACTCAAGTCAGGTCCTAACCACACAAAAGGGTTTGAAACAATCCTGATATACCACAGAAAAATCCAGTCCAAATTATTACAAGTATGGATGTTCAAAGAGAGCGACTTGTAAATGATGTAGAAAGTAAAATCTAATTTAACTCTCTCCCAAAAAAATAAAATTCAGGTATTCTCCGCATATCCTTGATTTTATTTCTGAGCTATCTATGAAGAGAGCAACACGATTAGTATACACTGAGAGTGAAAATGTAGAAATAAAATCCAAAAATGACACAGAAAATAATTTCGCAAAAAATAGTTAAGGAAAATAGTTTGAAACCATAAAATTATGTCGTTTCGCAGCAACGATGCATTTGATCAGCTCTAAAAATCCACCTCTTTAAAAATTGACAATTGTAGTATAGGAGGAGGAAATTGAGCTATCAAAAACCACACTTTTGAATATGTAGAGAATTTGACGTGGTAAGTATACCAAGGTCGAACACATGGAACAAAGATTTTTAGTTACGTGATTTTAAATTTTATATGAATAATTAATTAACTTTTATGTATATTATACATAACTAAATTTTAATTAGTAGATAAATTTTTATACAATATATACATAACTAATCTAATTTTTATGATTTTTACAAGTTAGAAAAAGGGTAAAATAAAATTGACAAAGGTAAAGTATGCACAAAGTAGAAAAAGTCGGAGTTTTCTCTTGATTTTTCTCTTTTTTATGGATTTAAATTCTTATGCCAAGTTAGTTGATTAATTAAAGAATAAATTAGAGAAAGAATTAGGTTACACATAAAATAATAAGCTCAATCCAGAAAAAAATCAGAGTTATTTAATTACAAATTTTATTCCTAATTTTAGCACAATAAGTTAATGTTAATTAATTGATTTTAGGGAGTTTAATTAGCAAATTATTAAGGAATTTTTGTTAAAACGTCCATATACAATAAATGAATCATGGATTTGTCATCTTAAAGAATTGCTAGGCATGGAGACCGATTTCATTGTTGATCAGAAGACTCTCCAAGCTATTAATCAACTAAAATTTGTCACTCAAGCACCTATCATACAGCCACCCGATTGGTCTCTCCCATTCGAGATCATGATGGATGAATCACATTTCACATTTGAGGTTGTGTTAGGAAAAAGACGTGAAGGATTGCCCTTTGTCATTCAATATGCTAGCAGAATATCAGATGATGCACAAAAGAATTATACACTTACAGAGAAAGAGTTGTTGGCAGTTGTTTTAGACCGTGAGAAGTCCAGATCCCATCTTCTCGATTCACAGGTAATTATTTATAATGACAACTCTGCTATCTGGTACCTACAACATAAGAAGTATGCCAAGTCACATCTACTTATATGAATCCTTCTCTTTCGAGAATTTGATATGGAAATAAGGGATAAACCTGGAGTTCATAATCTACTAGCAGACCATTTATCCATAATTGGATGCACAGAAATTCTGTTGAGCAGTGTACTGATCATAGAGACCTTTCCCGATGAATCTATTCTCAATGTTGCTTCTCTCCCTGGGATGCCAATATTGCGAACTATCTCATTTACGAAAAAGTTCCACAATATTGGATAAGATTAAAGGACAATTTTTTGTCTGATATTCATTTCTAATGGTGGTAAGATCGATAACTTTTTAGGGCAGATGTAGATTGAATTTGGTGTCGGTGCATTCCTCAGGAGGAGTACACCAATGTCCTCGAGCATTGTCATAAGCATGAATATGGAGGACACCAATCTAGAAGAAGAACAGTGGCAGAAGTATTGTAGTGTGGCCTCGGGTGGCCTACACTATTCAAGGATATTGCATCTTATGTGAAAGGTTGCATCTAATGCTAGAAAATGAGAGGAACCTCCAGTTCCAAAGATTCGATGCCTCTCAAGTTTATTCAGATCTTAGATGTTTTTTATTCTTGGGGCATTGATTTTATGAGCACATTTCCTAATAGTCACGGATTTGAATACATCTTTCTTGTCGTTGAGTATGTGAATTGTTGGGTGTAAGCTATTCATGCCCAATCCGTTAATAGTCATACCATTTATCACTTTCTCAAGGACGACATGATTTTTTTGATTCGAGATTCCTAAAATTCTCATTTCATACAGCAGTAGTAATTTCATAAACAAAGAAGTCAAGAAACTTGTAAAGGAGTACGCCATCGATCATCGTACCGCATCTCCCTAACACCCACAATCGAATGGCTTGATAGAGTTATCTAATAAGGAGATCAAGACTATTCGACATAAACTTGTTAGGTTGGATAGGAAGAATTGTTCCCAACTTATTGATTCTATTCTATGGGCTTATCAGACCGCCTATAATTCTCCATCGGATATATCTCCCTTTTGTCTTATATATGGAAAGCCATGCCATATGCTAGTGGAACTCATTTACAGATCTCTTTAAGCAGCAAATATCTGCAATTTGGACTCACAAACAGGTGGTCAGAATCAGAAGATAGATCTAACAAACTCTTGGAATTCTGAGACTACACATACGATGGCATCCTGATGTACAAAGAGAAAGTTAAACGCTAGCATAACAAGCATATCAGAAGAAATACTTCAGAGCATGGTCAAAATGTATGGTTATTTGATGTGAAGTTGAAGATATTCTCACGAAATTGAAGAGTAAATGGACAGTGCCATTAATAGCAAAAATTGTGCATGATAATGGAAGCATATCGATATATGAATTGTCATCTAACGCACAATCATTTGTGGTCAAGGGACAGTTGCTGAAGCCATATATAAAGCATGATGCATTCATGTTAATTGTTAAGTCGATAAACGTGATATTTGAAGAAGATATCCCTGCATCATCAAAACACTCAGATGGTGCTACCAAAAATAGTTTTGATTAATTCTTTTCTTATTATTTATTTTTCAATTCATTCGTTCTTTTGTTATTTCATTCATCCCATTCATTGTTTCTATACTTAGGATATACTTCATCCTAAGTGTAGGGAGGATGAGTGCCTCTGAGCTATTCCTGATTTATTCTCTCGCTTGTCTTCTAACTTGTTCATAATTCTTTATTATATTTAGGGATATTTTACCCTAAGTATAGTGGGATACAAGTCGAGTCGTTGATTTTTGTAAATCCTAATCCTTGGTCATCCCTACTTTTTGTACAATCTATTATACCTAGGATTAGTCAATCCAAAGTATAGGGGGACGATCGAGTTCCTATTCTTTTATTTGAGTCATTATAGTATAGACTTTCTCTACTTATGTCTTATTTTATTTCACTTTGATCACTATGAGGACATAGCTTGAGATAAATGTAGGGGGTTGTATGTGTGTATGGGTACACATTAGACATAACTCATACTTTCTATATACTTTAACGACCAATATATTTGTTAAGGGTATACGAACGAATCAATTGTAAATAACTTTTGTAAATATGTATAAAAATTTGAAAATTGTTTGCAAAAGTGGTTTGAAAAATGATTTGCAAATGATCTAGAAAATGGTCGAAAAATATTTTGCAAAATCTTTGGAAAACCTTTAAAAACTTTGTAAAATGATTTCAAACCTTTGAAGAATAAGATATTTGTTAAATATTTGTAAAAAATATTTGTAAAACTTATTTTTTGTAAAATTATTTGCAAATAAGTTTTTAAAATATTTGACAAATGCTTGCAATAATATTTTTAAATTATTTTGAAAAACCTTGTAGATAATATCCTTGCAAATTTTCTCCAAATAAAATTTTATATACAAAACTTGTATCTACTTGTATACAATTCATTTTAAATATGTAAAGACTGAATACAGTTAATTTCAAACCCTTTCAAAAATACCAAATGAAAAACATTTTCAAAACTCTATAAAAATTTGTATTTTTTGAAAAAAATATGTAAAAACTTCAAAATTAGAAAATAATTTTATAAAAAAATATTTTCCACATTACATAAGAATTTTTCTAAATGATTTGACAATTGAACAAGTCTAAATAAAATATGAAGATTCGAGCTTGGTATAAACCCCAATCCACTTAATTTCATAAGAACCTTATAGAAGCTGGAATCAAGAATTCAAGGCCAATGAGACTTAATTCTTTGAGTCCATAAGACTATGTTCACATGTCATCTTGACCAGCCTAAGTAGTGTATTTCAAAGCATACGCATGTCTCTTGCTGATAATGACCTAACTTGGACAAGCACTCTACACTTAGCTCAACTCTAATAATGTGGTGGGGGAGAGATTCTTTAGCTTGAGAAGCGCATGTGTGGAAACATACGCCACCCCAATAGGTGTCCAGTACCCCCCAATCATGTCCAGTGACATGGGCATCTACAGAAAGGATGTTGTGGGTTACAATAGAGCTTCGAAAGAGGATAGTCAAATAGCTCAAGAGGAAACATCTCTTATGTAAATGTTGAAGGATATAGTATAAAAAATGTATATGAAATAAATACTCCAAAATAATATAGGGACAAAAGTTGATAAAAAATCAATCCTGTCAGAGTTATATATTAATAAGCACGGAATTATGCTTCGATGTCAAAGACATCAAGGGTGCCTACAGCTAGGAGACTTGACTATACTAGTCGAGCTCTACAAGATATGTGACTACACTGGTCACAGTCCATTCTTCTCTCTACCCTCTCTTCTTGAGCCGGTTGTACTTGAACTTGGAAGGAAATACCTCGATCATCGAGGAAACAGTAGCTAGATTGGAGAATTAGGGTTATCTTATTAAGGAAGCTTGTTTCTTGCCTAATCTAATGAGAAGATCCACAATCACATACACAATACTAGTAAGACTCGTAACCATAATGGCTTACGTATGAATAGACTTATTCTGAGCTAGTTATTGAGGTGACTTGATTTGAGGATTGTCGAACTTGAGGGTTGTTAAGTTTTAGATCATATTCCCAATAAGGTTCCGAACACATTAACAATAGAAAGGTCATAACTGGTCTCTAAACTTAAAGATAAGTCTAGAAAATCTATCGTTCTAAGTTCTTTATTTTCCTTTTCTTTATTTTCTCTTTTGCGTCACTTATTATTCTAATAAGTTGTTTGCCAGGAACTAGCAAAGGTAAGTATGGGGGTGATTAATAGTCATTCCTCTACCTTTATTTCGTTATTTTATCTTTAAAACCCTAGGTAAACACATATAAGTTCTGCTAACTTACACTAATTATTAGTCTAATATTGTGTATAAATATTGTGTATATACCTATAGTTAAATTCAAAATAAATGAATAAAGAAAAGAAAATAAAAATAAATGAAGCATCAAAGACACTGAATGACCCAAAACCCTTAGATCTACTTAATATTGACTTGGTCAATCAAGAATAAAGTAGGGGAAATAAGGGCCAAATACTGTATAGAAACCCTAAGTTGATGCTCTATAAATAACCATTTTATACTATTTTATTGACATTTATACACACACTAAAGTACAAAGTTTTCAACATACTTGTACATATTAATATTTAGAAAATTACAAAAATAATAACCAATAAAAATCACACACAATGCAACTTGTATACATAGACGAAAAAAGTCGCAAATCAGACTTCACAGATTAATATCTCCTCCATATAAAGTCAAATTGAATCAAACTCACCTTTTATTGTATTTCAAATTAAATTATCTATCTAATAAAGGTAGTTTCATTAAAATAGAATTAAGATACAAAATCTAGCTTTCTGGAGCACTATTGTACTTTGTGTCCGTATATAATGTTCATATGTTTTATTCTTTACATTTTTACTCTTCTTTAATTTTTAACTAATTGTACAAATTATATAAAATATATCAAAAATATAATCACAAAATAAGACCATTAAAATAGACTTAGTATAAATAATAAAGTATAATATATAGGAATACGATACCTATAATGAATATACATGTATTTATTTATGCACATAAATAAAATACCAAATTACAATAAAAGTATGTAAATATGTATTTAACAAAGTTATGAATATACATAATATGTAAATATGATAATAATTATTAAAAATAAAAAAATAATACATAGAATATAGGTAACGATACCTATAAATATAAATGTAAATTTTAATATCTTACAACTAAGATGTAAAAATACATACAAATAAAAAGAAAACTAGTTAAAAATAATAAACATTTTTCTTGTTTTAAGATTTAATTAATAAAATCATTTTCTATTTATTGTTGAATTTACACAAATTTTAATTTAATGCTTTGAATTATTGTTCTACATGGACCAATAGGAACCCATCGTATGTTGACATGCGGGTCAACTATACCCTTCAAAGAAACTGACTTTGTCAGAAGCACTGACCACCCCTTTTTTCCATTTTTGCACGCTTATTCCTCAATGTCGTCTCCCCTGAGCTCTCCATCCTCCAACGCTCCACGTCACCCTCTTCCACGCCTAGCCTCTAGCCTCCACCATCTCCTTATCCTTCGTACGCAAGATCCCTCACATGTTCGTCGTCTCCATTTGTATAAAACTCCACCCTAAACCTTTGTTTTGTGTTTTGATCCCTCTTCTTCTACCGTAATCCGAAAGGAACCTTTAATGTCCGAGCACTTGGTAACAACAAGAGACCTCTGATCATGTTCGATGAGGATAAGGAGGAGTTGAGCGTGATCCAGACATCATTGGAGCTCAACTCTGACGAGGTTTTCATCTACTCTTGGTAACATTGTCGAACTGACAACTTTAGGTTAGTTTGTTTTAATTGCATTTTCGATTCCTAGGGTAGATGTAGAATTATTTTAGTTTAATTTCATGTTAGTTATTGTTAAATAGAAGTTCGCTAGAACACTAGGCTTTGGCCACTTGTCCACCGTGCCTTTGCCTATTTTGAGCCCTTAACCATCTCATCATCTTCCTGCACTTATCCATTGAAAGACATCACTCTATTCAACCTGATTCTGCAAGAATCGACGAAGTCAATCTCACCCTCCGCTGCTCGCTAGTGATTGCTGCTTCACCCCCATTTCTGTGCAAATAGCTTCAATCCAAGGATGAGGAGATACACCTAGATTCCTCTTTTGTTCTGTTCTGGAGACAGGACCTAGGAACACATATGTAGAGGAATCATTGGAAGAACATATATCCCCAGGTGTTGGAGTAAAACCCGACCTCCAGGTCTCCTCCGGCAAGACCTGGAGCTTCTTAATCTGTCCTGCGCACGTGGAAGGGTCCCAAGCACATATTGAACCGATCAACATCAAGAGAATTGATTGGAGGGGGAGAAATCAAAGATCGAAGGGGACAAGGAAGAAGTTCTTCCATGTTATTCCTCATAGTGTTGCGACATTGGTTGAAAAACTTGACCTGGATTTAATCTAGGTCATTGACTCTAGCCGAAGCGTTGCACCTCCCAAACCTTCCATCCATCTCGTCAATGCCCACGTGCAATGCATGCGCCATCCTATGGTATATTGCACAAATCCCCTATATGTGTTGTGTATTTAATAATCAATATCATAAATATATTATCATATGTAATAGTTTTAGGGTATTTTGCATTCTCGATCTTGCATTTTTATATAATTACAAAGTAGTACTCATGCCTCTACAGGTGAGACACTATAAATATTGGATGTACGCCCTTATGTTATTTGGATCAATCATTAAATGAAGTTTATGTTTCCTTAAATTACGAATAGGTCCCTATAACTGTGGTGTTTTTATTTTGTGTTTATTTGTCATATTAAATATTTTGTTGCTCTAAAAAATTATAGGAAAATTAGTGTAGATGTCTGCTATCATGATGAACCTTGTATGTTTTTTTGGAATTTAATTTATTTTCTTATTTATTAAAAATTCAAAAACATGTATTTTATCCCTGTCTAAATATAAAAACCCATAAAAATTACAAAACCTTATCCAAAATTTTCAAAAAATTATATTAGCAATATTATTATATATTCTACCACATATATGAAAATAACTAAAAATACAAAATATAAAATCTAAAAAACATAAAACCCTAAAATATTTTAAAATTTGTAAAAAAACTATACAAAAATCCAAAAATAATTCTTTCTATTTATAGATTTCCCTAAAAATATATAATATGTATTAAAAATAGTTTTGAGCAAATTTCGAACATATTAATATTTATTGCATTTAAAACAATCTTGAATACTTAAACTGTTCACTATTTTGTATATTTATTAACTTTAAAAATCCATAAAAATTATAAGAATTATACAAAAATCACCAAAAAATAGGGAAAATATAAAAATCACAAAAATATGTATTTTCTATAATTTGATTATATTTTAGCTTAAATAAAAATAAAAATCTGTATATCTATATTATCTAGGGATATTCACACCCATAATCCTGATTGGTTTCGTAATTACCCCAACAATCCTCAATAATTATGAGTTATATCTAGAACCCTGAATAATGCTTAATCTTTACATGGGATAACCCTGTGTCAAATTCCGTCTTAGTTCTCCTATAACTTTGACGGAAAAAGCTATATGTTGACAATTTTACCCTTTGAAACACATCGTATTTATAACATGATGACCTTCTATAGATCAAAGAGTGTTTTATATTTTATACCCTTTAAATTCCTATTATTTACAAATAAGACCAGTATCCCCTCCTCCTCCTTCCATGTTTGATCCCTCCAACACCCACCTCCAACCCCCTTCTCCTCCCCTACTGACCACCTCCTCTGCCCCTTCCTCGCCCCTCCCCCACCTTCAGGCTCTCTTTCGAAGAATCCCTCCAACCCTCCTCTAAAGCCCCCGATCGATGACTCCCATACCCCCTCCCAATCGCGGCAAGCGCCCCCCATATCCGCCTGTAAGCTCCATACCCCCCCCCCCCGGTCGGAGCTTGCAAGCCCCTGGGAGCCTTCCCTATGTCTCCGCTTTCAAGCCCTAGGGTCGAGCCTTCCAGCACCCTGTTCTTCGACATGTGAGCTTGAACCCGTACAATCTCCAACCAACTTCAGTAGCAATCAGTTCACCTAACAAACAATAACACTCGGTAAAGCCTTCGACTTCAGCACTAAATGCCATTTGAAACATTCGGATTTATAAAAAAGGTGACTTTTTCCAGCTGAAGAAGAAGCCCACGCTCCTTTAATGCGGACAAATTCCAATCAAAATCAAGACCGAAAAAGCTGCAAAGACCCCACATCAGAGCAGAATAAGTCTCGAATATGTAACAGATCCACTAACAGGATCGACGCGATTGGAGATGGAGATCTCAGTGGCCTCCCACCGCGCCGAGCCGAGATCGGCACAGATCTAAACCCTAAGGGCTCGTTTGGTTGCAGGGTTGGACAGGGTTGGGTTGGGCAGGGGTACCCCTGTGAATAGTAAACTGTGAGGAGGAGAACCCTGTTTGGTTGCAGGGCCAACCCGGGTTGGGCCAAGCCAACCCTGCCCAACCCTGCAACCAAACGAGCCCTTAAAGCTCGCCCAGATCCAAATCCACAGCTTGATCGTTGCGGGACTCGCCTTCTCTTTACCCGGTCGAATCCACGATAGCAGATGAGAACAGATCTCCTCATCTTTGATCGAATTGTGCAGTTCGAGGTCACGGAGGGATATTCCTCGTCACCCATATCCTCCTCTCTCTCCTCCTCTCCTTCTTTTCTTTTTTTCTTTTTTTTTATTTTTGGTTAATCTCAACCGTTAGATCGCGGATTGGTTAGATTAACTCGACCATCTGGTGGAGTTAATGAACCAAACTAACAGAAGGTCATGTGTGTAAAACAGAATGATTATTCCAGGTCTTCAGTGTTCATGATTATCGAAGGTTTCTGGGGTAATTATGAAATTACTCAGGGTTATGGGTGTAAATATCTCTATTATCTATTATATACATGTTACCTATATGATATCTATAATATCTGCAGTATTATATATACTTATATATTTTATTTTAAAAATCTAAAAAAATTAAAATTTTGTAAAATTTAAAATAAAAATAAAATCAAAAAATATAAAAAATACAAACCAATTAAAAATACTTAAAAATTAAATGTAATTTAAAACCCACATAATGCAAGAAAAAATAGAAAAATAACTTAAATTTATCATTTTTATTTATAATTAATTATTGATAATTAATCTACCTAACATTTTCTCTATGTGATTCGACACTCTTCATACTTGTACATATACACATCTTTTGTAGAGTTAAATAAAAAAATTTAACTCGCGCCGCATTTATTGATTTATCTATACATCATGGGTTAATTATTGTTTGATTGAGATTTTGGTCACTTCAACGATTGTCAATTTATCTTGTTAAACAGATATATCAAATCCTTGTCAACATGTACAAAAAAAATCACAGACTAAAATTTTAAATATATATATATATATATATATATATATATATACATTTTAGTCACATAGCTTATGTTTGACGTATGAACACCAATTCCTTTGAATTTATTTTTGCTACAGAGAATTCGATGTACTTTTATTCAATAATGAGATGTTCATAAGAGAAACTATTGAAAAAGTATATGAGTTTACAACTTTTTATCTCCAAACTAGGGGTTGGTATTATTTTACATATATACAAGTTAGCATTTTTTAGCAATTTGTATTTAAAGTTAGCAATGTGTACATGATGGATTTGAATTCTTGTTAATTGGAGTAACATAAGTTTATAAAAAAAAGATGAGGGAAGTTTGTGATATTTACGGGTCAATTATACAATTTCAACTCCTTATTTTAGCGGATTTTATTTTGAAGTATTTCTTAGACTTATTTACAAGTTAAATATACATTTTTGTTCTATCTTTATTTCAAGATATAATTCATTAATTTGTTTATGTTAGGAGTGTTTTTACGGTTCTTATTAATAGGGATTTAAGCCAAAATTCTCCTGTTAAGAGGATAAATCATAGATTCATCTGATACGTTAATATTTTTGTCTCCCTTGATCATATGAAAAGTTATTATTTGTCTAATGTGTTTTATATGTTACATATGTGCTAGAAATATATTTGCAGCTGAAAGATAATCGATTCTCATCAATCCATAATTTGGAAGCAATCATGAATCGCCTTGATTATCATTTAATGTAATTGCAGCTCATGCTACAGTCTAATAGATGTAACATTACTTGAACAGATTGTTATCTACCTTGCATAATTTATTTAAAAGTCAGAAGTTGTGGCAAACATGAAATTGACATTATCTATATTGTATAACTTATTCACAATTATCAACCCATATAAAAAAATCAACTCATATAAATTTATATTTGCAAACTCACTAGTTCTTAACAAATATAACTAGCTTCCATCCTGTACTTTTTTTCCTTCTCCTCCAACCTAGTGGAGGATAGCAAATAAATACCATTTATTCCTCTGAATCCTATCATTCCAAACAAAGAAAAATGAGGCGTAAGCGCTCGTTATCCCTCCTTATCGTTGTTCCTCACCGAACCATAGTTGGAGATCATATTATAGAAATGATTGCATTTAACTAAAAGATGTGGCACATCATGCAAGTAGATCCCAAGGTTATAATCTTGTCTTAATCCTCTGCCATCTTTACATTAGTACTCTATATGATGATCTTGTGTTCCAACTTTGTCCATGATTGAGAGACTAACTATATTCCCCCCAAGACAATGGAGGTGATAAAAAGCAGGCATGTGGTCACTTTATTAAATATGAAAGATGACATGATGATAAGGCACACTGATGAACTCGGATAAGGTCATCTCCCATCATAGCATGAGGACGCAATGTGTGTAGCTTTTTGCCGTCCACCGTGAACGCACAAAGAAGAAGAAAGGCTCATATTTATATTTATTGATATTCTAATGCGTGGATAAATATACGTGATTTCTTTCGTTCTCTTTTTAATTCGACTGTAGCAAAAACACAATAATATGGGTGTGGAAACATATATTGTGCATAATTAAGCTTCCCGTGTAATCACACTTACAAGGTTCGAACAAACTTGTCTTGTATGATATTTCCTATTTTTCTTATAAACGCACACTTAGATCGTATACCTTCGAAGTTGGAGTTATACATGATATAAGTATTCTTTCATTTGATTTGTCGGTTAACCTTGAAGTAACCCTTAATATTGATGATCTCCGAATTGAGATGAGATGGTAATTTACTCAGTAACCTGCAATTTTATGGATTATCTTGATACAGAGTCCTCTAGATGGGATTAGACATTCAATGCTATCAAGTAAAGTTACGGACTCAGCTTGATAATGTCAAGATACTAAAAGTGCCATGTCCTAAGTGCATATTCACTATTTAACGAAAATGCACGCACAAGCGTGTGGCACACATATGAGTTAAATGAGTATGCTCCCTGGGAGCATATAAGAACATGCTTCTACATTTTTCTACATTTTTTTATTTTTTTAATTGAAACCCATAGGGATTTATTTAGAATGAAATGGAATATGTGTTTCAATTCGGATACCTTTAAATTCGGCAGTCTTGATGGAGGTGATAAAAGTCTCAAGTTAAGTTGAATTTTGAATGGCAATATGGTGATATATGGTGATCTAAATCCTCCTAGGTTTCATTTCAAAAAAATAAAAATATGGGGGAAAAGGGTGGGAGCATGTAAGCTACACGCACGCATGCATGTACATACATATATATACATACACATATACATATATACGTACATACGTACGTGCATACATATTTATACATATATACAGGTTAAATGTATATGCTCCCTGGGAGCATATAAGAACATGCTCCCACCTGTTTTTTGACATTTTTTAAATGAAATCTTTGGGGAATTTACTTAGAATAATAAGTGGAATATGTATTTCAAATTTCTTGTAAAATAGGCATTCCAAATATTTCATTTCAGGGCGTCATTTTCAGTAGTTCTGAAACCGTTAAATTTTGATAGTCTTGATGGAGAGAATAGAAGTCTCGAATTAGTTAAATTTCGGATGACACCATGGTGATATATGGAGATCTAAATCCCTCTAGATTTCATTTCAAAAAAATATAAAAAATAGATATAAATGGGTGGGAAGATTTAAGTTACATGCTCCCGGAGAGCTACTCCATTGCCCTGCTAGATTCCAGCTCAAATGTTTCTATCATGGACTAAGCAACCCTATCCTCAAGTGTCTAACACTGAGCTTGGTTCCAAACCATAGCTCATGAAGGGTTTTGGGTACAGATTTGCTCGAAATCTTACTAAGGATATGCATTATAGTCTCTACTATATACCCAGAAACTAAGATGTAATTATGATAAAAATTATCATTGATCATATCATGTCAAACATGATTCAGTTGTATCTCCCTATAACTCCATTGAGCTAAGGTATGTTGTGAGGAGTGAGATAGGAACACTATTCCTTTATCTATAATGTACTCCTTGAATTCATGTAATAGGTATTGGCTACCTTGGTTATATTGAATGTTATACATCTTCCTTCTAACTTTGATTTTCAACTAAAATCATAAAAGCTTGGACATTTCAATGGTTTCTATTGTATAGTGAAGAAATCTCAGATCATGAATAATCATAAATGGATATCACATATCATTAATGATCATTATGATATAGAGGGTCAACATACATTAATATGTATGAGGTCTTGAATACCTCATCATCTCGCACCATCTCCAAAGAAGGATGCATCAAACATTATACTTTGAATACGATATTCACAAGTATGTAAAATTTTATCAAAAGATCCCCATCCTTTTTTTTGTTTTTTTAAGGTTTAATTTCAATATTAGAAATGTTAATAAATCATTAATTAATATTCTAGTTTATCAGAGTCATCCAAATGTTCTAGAGTACCATATGAAATATATCCGTCATAATTCTTTACGATAGGTCTATCTAACAATGTATGTCTATTTTCAACAAATAGAAGTAAACAATGAATCCATTCAAATACTAGGTCATAGAGACATTATCTAAGACTAATATCTCTCACTGGAAAGAAGTAATCTATCTATCCAATGGATATATTGTTACAATAATTGCATCAAATCCCATGTGAATGATCATTAACTTTAAGATCGAGTTTTCTAGTCTTTTTAAAACATGTGCAACTAATTTTAAGTTTTAGTAGAAGAATATGATACAATTATCTAACTTTAATCTTATCCAATAAGTAAGTTAAATTCAATGATGATGTGTAGATGTAGGATATACCAATGCACTATTAGAGTTCTTTTATAAGGATTGTAGATAGTCCAAATGGTCATACTTTCAGTATATCGGCTTATTGCAATATTGGCATTCATCCAACTCTTTGGATGTCATAGGTGTGGGAATCACAGAAGTACAATCAACTCTTTGAGACTCCTTACATGAGTCAAACCCATGCTTCTAATGCACTTTCTTGATCCATAAACTGTTAGGATTAGGGGTCATATTAGGATTGTGAATCCTAATAGGATTGGACTCCTGATCCTAATATTAGTTGAGTTGTATATATTTATAGTCATATTGGGAATATGACTATGGGGTTGTTTTAGGCTATATAAAGAGGGGTGGAGGCATCGCCTCGACACCACCACAAGAACAATGTAACCCTTAGAGAAAGGGGGGAGAGAGAGAGAGAGAAGAGAGGAAGAGAATGGGGGAACGAAGAGAGTTATACTCTTTCTTATTTTAGCGGTCTTTCTTCTCCGATGGTCACGAGAGGTGACCAACCGCCATTATATCTACTTGTTCTCACGTGCTTCCTTGGTGGTCGTGATCGATTACGCATCCACTTCTGTATTCGAGAGGTTCGTATCCCCAACATATGGTATCCGAGAGGAGACAATACCGATGGGTCATGTTCCTTTCAACTGGTATCAGAGCGTGGTTCGACGACAGTTAGGGATATGACGTGGTGGATCAGAGCAAGATTCGACATCGAGGAGACTTAAATTGAACATGATCTCTTAAATTGAGCATATGTTCAAGGGGACTTCTATGTGAGAGTATTTCAACATATATAGTTGCTTCATCTCTTTCCTAAAATATGAAAAATATGAAGCCTCATGAATAACTTAAGTAAAAAGAGTATAATGATGACACTCATCATATACACATAGCTCTTAAAGACTTTAGTTCAGGTAAGTACTCAAACATTTTAAGTACATCATCTCTTATGGAACCATCAATCTGCATTATGCAGTGAACCATATCATTCATGATTAAATGCTGAGAGCGCATATGCTTTCCAAAACATCTTCTTCGATTTTAGAAGGATCTTGATAATTATGATCATCATCGACATGCTACTTCCAAAGAACACTTGATGAGATATCAAGACTACAGAGATACAAAAACCTTTGGTTCTTATTCTACTGTCTAATTAATTGTCATTCCTCATTATAATGAGGAAACTTGCACATTGCCACTACATACATTATGTGTCCAACTGCAAATAGTATATCTTAATCATGGATCCAAGCCATGATACTGGTTATGATTGAGCATAGATTTAACTGGTTTCAATGTAGGTTATTTGAAATAAGATAATTTGCATAAATACATTTACTTTGGTTAAGGTTATTATTTTAAATCAAAGTTGTCTTACTTTTTATTACCTTGAAAGTACATTCCCTTTCGTACTTTCAAAGCATGAGGCATGCTAACCAAAGTACCTCAAGCGAGATATGTGATCTCCCTTCCACCTTTGTCATGCCCTAATAATATGAGAAAACGTAACTTAGGTGAAGGAAGTATGAATTCTTTTCGCCTTTCAATTCCAACTTACATTTTCCAATTTGATCTTTATCACTTGATCCCACCATCCTAAGACTATGTTGACTTGTTGTCAATTGAATCAACCATCAACATGAACAAAACTTGCTATGTGCAACCCAATGCCTCCTTAACTATATGGGGAACAACAATGAGGTCACTATGCATATGAAATGTCTCTTTCGAGAAGCAAAGGGCCCGATTCATGTGCATTTGTACGTCGGAGCTGTGACTTTGCATACACACCTCCACCGTACAATACATGGTGACGGAACACTTCACCTTGACAAGAGACCATTAATGTCATCTTATGATCCTCCATATCCTATTCAAATTTTGATTAGTCATTTGAATTATATTCTCATGATTAACCCTTCTAAGAGAGATCCAGTCTTATTAAATATAGACTGTGTATTTTAATTGGATTAAATTAATTTATTCCCACTAAAGTGTCATCAATCTAATACAACCAATAAATAATTCATTTTCTTGATATTACTATATAGTATACGCCCTCACTTAGTTCATTTTATTCCAATTTTAGTTGTTAAACATACGCAAAGACTACTCGTGCGACCTTTCCTTGGAACGAATCCGACCAGGTCATACATATTATGCTAACAATATAGATCCTCACTTAGTTCATTTTATTCCAATTTAGTTGTTAAACGTACATAGAGACTTCTCATACCACCTTTCCTTGGAACAGATTTGACCAGGTCATACAGATTATGCTAATAGGAAATGCGCACAAATGTGACACAATGTGTCAATTAGTTAACCCATTATCTTATCCATATCTACACACCATCTTCGTTCAAAATTTTAAGAATTTTAAAACACTTTTAGTTTCCCTACACTTGTAGCCATATCAAGAAAACAAGTTGTTTTGCGTGAAGTGTTGAACTACAACTATTATAGTTTCAAGGTAGTGTTTGTCATGAATTAATCATTAAATAAAAGTTGATGGTTGTCAAATATTTCTCTAAATATAAGAATCATCATTTAACCAGGGTAAATTTCTATTTTCCATGATCTATAATGAATGATACACATTAAAAAATTCATTAAAATTTCCAATCATCTTCCGACCCGTCTCCACTAAATATAATATATCCAGGGCAAAAAGAGTTGGAATCATGTAAAATAAATTTGAGAGATTTGCTGGTTTAAATTCTTAACATAATTAATTTATAACATGTTTCAGGAAAATTGTAGCAAAAATCATTTAGTTACATATCCGAGTTTCATGCAAAAAACAACACATTATGGGAACTATTCGTATCTGAATCACTGCCTGATTGCTGCCAACTTTGACGAACCTTTTGGAGATATTTTAAGGTATTTTAAACATGACTTGTTATCCCAAAAATTTATTCATATCATCACAAAAAATTAGCTATGTCAACTATGTAGAAAAATGATTGAAAATTGCAACTATAAAAAAAACAACAAGTTCACCTCCAGTGATGCTGGCGTCGCCAACCTCACCTCTGCATCTTCCTCTCCAAGACTATAAGTTAAAGCAATTTTGAGATGAAACAAGGTTTATTTATAGTTCTCCATATCCAAAATTAGAAAATCATTAGTTCCAAAGAAATCCCAACTTGTTCACCTTACCCTGATCAAAATGGGGAAAAGAGGCAACTTTGGAACCCTAGAGGTTGAACGGAGCCCAGATTCATGATCTTGAGAGGAGAGAGCTACTTCATTAGTATATAAAGGATGGTATTGGATACCTACTTTATGATCATGAGATTCTTAAAAGATTTCATCTCTAAGGATATGATTATTAGATGATGACTTCCTTCAGAGTCAATATAAGAATGAATTAAAGGGACTCATCGAATCCTAGGATGATAATGAGGTTCCTAAAATTAAAAACTAAGGATAATTAAATATGAACCACCCATACCTCTTCAATCAATTTAAGGTTGGTAAGACCACCTAGAGGGTATAGATTCCATGTGTCAAATAAGTCTGACAATGGTCGGACTTTATATGATGAAGACTCCGAGGATCATGACATGTATAGATTAATGTTAGCAATAAAGTCCAAAGTTAGACTTCATACATAAGGGTTGTACATGGACTCTCGAGGATCCACCTATAAATAGGAAACTTGATGAGAAGGTAGAGACCTTCAAAGCACAGCTTGTGGACTCAATTTAGTTATGCTCAAGGATGGGATAAGATTATGAATTGCTTTATGAAACCTGAGTGTTGGTATCTTAGCCAGTATGAGAACATGTTTTTTTAGAAAATCTTGATTTAAAATTTAAGTTCCAGTGTGTATTAAAACCATTAAATTATTAATAACTATGTGCCAACTTGATAAAAGTAGTGGAGCTTACCAAAAAGAAAATAGAAAAGAAATTTATTACAAAAGAAAGATCATATGTTGCAAAGAAAAATTCCAAGAGCTTATGTCAGTGGTGAGCGCTCCCGACCTTTCCAAAGTGTCCACTTGAACCAAATCAATTAGGCTTTATGAATCGGGTGAGCACAATAAAAGAGCTCAACATTGTTAATGATATAAGTCTGGGTGTTGAAGGTATGATAGATACTCAAAAGAGACACACCCTGATGTATCCTAGAAAAACAAGTGCATATGACTTGGAGTTCTTGATGGACATGCTGATTAACACCAAAAATACATGTGTGTGTTAAATAAAGCACTCAAGAGGTCGTTGTTCCTATGAGTAGAGAAAAGAAATGACACAAACCTATATCCTCCATACTTGTCCATTCCATCTCACCCTTTTCAGTCTGACAACTAAAATGATAATGGAATGAAGCGAGACTCGATTTATTCCTTCTTATTAAAGGTTGGAAACTAAGGAACAGTGAGTCGGATAATTACGGAAGTTCGGTTCCTTTTGACTAAGACTTGGTTCAATGGTACAGTTTGAGAGTCATATGAAACATGTGTCCTGGATATCAAGTCTTGTATATCACATGAATTAGGGATTCAATTGACTTGTTCATTCTTTATTTGCTCAAGGACGAGCAAAGTTTAAGTATAGGCGGTGATGAATCGCATATTCAACATCACTATTTGGATTATTTATCACCCCATCTTAAAATATTTAATTAATTTAATAACTAATTAACTCACTTTAACATATAACCCCTGTAAATATATAAGGTAAATTAATGTATATAAGTACATAATATGTGTATTTATAGTCTCTTTATTTTCTATATTTCTTATTATTAAAAATCTAATAAAATTAGTTTAATATTGTATATAATATACTACACATATCTATTATATAAATAATAAAAAATAATAAAATAAATAAAAGAAGTATTTCAAAATAATGAGTATGTATATATGGTGTATTTTGTCTTTGAATTGTACATGGAAATTGTAGATCTTGAAAAGATACACAAGTTCCATATTGAACACTTTTTAATTTAACTCCTTTTACTATTTTATTATGATTTTTAAGATATAATTCATTTTCTAATTTTCTGATTGGGTCATGTGGCCCAATCACAACCCTCCACCTAGCCGACCCTTTATAAGTCCTCGCTTCCTTCCTAGACCATCTGATCTTGTGATCAGACGGCTCTGATTGCCTCATTTCTACCTCAGCAGAGACCGTCTTCTTTGCTAGAGTATCGGGCATCACGAGAGAGACAATGGAGGAGTAGCACAAATCTCATCAGAGTCGTACCATCAACCTCGACAACGGATTACATATACCGTATGATAAGATTGTGATCATACAACCAAGGAACACCCTCAACCAACATTCACACCTACAACCTCGTTGTATCCGTGCGTTAGTCGGAGCACCAACATCCTCCACGTGGCCTGAACCACGAATTTGTCCTGAGAGTGAGAAGCATGCACCATGTGCATGATATTTTGGAATTTTTACGCAGCAACCTGGTCGGTTTCTTTAAATTACATAGTAGTCCAGTTGTCATGCGCTTCACCTCACATGCTCTTGGTAATTTTATAAGCGTGTCCAGTCGAGTCCTCATATTACCAGAAGCTTTGTATCATTGACATTTTTTATAGATAAGCCATTACAGCTATATTTTATTGCATTTAAGTCTTGTTTGGATTGATTTGTGATGTTTCTATTACTTAAAATTCATGTTTTCTTTGTGGTTATGCCTATGGACTATTTGTTTTAATATCTTAAACATCTTAATTCCAAATTGAGTGATTTTAATCTCATTAGAATCTTAGTTTGTTTTTCTATAAAATGAAATTGATTAATATCTATGTAGAATAATTTCCATGATTGCTTATCTATATGTGAGTCATATTCAATTCAGTTAAACCCTAGAAATTGCATATTAATATGAAATTGATTTTATGATGAATCTCTTCTAATCTGAGGGCTAGTGAATGGGTTTAGTACCCTGATTACATTGAAATAAAGGTTTACATACTTTGGTGCTTACTTTTTTAAGAGTTTATTGTTTAATTGAGACATTGAGCATCTGATGAATCACATATTCATCTACATTATTATCTTCTTATCTATCTTGCTTAAGAAAATCAATAAAATTCATTCACAATTAACATTTATTAACAATCATTGTTTTGTAAATAATTAACTATAATTATTTTATATTAATAAACCTTTTTTCCTACATTTTATATGTTTGTTGTTTATTAAATATCAAATAAAAATTACATTAATATTTTACATAAATAATTTCATATAACATATATAGTAAAATCCAAAAATAAGAAAAGAAAATAGAAATACATATTTTTTTGATTTAATAACTTGTAGATTTTTTTACAACTACAAATGACCTTTAGTCCCATTGAGTTCTATATGAAAGTTGTAGGTGTCGTTGACAACTTTTCTAATTTAGCGTCTTTTATTTATTTTCCATTTTATTCTATTTTTTACAATTTTTTTATTTTCAGATTGGGCAATGTGGTGCCATCTTAGCCCATCACATGCCCGACCTTTCATTACTCGGTGCCCTTTTTCCAGTTGTTGGATCGATTAGGATCAGTCAATCTTAGTCGTTCTCCTGTTCCCTAAGCTGGTCATTTGATCTGATCAGAAGTGTCATCGTTACCCATCGCCTCCCCCAAATCTGGGGCGTTGGATCTCAATCCAACAGCTCCTACTTTGTCTCCTACCCTGTGTCTCTTCAATCCTCATTGCCATCAACTACTCAACTTCCTCTCTTTGTCAGTTTTCTCCAATCTCCTTGAGTAACATCCCAACATTCTAATGCCACCAATATCTTCCCCATATATCCCTCTTTCACACCATCCTCTCAACCCTAACCTCCTGATCAGTTGGCGGTGGTTGAAACCATCGTCTGCGTTTGTCAACCACCCAACTCCCGCAACTTCAAAACCCTCTTTCTGCCTCCATCAATCGCCATCCGCTCTTCTTGTGAGGTTACTCCCAGTGCTTCCACCTTCCCACAATAGAGAGTGGGTGAGATAGTGAGCCACGACGGAGCAAAGACCTCCAGCAAGATCCATGATACATTTCTCGTGATGTAGTGTCATAGATGACTATTCAAGCTTCAAGATTTCACTAAGCTTGTCAAGCGATGACCTACAAAGCATCCAAGCTTTGTTCTAGGTTGTGATTCCTCTTCAATTTCATCTTCTTCATCTCCACTCCAAGTAAGTCCTCTAATCTCTATTTTTTCTTCATTTTCTCCATTTTATCTTGTTTCATTCTATGATTAAATTCATTCACCCGATCTGCTCTACACCTTTGTCATTTATCCACGTGTACATTCTTGTGATCTTAATCTGCTTCTTAATCATTGTGTTCATCTTGATTTTTCTCCATGCTCGGACTGCCTGGAGAATCCACTAGGGTTCAAATCCTTTGCCACTTAGAACCCCTATTATGTCTCCTTTTATATCTCAATAGTTTCACATGTACTTGGGATTTGGTTTTCTAATGGTCGTAAGTCCTTAGAGCATCATTGGTCGGATATAGGTCGGAGCCCATTTTGGATCCTTACTTTCCGGTGAACTTGCTTCGTCAGGAGCCTTCAGCAAGTGCTACTTCATCCTCGAGCCATGGTCTTCTTCGTCGACATCGTGGGAAGGTTTCTAGACCTTCTGCATGGGTAGAGAAGCAAGGAGGAGGAACACGTTGATATTTTGCAGTGAAGCCCTTCAGCACACACCTTCAGCACGTTGATATTTTCAATCTAGTCCAGCAGTCACGCACCTTCAGCACGTTGATATTTTGCAGTGAAGCCCAATCAATTCTTTAAATTACAGATAAGCCCTTCAGCATGGATAATTTATACTTGGACCCCAGAAGCTTTCTTGTAATCACAATTTAGTACTTTTTGGACTTGTTTGCAATTAAATAAAGTTTTCTATTACATGTATGCCCATGCCTTGTTTCTTTAATAACTTGCGAACCTTAAATCTGTTTATAATGAAATCGATGTCATTTAAAAGCTCTTCTTAAGCTCTTTAATTTGTGAGCTTGTTTCTTTATTTTGATTTATCATTTGCATCTAATTATTCAGAGAGCTTAGTGAGTCTATTTGGCCCTATATTAATCTAAAAATTAATTATATTGTGGTTGAATTGCATTATTTAATACACTGATTGTTCATTTATGTATTAATTAGATTCACAAGAAATCAAATTAATTATTCATGAGCATCATTTTTATGTAGTGTGTTGTGCATTCATTTTGCCATGCATTGCATCATGATTCTTCTTATAATTTAAGTGGCATCAAAATGTTTTGAAAATTGCATGCACTTTGTGTGTTGCATTGTGCTTGACCTAGACAGCCTATAAATCTCCTAAGTAGATAATTGACTCCTCGATTAAATTAAATAATTTTTCGTGTCCCTACGTTTGACCATAGACTTATCTAGATATAAATTTTAGCCAATTCCTCTTCATAGAGATCTTTGACTTGGTTATATTGATTGCTTCTTTGCTTGTGCTAATGAACCCATTTTATATTAGCCATTAAGCTAATCATTAGAATCTAAACTTTGCCTTAATTAGAAAAAAGACTATTGTATATCATTTTAGTTATTATTAAACATGTAATTTAGGAGCATGTGTTGTGAATGTGATGGGTGTATTTTTGTGCATCTCATTATGCAGCATCATACCTTAAATTGACTTGCATAAAAGCCATAAAAGATCATGCATTCATTCTATTGTGCATCAGACCTAGATATCATTTTAAATCAATTAACCTAGGTATCTAAACCATAACTAAATAAGCTAATCATTCATGTCCTTGTGTTCGACTATGGACTTATCCGTGATAAATTAAGACAAGATCTCTCCAAAGCGATACTCAGCTTGGTTTTGATCAATTGATAAGCATTCATATTACAATGAATACATCTTAATTAACTCAATTATCGATTCAACACCTGCTCTTAGGATCCAACGACCTCCCCACCTCTCCGTCCCCCAAGCAATGCAATCGTTTGTCAGCATGACTTCAACCATTTTTTATCTCCAACCATTTTTTATCTCCTCTCTATGTGTCATCATGACATGGTTTAGGTACCCTCTTATTCTTTGTTCAACCCTCTTTCATCCTAGATACTTCATCTCTGATCTCCCCCTCACGTGAGCCCTTCATTAGCAGTTGAAACTTCCTTCATCAACTGCATGTCACCCAAACTAAACCCTTTCCAACCTCTATTCCAAGCTATTCACCCTTGTGCGAGAAACCTACAAGCCCCTTCCTTGTCTCCTGTGACAGAGAGTGTGGAGTTGAGTGACGATGAGGTTCCTTCTCCAATGAGATTCGAAGGTTTAGTACCTATGTCACAGCCATCTAAATCTACTCGAGCTTCACACACTTCCCGTGCATGTGAAGCGAAGACCAATAAGTTTTTTAGCTTCATCCACATGCTAGTGTTCCACCTTTCCTCATTCTTCATGTCTCCAGGTGAGTCCCCCTTCTGCCTCTTCTCGTTTTCTCCTAATTATTTATGCACACACTTCCATCTCGATTCGATCATCCCTATATCTTCGTTGAGCATCCCCCATCTTCATACATTGTTAAATCATCTCATCTCCCTCTAGATCGCTTCCCCTGCTATGATTTGTTCTTCACCTTGCTCATATGGAACCCATTATGGCTCTACCTTAGACCATCATTTTATAGCGCTCCACTTGCATCCGTTTCATTCCCAATAACCCCCTTGCTTCGGCTACATTTCCTAACATTGCAAGTACTTGATTGGATAGAGTTACGAGCCTATCTTCAGTCTCGGAATTGTGCTCCATTGAAACACTTGGACCGCATCTTCAGACACCCTCGCATGTTCCTCGACCCTTCTTCACCTTCATGAAGTTATCAGAAAGGTATCCGGCTCGTCTCTGAGAGTACAAGAGCATGGAGGAGCAGCATATGAGTGGTTGGAGCCCCGCCTCTCCACCATTGCCTATGGAGGAGTTCAATCTACTACAGAGAGAATATATCGTTAGATCATTCTGATCGAATGGTTCATAGCCAGCCCTAGCCCAACATCCGCACCTCTATCCTTGGTGGACCTGAGCAGAGTCCTGAAGCACGAAAGCCATCCACGTGGCCTGAAGCATATCCACATCCCAAGCCTATCCATGCATGTTCCATGCGCATGTCTACCTAGAGAGGCTGCAGATAAGCCCTGTCGGGATCATTTATTTACATTTATACTCCCATGCATGAACATTTCAAACCCCTCTGAGCTTTCTTTATTGGTTTTTATCCCCTTTGGACTGATTTGTGATTATTTATGTTTTTATTTTTATTTTATTTGCATTTTATCCTATAGATTTTTTATTGAATAAGTTGAGCCTATGTTATCCATTTAATGTGAAATTGATTTTGCTTTAAAGATCTTTTATTTATATTTCTTATGGCATAATTATTTTTTGTTGTATGTTACGTGTAGTCATTAATTAATCATAGTAGTGAAGTAGTTTTTAATCCTTAATATGAATTCCATAAATTAATCCTAATTTTATTTTGTGAACAAATTAGGCCCTGGAATTCTTAATGCATTTATATTTTAATTAGGTTACTTGTGAAATGATTCTATATCATTAACCTCCTCATTAATTGCTAAATGAACATGAAGTGAAATAGGTGCCTAATTAGTTAAGTGCATTGAATGAATTAATAGGTTGGGAGTTTCTAATTAATTTGTATCTTGAAACATTCTTTATGCTTATTAATTAGTTCAAGAGTAACATGTGTGTAGTATTATCATTTGTTATATCAGGTATTGATATTCTTTCTGTTTCATTTAACTTGTGTACAAAAAGACCAAAAATATCATGCATGAATATGTATTGTTTTTCTTGACCTAGATCACACTAGATCATTTAGATTATATTACTTAAGTCCTAATTAGATAACATAATTGCTTGTGTCCTCGTATTTGACCCTAAACTTATCCAAGTAAAAATTAAACCTCAATCTCTTCACGAAGACATTAATATCAAGGTTCTAATTTATTCATATTTGGCTCATACTACAACAAGACGATATTAACTTAGCCAATTAGCACTCAACTGGATGGTGTCGGGATCGGGGTATAGCATCATTGGGATATTTACTTAGGTTTAAATATTTAATCAAGTGATATTTAGTGATATTTAGGTCAACTATTTATTTTGTTGATTACGTCTTGTTTTGTTGGTGTGTTATGTGTTGTTTGTTTTATTTAATCTCTTTTAAATTTCATCTAATCATATATAGTTATTGTGACAGGGCTTGTGGAGCCACCCTAGTTGGAGGTGATGTAGAGGTGATGAGCTTGGAGCTCGAGCTGAGAAGGGCCCACAACAGATGACTTGAGTAGAAGAGATAACTAGCTAGCTAGCATGGAGCTCGAGCTGAGGACTCTAATTTGATCCTACTATAAATAAAACTTCAAAATCCACAAAAAATGCAAAATATCGAAAATACTTATAAATTTTCAAAACTACCCCAAATACACTATTTTATTTATGACTAGTATAACGGTTGTCCTCATTAAAAATATTGGGTTTTCACTTTTGAAAGTTTAAATACAAATAAAAAGTTTAAATAAACAAAATCAATTTTTGAAAATGCTAATATATTTTTGAAAGATATAGCATAATTATTTTTTCACTTATAACTTATAGAATAAATTTCATTCTAAATTTTTATATTTTGACCTCTACAACCCAAATGCACCATAAAATTTGAGAAAATAATTAATTGAAGTTTGTAAATTAGAAAATAAAATTCATATTAACTTCCTTCTGATTATATTATTACTTTAAAATTCCTATATACTATTAGGTTTAGTTACTTTATGATATATAATTCTATAGTGTTGGACTCTAAAGATAATTATTTTTAAATATCCTTTAAAAATGAAATAAAATAGGTAAATGAATAAACACTTTAAATTTTAAAAATAAAAATCTATATTAAATTAAAATTACAAAGTACGCCTAAGGCCTGCTATTTTTGACACACATGGCCCTACATTCTCTGCAACTATCTAGTATCCTCCTTCAATTGGTCATTAATATCTTTGGCATTATACATATCTTTAGGAGTTAAATTATTTTTATCATCTTCAGCGCACACTCACTTGAGTCCACAAGAGAGCTAAAACATCTAAAGATGTCTGCACCAACATCAGAGATGGGCATTTGATAGATGGAAAAATCTTCGAGTGAGAGAAGTGGGGCAAGGTAGACATTGAAGAATTCAACAATGTAGGAGATGAGGAATTTGCAGGTGTGGTAGCAGAAGGTGAGGGTGGTGATGGTGATGACAACGAGGAAAAGGAGGTCCATCAGAGGAGGTATGATCGTAGATCTTACTACCATCATCTGCGGCATCAGATAGGGCAAGGAGATCAGAGGCAACATGATATGTGATGGAGGTGAAGTGGGATACAAGGGTTTCATCGTTGGTGCTAAAGAGGGATCGAAAGAGATGCTGAAAATAGCATAGGATCTCTTGCTTTAAAATAAATGATACTTATTTCCCAATGGTTAAACCACATTCCTTGGGAAATCTCTCGCCGTTTCCAAATGGGTTCACTAGCCCGTTAGGAAATCGAATCATTCTCAACGGTTAGCCAGACATTAAGATATGGTGAAATTTCCTAATATGCTGAGGAGGTATATTAGGAAATCTACCATTCCCAATGGGTCAATTAGCATCATTAAAATGTGTGATTTCCTAATGGGCTCGCTTACGGTTAGGGAAGAGAAACCCATATGTCACCTAAAGCAGATTTTTATCGTTTTTATAACATTAACTCATGTCACAAGTATATGGGTTAAAATGGGACTTCCCTTTGGGAAAGCTATCTTGACTCTCTCTTTTTCATTTTTAATTTTTTTAAAATGAATCTGTGGATTTTATCATTATATTTCTCTATGTCATTCAAATTTTGTACGAAACAGAGACTCCTGCAACTTTCATCCATATGGATATTTTCAACGGTCGCAGAATTATTAAAATCGACCCCATCTAGATATAGTAGGGATGAAAACAAATCGGATATGCCTCACTAAAAAAATGAGCTATAGTGATGGTTTTTTCAAAATCCGTCACTAAATTAACTGTTGTTAAATTTATAACGACGATATTATTCATTGTGCTATGATTTTTCGTACTCAAAATTAGCAATGAATATCATATATGTCGTTATATCATTAGCAACGGTCCACATAGCTACGCTTATTCGTTGTTATTTTTCATATTTCTAATTAATCGTCGCTAAAATTTGAACTAAAAAAATAGCGACGATTAGTTGATATTTTGAAAAATAGCAATTGATAAGCATCCCCATGTGGACCGTTGCTAATGATATAACGACATATATGATATTCGTTGCTAATTTTGAGTACGAAAACTCATTTTGCAACGAATAATGTTGTCATTATATATTTGACAATGGCTAATGTAGTGACGGATTGTGAAAAAAACGTTATTGTAGCTCAATTTTTGTTGTAGTGATATTTCCATATCCATATTCACTTCAACTCTTTCGAATACGAATACGGATATTATTCGGCTATGCATTAAATAAGCCATATTCTTAAAATACGGATATGAATCAAATAAAGAATTAATCGAAATATGGATCTAATAAACATGGAACCTGAATACGGATCTATTAAAGTTCACATATGAATTGATATTTAATCAAAGTTCGCACTAATTACAAAAAAAATTGAAAATAAAATGCGAATAAGTTGCATCATGACATAAGGGATCGTCGAGATGACGTTCTTAACCGGAAGCAGAAAGGTGGACATGATTTTGTAACTTTTGTTCTTGTCCATCCCCGAATTGATAGAAGTTTATTAATATCATTAATAGATTATATTATATTATATATAATATTGATATAATAATATGGGGTCGTGTCTTATATTATATTAATTAATATATAAAATAATATTAAATCATGTATTCGGATATCATGATCTCTATCCAGGTATTAAAGCTATTACCATATTCGTATCCATATCCGAAAAATTTCTACAACTCATATCCGTATCCGATCGGTCGGATGCAGATATTCGTATTCAGTAATTTTTCGAATACGACAAGCAGATATTTAGATATATCCGTGTCATCCTTAGGATAGAGGCTGTAGGAGTGTCTGTTTCGCACGAAACTTGAACAATATAATATAGAGATATAGTGATGAAAATCTACAGAGAAATTTTTCGAAAAATAATAAAAATTAGAAAAATAAAGTGAGAGGTCAAGTTAGCTCCTCGAGAGGTTAACGTAAAAGGAAGAAGATAATGTTTAATTGTGTTAATGTCGTAGATACACATTATTGGGGCTAGCTAGCTACATCTCTATCTACCCAATATACGTGCATATATCCACCCCACATACGTACATCCATACATATACGCATGTGTGTATAAAATTCAAATAATATATATTATAAATCGCACTCTTTCCATGGACATGCAAAAATGGCTTCACTTCACAAACATCACATCATTTTTAGAGGACGTCCGCAAAGGTACGTCATTTTTAATTTTTCCGGAACGGCACATTCGAAGAACACCCCGTTCTTTTCCAGTCGAACTTTTACGATGACCCCCCTAATAATAGAGCAAAGAGATTCCCTGTAATTAAAAACTTCTTAGTATATAATAATTTATAACCCCTGCCTATAAATATGGCTCCATCTTGCGTGCCTCAAGATACCCCATCCCTTGAGCTTCATAGGTTTTTACCAACTGAGGTGAAGCTCTTGGGAGTGTGTAGAGAAGGAGATAGACATGGGTTCCCTTAGGGCAGCACTTCACACAGCCAAACCATATGCAGCAATGATCTTCCTACAATTTGGTCTTGCTGGCTTGATTATATTATCGGTCGCTTTGCTCAAGCAAGGCATGAGCCATTACGTGCTCGTCGTGTATCGTAATGTCGCAGCTACCATCTTCATTACCCCTTTCGCCTTACTCTTTGAAAGGTATCGGTCTCTATGTATCCATGTCTCTAGTTTTGTATAGTCGACAAGCCTTGCATGCATGCATGTTTGTACCCTAAAATAAATTAGACCTAAGGCAACAAATAATTTTTATTCGTTGTTATATCTTTCTTAGCTAAATATATAACAACTAATATTATTTGTTACTTCATTTTTAAATTTGCAATGAATACCCTATTCATTGCTATATTTCTAGCAACATATCACATAAGCTATCTATTGACTTTTTCGTTGAATCGTTGTTAAATTTAGCAATGATCGATATAAATATCAACGAATAAGTCAGCGGATAAATCATTGATATATGAATCTTTAGCAACGAAAACAATATTCGTTGTTGTTTCAAGAAGAAACCTCAATTTTACAATGGATAATCTTTATTGGTATATATCTAACATCGGAAGATATATATTCGTTGTTTTAAATCAATTTTTCTGTAGTATTACTTTGGACATAGCTGCTATACATCCCATGTTCTGTATAACGAGTTCAAAATTACTCCATATACTTTAAAAATTCACAATGCATTATATACAACTTGATATTTCACTAGCAACGGTTGATACATGAAAGTTTATTGCAACTGATGCCACGTTCAAACATTGTTATACGATATGTATCTGCTTGTTGTCATTTATCTATTTAGATCGGATGATATGGGAACCACATTCAAAATACCCATTTTTTACATTTATTTTATTATGTATTTAGTCATTTTTGGCATAGAGATGTAGAGAGGATCCTCTGTTGCAGGATCTGCTGCAGTAGAGGCATGAGTCGCTCGATCTTGATCGAGCGGTTCCCAGAATTCGCACTTCTTTGTGGGTCCTATCGTGCGAATTTGTGGGAACGGCTCGATCAAGATCGAGCGGCCCACGCCTCTATTGTAGAGTCTGCTGCAGGCAGAGGATCCGTCTCCTAGAGATGGTGGGGGGCATTGCCTCTGTACCAAAACAAAAAGGTACCCCTAAAGAAAGTGGGGCGGAGAGAGAGAAGAGAGAGGTGAGAGAGTTGTACTTATTCTAATTTATAGTGATCTTTCTCTAATGATCGCGAGAGATCACTACAACAAAATTGAGCTATAGTGACGGTTTTTAAAAAATCCGTCACTAAATTAGCCGTTGTTAAATATATAATGACGATATTATTCGTTGCGAAATGAGTTTTCGTACTCAAATTAGCAACGAATATCATATCTGTCGTTATATCATTAGCAACGGCCCACATAGCGACACTTATACGTTGCTATTTTTCAAAATATTAACTAATCGTCGCTATTTTTTTAGTTCAAAAATTAGCGACGGTTAATTAAATTTTTGAAAAAAAGCAACGGATAAGCATCGCTATGTGGACTGTTGCTAATGATATAACGACATATATGATATTCGTTGCTAATTTTGAGTACGAAAACTCATTTCGCAACGAATAATATCGTCATTATATATTTAACAACGGCTAATTTAGTGACGGATTTTTCAAAACCGTCACTATAGCTCAATTTTTTTGTAGTGGATGATCGACCACTGTCATATATGATTGTCTTTTCTTCACGTGTTTTAAGATAGAAGTCTATTGTGCATCCGGATCCGTATCAGTATCCCAACCTAATTAGTTCGAGATGTGATTAAGTAAGATAATCACTAAAAAAAATAGTTGGATACCACTGAGACATCCTATCAACTCTATTTATTCTTCATCAAATAGTTGGGATATCACAAAGTAAGGTACATCAATAATCAGTAAGTGGAGGTTAATGCAATAAACTAAGATATCTTCTCATTCCACTATGTCCCTTTAATATTGTAGGGTAGGTGTCATTATACAAGCCCTTTTGCTCTGAATGATGCGCACTTAATTAATAAGATAATTATCAACATAATTAATCTTAGAACTAATATCGGATCATGAACAATCATCATATATTTTATTTAAGATCATCACTGCTTACACTTTGCATTCGATATTGTGGACAGGAAAGTGAGGCCGAAGATGACACTTGCGACGTTCCTAAAGATAATGGCATTGGCACTACTAGAGTACACACCTTCCCACTTTCTCCAAAGTGATGCCTATCTATCTTTTCAAGGCAATTATTTGATGTAATCTATATATATAATTTCCATGCTAAATAGGACCGTGCTCGACCAAAATTTATACTTCTTAGGAGTCAAGCTGACGTCAGGAAGCTTCGGCACTGCTTTGATTAACATGCTTCCTGCAATAACCTTCCTACTTGCAGTCTTGCTCAGGTAAATTAATCATACACATACAAAATGCTTACTTATTTTGCAAAATTACTGGTGTTCTTTTATGAAATTGGATGGTATTCCTGAAGGACCATGTCGTATTGGAAGGGCCCCCATATATATAAGATCAGATACTTCAAATATGACATGGTCCTTCCTGAGTTAAGGAAGGGCTGCTTTTTTGTTAAAAAACCACGACATTTTTGTAAAATATGTAAACTGTTTGTATTATAATGTCCAGTTTTGATCATTGTTTTAGTAAAAAAAATATAGTGTGTACTGTTGTATTTAGGGATGCTAATCGAACTGAACATGTTCGTGTTCGTATTCGTTTAGAGTTCGTTCGATAATAGTTTGAAAAATGTTTGTTCGTTTCTAAACGAACTGAACATGAACTTCAAATTTTAGTTTGATATCTTAACGAACTGAACATGAACATAACATATGTTCGTTCGATAAAAGTTCGAGTTGGATATATGTATATGTGTACGTGTGTATTTGTATGTGTAACTTAGTTTATATACTTTGATAAATTTTGGGGTTAAAGAAATTGTGCTATTTATTAGGCTTTGTACCACTTTAATTTGAATAATTTTTATTTTTACTGCTTATCGAACCTTGTTATCGAACTCCAGTTTCGAACTTGTTCACATAAACAAGTTTTAGTTAAGTTACATTGTTAACGAACTGTTGTCGAACCGAACTCGAACGTTTGTTTTCTAAATGAACTCGAACTCGAACATATCCTATCAAACATTTATCGAACCGAACTCAAACTCGAACTTTCGAACTTCCTTATCGAACCGAACTCGAACATAGGTCTGTTCGTTATAGTTCGGTTCGATTAGCAGTCCTAGTTGTATTCTACAATGTGCAGTTAAAATGCAAAATATTTACTTATTTTACAAAATTGGTGGTGTTTTTTTTACAGAATGGAAGCGGCCTTCCTAAACTCGGGAAGAACCATACATACATACATACATACATACATACATACATACATACATACATACATACATACATACATATATAACTACTTCGACAATAACAATAAAAGGTTAACAACTCATGATGATCACGTTTATGTACATGCATGGACAATGGCAAATTATCTACAATAAGAAGAAAATACGAAGAAAAAATGATGTTTTAGCGATGGTTATTTATAAAGGTTTTTATCACTTGCCTTTCTTAGCTCCTGCAATATCAAGTTATGCCTCTCATTTTTTTCGGAATATCAGTTGTGTCCTTATATTCTTACAAAATTTATAATTTTATCCGTTTGTAATACCAATTATGTCCTTATTTTACCTTAACAGAAGAGCAAAACTGTGAATTTGTAAAATATAGAAGCACAACTGATATTACAAAATAAGAAGGAAAAAAGATAGAAAGAGAAATGACTGCAATTATATAAGCTAAGAATGTCACGGGTTATAAAAACCATATTTTAAACATTGTTGACGTTGAATATTTAAAGATGTAAATTATCATTGCAACACTAATTTTTTATACTAAAATGTGCAATGAATGTCATATTTTTATAATTCTATTGTGGATAAATCATATATGACAATTGGTCCATGCATGTTAACCTTTTTCATCACTTCATATACTAATCATTATTATCTTAGAAAACGTATCTGAAAAATCTAATAACAAAGGTGACATAATTTATGATGCGTAAAATATAAATGTTGCAATAAATATACTCGATATTATATTTTATCTTAGGTGAGAATTTTGTTTAAAATAACCATCACTGTGGGATTCAGCTTGCATGTTAAAGACGTGTAATTCAGTAAAATTTAAAACAAATGACCACGATTTCTAATCAGAACACCTTAATTTGCTCACGTTTTTTTTTATTTTCTTTAAAGGGGCACATATGATTGTCCTTTTTTTGTTGTCTATCGAAGGAATAAAGCGACCAAGTAATCAAAGCATTGAAGTAGACCACTAGTCACTGTTATGACATGAATGAAACAACGTTCATCATCGATTTGTCCTGTACAAGTGTTTGAATATTCCATTCTGAGTATGCTAGAGCATCCCGTCTGAAGAAACTTTCATGGTAAAAATCAGATCCGCCGGTCGGACTGGTTCAACCATGGATCAAAATCAGACTCCACTACAAGGAAAACAAGTTGTGGCTACGGAACTATACCCACGGATATGGTGTTTGTGGCACATAATTGAGCTCTGGCCACGACACGTCGTGGCCAGTAGCCGTAGCTACAAGTCTCGTCGCGAGCCACGAATATGTCATGGCCACTACAAGTGACCACAGAACTTATTGCGACCACAACTCTTATATGAAGACTTTGACCACGGATTGTGGCTACGAGAAACTAGTGGCCATGGAATTATCGTGGCCACAAGTTTCCGTAACCACATTCCGTGACCACAATTCATTTTTCTTGTAGTGCTCGTCGGTCGGACCGGTTGAACCGTGGATCGGCCTGGTCAAATTTATTTACGAAAAAAACAAAAGAGACAAGGACCAAAATAAACATGAGACTGATTTAACAACCAGTCTGATTTTTTAAACCTTGGATAATTTGATCTTAAAATTGAGAAGAATTTGAAGGATATAGATAGCTACTGATCGTTTATAACTTACGTCGTTCATAGTCTGCCTAGAGGATTATTCGAGCATGCATGCAAAGATTTCAAAACACGTACACACACAATTTTAAATATGTTTTGCAGGATGGAGAAGATTAAGCTAAAGACGACGCACACACAAGCGAAGATCGCAGGGACGTTGATAACCATAGCCGGTGCCTTGTTGATGATCCTGTACAAAGGTCCCGTATTGGAGTTCGTGTGGACCAAAGGGAGAACCCACACGTCCGTGGATTCCACCCAACAGAACGGCGACTTCCTCAAGGGCACCTTCATGATAATCGCAGCTTGCGTTTGCTGGTCCTCTTTCTTCGTCTTGCAGGTGATTAAGTCCCTTTCAGAAAATTCTTATCCTCTCTAATACTAATTAACAGAGTATTCCATATAACAATCTAACGAGGGAAGATTTATGAATATTAGTATAATTAGAATATTCTTTCCATGCAGTCGCACACGCTGAAACATTACCCTGCGGAGCTGTCGTTGACGGCATTGATATGTGGAATGGGTGTGGTCGAGACCACGGCAGTGACCTTGGTCATGGAGAGGGGAAGGAAGCCATGGGCCATAGGATGGGACATGAGGCTCATCACAGTCGTCTACTCTGTAAGATTCATCCATAATCCCAACTTGAATGCAGCATGTAATATTAATCTGAATTAGAAAGCTTGTTGTTTGATATGTTGATGATTGTAGGGGGTTATGTGCTCTGGTGTTGCCTACTACCTCCAAGGGATAGTAATGAAGGAGAGAGGGCCCGTCTTCGCCACCGCCTTCAACCCTCTTTGCATGATCATAGTGATGATCTTTGGATCTTTCATCCTGGCTGAGGAGATCACCTTGGGAATGTATGTTCTTCTACTTAGAATTTCTGCTTCTTTTGTTATATTCAAGTTTTTCGACGTCTCCTTCTTCTTCTTACATGTAGGGCCATTGGTGCAACCATCATAGTAATTGGCCTCTACTCCCTCATATGGGGGAAGAGCAAAGAACATGCTATTGAATCGCTGCACTTGCCCACCGTTGCGGCGGATAAATCTAAAATGCAGGAGTTTGATGAAGGTCCCGATAAGCCTTGATTACATTCCGATGAGTAAAGAGACTGAAGAAAGATATATATCCTTATGAAGTATATGGAGTATTTGTGTTTATTGTAAACAAGGGAAGAATGGCCTATATGGATTATCCAACTAGCATCTTTATAACTTACTTGTGTTGCTTGCTTATGTACACATGTACTATAAGATTAGGGCATCCAAATGCAATTGGGAGCATGTTCAATTTCCAATGTGTGTACTCTTTTCACATTTATGTGGCAAGTTGAGAAAGATCCAACTTAAAGGATTTAATGCCTTCTTAAAGTGAGCACCATTTTGGTGGATTGGATCTTTTTATAATAGCTTCTTTTGTAAAGCAAGATTAGGATCCAACCCTATCTTGATCAGCTTCTCATAGCATGCATTTCTCACTACTTAATTGGTTAACCCTCTAAGGAATAGCATACCACAAATTTAATAATTTATAAGTTCGATTGGAAGAGAATATATGAGACATGTTTCCATGAGTTCGTGCAAGAAAATAAAATTAATTTACAAATTCAAGTTCAACTTTTAATTGGATTGAATTCTTAAGGCCAGGCTCGAGTCTCTTACTTATCTACATTGGGTGTCCATGAACCAAATAGATATTCCTAACCATGCCTAGATTTATTGTCAACTACAGTTGTCCCCTTTTTTCAAAGATATGACAATGGAATGAAAATGATGGTGCTAGTGACGGAGAGGGGAGGGGGGGCTTGCCCCCCCTCCCCCGGCTCTCAATGATACCATGTATACATGTGTATAAATATAGTAAATATATAATCTAAATACATTATTTAGTAAATAGCATATATATGTGATATATGATAGCTCCTGGGAATGAAAACGGATCGGATATGCCTATCGCCATATCTATATTTGCTTCATCTCTATTGAATACGAATACGGGTACGGATATGATTCTGATACATATTAAGGAAATTATATCCTTAAAATTACGGATACGGATCCGAATCGGATATTTATCAAAGGCATGTCAACTAAAGATCGGACCCGAATATAGATCGAATAAAGATCGGACCCGAATACGAATTGAATAAAGAGTGAAATCAAAATATGGATTCAATAAACACAAAGTCTGAATACGAATCAAATAAATATCACATACGAATACGAATTGAATTTTTTTATCAAAGTCCATAATGATTTTAAAAATAATAATGAAATATAAATAAGTTGTATCATGACAAAAGTGAGCGTTGAGATGACATGCATTCTTGACGGAAAGTAAAAAGAGGAATAAGGTTCATAACTTTTGTTTGTGCACATCCCCAAACAAATGGAAGTTTATTAATATCATTAATATATTGAATTATATAATATATAATACTGACATGATAACACAGGGTTGTGTCTTATATTAAAATAACTAATATATAAAATAATATTAAATATTGTATCGAATATCCTGATCCGAATTCAGATATTCAAGCCATTACCATATCTGTATCCGTATCCGAAAATTTTTTACAATCCATATCCATATTCAATTCGTATTCGAATAATATTCAGATACAGATCTGTATCCGATAATTTTTTGAATACGGTAAACGGATACTCGGATATATCCGTATTCATTTTCATCCTTGTCCCCCATATCTCAACAAAAAAATAATATAGGATCAAAATACAATAACTAATGATTAAAATTATTTACATGTATATAATTGAATAGTGGTATATCCATATATGTCCATCATCATATCTATTTCTAAACGGTCACTGGATATGTATTTTTAATTTAGTATATAGGCACAAATAAGGATGTTTATTTTTATTTCCTTTGCGGATACATATATGAATGAGGACATTTATTCCATTTTTTATCTGAAAATAAATATGGTTTCATATATTTCTGATGTACACAAACATAGTTATTTGTATTATCAACTATATATGTGTATATCTTATTAATATATATATATATCAATTTATTTAGACTTGTATGAAAATAACACTATTACATGTGATTCAATCTATAATATTGAATTTTTGGAAACAAATTCACAAGAAATAAGCAAATTACAACACATCTGTTGTAACTCGCGTTACAACATAGGATCTACTCCCTATATATTAATAACTAACATGACATGATAAATTAGATAAATAATGTCTAAATAATTTTGCCCCCCCCCCCTCCCCCAAGAGAAAATTTCTGGCTTCGTCACTGGATGATGCTCTACTCAAAGAGAAAGACTGAAAAACATTTTACATGAAGGAAGGGACTAAGAAAGGGTCAGAAACGAAGAAAACAACCAAGGGTGAAGAAACTAACAAGACTGAGTAGCCATAAATGTCTTGTTTAATTGATTGCAAATTAAGATATTTTCCTTCCCAAGACTAATAATAAATTGGATAGAATATAGTGATTCCTTTATATTGCAATTACTACTCTAGCACGCTCTATCTCTCTCTCTCTCTCTCGATTTCATATCATTATATGTTGAAGCGTATGAAATTGAACAGATTGATTAATTATATCCCCTTTATCCTGCAGATCAAGACAACAACAATATCAATAGCGTGATATACTCCAATCACACAATATCCATGCAATCACAATGGATAAATGTGTTTTTATGAGGAAAAACCAAACTGAGTAAAAACCTTTGACCAGAGTCTTCCTAACACATAATTTCAACCAATCGAAATCTCGATCCTTTTCCCATTATCAAGTTGCTGAAAATTAAAGGCTTCTCTTTCTATTTACAACAACACTAGAAATCACCAGTGTCAAAAAGAGGGTCTCTCGCACCTGACCAACCCATACAGTGATATTGCAAAAAAAAACCTCTCAACCTCGATATAATATTCAATGCATAATGAGGTAGTTAAAATGATCTTACATATCAATGTTGCACAAATATCAAAGCTATGCAATGCAATTGTGCAAAGCCTTCTTCTTCTCTTTTTATTCTTCTCTCAAAAAAGAATGAAGTTGGAGTCAATGAGACTTTCTTATTTCAGCACCAGAACAGAGATAATGAGTAGAACAATGTAGTAAATGAATGGTCTTGACACCCCTTCTTTAGGACACTAATATATATATTTATGAGAGTTGAATGTTGAAACATGAAAGGATGTGTTCATTGAAATTTAATAAACATTGCCCTTCAAAAACGTTTTCATACCAAAATTAGTCTGAGTAAAAATTATATCAGTCATTTGAACCACGATGTTCAATCAGTGGGTGAGTAGGCCAAAGAATGGCAATGATCAATTGATTGTTGGATTGACCGTTCATTAATAATTAGTCAAATGATCAAAATCATTAGTAAGTTGGACAATAATATGTGGATACGAAATTTATTAGATAGTAAATCAATTAATTAATTATGAGAACTGAAATGAGTTGGAGTTGATTTACAATGCAACTCTCTCATGATTGTGATATCTCCTTTGCAGCTACACCCATCGTCCTTATTGGATTGGATGCTTTCTTTGGTGATGTGAGCTCCATCTATTATGGTTTAACTAGTCAATTAGCCTCAAATATGAGAGAATCCTCAAGTGATAAGATATGTTCTTATCATACCAGTGTAGTATGAGGATTTTCTGATCAAAAGAAAGGTATAAAGGATGAGGTACGTGATTTTACTTGAACAAGCCCCAACGTCAAACATAAGTATGAAGATTTTTTAGAGCTATCCAGGTGTATGTCGTGAGAAAGGTTTTAAAAATCGAACAGGACATCAATGTAGGAAGATCGGTCTTTGAGTTTTTATGATTGGACCAATAGGACCAACCGAATGAATTGGTGATGATGTCAACAAAAATCCAAAAAAATGAACCATTGTATTGTTGATTTGGTTTGTATGATCCAACTAGGTCAAGCCATAGTAGACTCGTATTTTATACAAATAAATATAAATAATGATATGTTATGTATTTTAAAGGATATTTACACAGGATTCCTTCCAAGTTTTTCCAATAACATTGACAGACTGTTGAACACCTAGTGTTAAATATGTCATTTTGTGTAGTTCAAAAATCAATGATCGATCAAAAACACATAAAAATAATGTTCAATTAATTCAATGTGGAAAATTGTTTATTTTAATTGGTCAAGTCACAAAATCAAACTCATGGAGGTGATATGAGGGTTTAAAATTTAGTTCTTCGACAACTCGGAGTTAGGTTTTCAAGAGATGATTTTTTTGTTTTTGGATTTTTGCAAAATTTAATTGACTTTTGAATAAAAGATGCAATGAACTTGAAGCAAATATAATTAAGGAATTATATATATTGATGTAATAAAATAAAGGCAATGCAAAGTGTGAGAGAAAATTAATGCAACTTTTTAAATTGTTTTGAATAATGATAGCATATAAACAAGAAATGCAAGGACAGGAGCAGGCTAATCAACTGCTACGCGATTTAATCCCTAAAACTAATGATTAATTAAGTTCGTAAAATAGTTGATCGATAATTCTCAAATTAGATCCCAAGCAAAGCCCTAATTTCTATAGCTTTCTGAGCAATAAAATTAATATCAGAGAATATATGACTCAAAGATGAGTGACTAATTTCCTCAATTTCAATAATGTTCAAAACTACCTCAAAATGAATAATTCAATGTTCTATATGATGAATGATGGAATAAGATTCGAAATAACATAAAGAACACAAAAAATAGTCCACATATGCTCAAGATATCATCGAAATAGTCTGAGCACCTAATTGCAATAAAAGTAACTAAGAAAATGTCTAAAAAATCACCTTTCAGGGGCCTTTTACATTTATTAAAAGGTAGTGAGGCATCCTCTATAGTTCGCCCAAGGTGGGGACACGTACGTAAATTCTAGGAGGTGCAAGGGTACGGGTGAAATTTGCCCAATCACGTGTGGTGCATGTGACCGAGCTCGTAGCATTTGCTCTTGTCTTCTACGTGACTCACTGCTACTGGAGGATTCCACCCAAGGTTGGGAGGCATGGGTGGTCAATCGAACAGTGGAGATGATGAGCAAGTTCTTCTGATCGAGTGGATGAGATTCGGGTATGCTCTGACGGTCTTGATGTTACGACCCCGAATTCAGGGTCGATATATCCTCCCATATCCGAATATGGTTATTCAGCAATAATTTATTCAGCAATCACAACTAACCTGCAGAAACGTACTGCAATTAAAAACACTAAGAAGAAATCATTCAACACTTTCCCAATCAATACATAAAGTTTACATAGTACATTGTCCCACTATTAAATTTACATGCACATCAGCTGGAAAGGAAATGCACGAAAAGATTACCAACTACCTTGTGGAGTATTGATATTGAGGTTGATTGGATGGCTAATGTCCATGTGATGACTCTCTGATGCATGGATTTTCATAAAATATGAGGAAAATGGACTAGTACTCAATAAACGAAGGAAAGAAACATAGACCAAGCATGATATTTGAAAGGTTCAGCAAACTGAATTACAAAAATGTTTCTTTGTTCCATTTTTTAGTTCATATCCATTCCAATCCACATTAGGGATTGGTCCTCTCCCTTCCAAAGACCTCAAAGTTGTAGACACTTCGGGATTGGGGATTGCGTAGATACTTAATGAGCTCAGGCTATCGCCTGTCACCTCAATTAATCCTCCAATGTACCATTGGCAATATCTCTTTTATTAGTATTCTAAGGTCCGTAGACCCTACTGCTTGTTCAATACATATGCATACAGTCCTCAAGGACCTAGTTGCTTAAAACCACATGCTATTTGCACCTTAATTTTTTTACCAGCAGTTTATTTCAAGTGGTATCGTAACCCAATCGCTAATCAAATCACCATGTGCCTCCACGTGACATGACTATATCTTTTGTTGTTTAACCCGAAGTTATTGGCACCTAGGACCACGCATTGCAAAACACTCATTCATTTCGTACTCACTTATCATAACAGGGCAACCGTATACCACCTAGGTAGGGCCACGTCAATATGGGTTCCTTCCGACAAACCTACAGGTCGCATGCTCAACACGTAGTGTTACTTACTTTTCAGGATCCATTTCAATACGCATCAATTCCCATGATGTAATTCTTCCTTTAAGCCTTCGATTTGCTTATTCATCAACGATGAGTATAGACTCACATATATGTTAATTCCAATGTATATATACTCATATGCATACTTGTTTTAGGTGGATCCTCTAGGGTCCATACACCATTCTTATGCATGGAGTCAATTTCTGACTTCATTGCTAGCATCCATCTATCCATGTCTTGATCCGCGAGTGCTTCATCAAATGAAGTAGGATCAATGTCAGTCTCACTTGACACATGGAATCCAAACCTTTCAGGTGGTGCAACCACCCTCGAACTCCTTCGAGGAGGTATGTGTGTTTCATCTTTATTTATCTCTTCGGTTTCTGGTCTAGGAGGCTCAGAATCCTCAGGGGATTCAATGAGTTCTGATGCTTCGCCATTATTTTAGTAGGAATCACAAAGCAACTTTTCTTATTTTATAAAAAAAACTAAATTAAGATTCTTCATAGAGAAGAACATAAAATCAGGAATTTGAACAATCTCTTATGAAAATCCAATAGGAATAGGTAGGATTTCGTTACCTAATTGAGCTCTTTCTTGTGTATGTAGTGCTTTATCGTGATTTATTTTTAGATAGAGTGACATATGACTCCTGAAATGATCAGATTCACTTCTGTATGAAGAAAACGAAGAACATGACAAGAACTTTAAGAGTGAACAAAGAACACGAATAGTATGAAGAACATATTTCCCTTTGTAATTTCATCAAAGTTTCCCCTTATATGGGGTGATATTTTTAGCAAAATTTCGTCAGAGTTTTCCCTTATATCTAGACATATTGTATGAAAATTTTGAAAGAGTTTTCCTTTATATTGGGGCATATTTCTAAAGGAAAATGGAAAGAGTTTCCTCTATAAAATCATCAAGAGGAAAACAACCGCAAAAGTATATAACAGAACTACTAGCGATGGACAATCGGTAGACACCATCTTAGGTGAGTGAAGCGTGTGATGAATCACATGGTTCACTGAAGTCCTAGCCGCTCGTAACTAAGTAGGGCGTTAAATAGATTCTTCCATCCAAACAACTATAAAATCTATAAAAACTACAGAATTGGCAAGTCTCTTGTCAAGGATGAGTGAGTCATACGAACAACTTGTATGCTCACTAACGGTCGAGCCATGATGAATCGATGATTAATCATATTATCCATCAATTATTATTCTCCTTGATTAAACAACTCAATCAAAATCTTCTTTAATTTCATTTTATTAATAATTGACCCTCTAAATATCCCTAGTTATTGTTTATAAATTAACCCTTTCATTTTCTTTATTTTCTTTATTTATTTCTTATAAAAATCTCTAAATAGATTAAATATTGTGGATATTTATTATGGGCTTTTAAAGAAATTAAAAAGATAAAAAATATCCAAACAATTAAAATGCATAGTGTTTTTATTCATTAAAAATACTCCTAAAATTTTTATTTTATTTGTTTGATCTCTTTTGAATTGTTGTCTAACATGAAACTTGTAGACCTCCTCGAGATCTACAACTTTTATACTTTGCGTTTTTGCTATTCAACTTCCTTTTATTTCTTTTTTAATTTATTCTTATTTTTTCTATTTCTGGATAATGTGATTGGGCCACGTGGCGACTCCACGTGGCCGCCCCCTCATGTTGCTACATGCTTCTTCTCAGCCCAAGGATCACTTCCTTAGATATGATCACATTCACTTCTCTCTGCCTCAATCCTGACCATCTGATCATCTCCCCTAGGCCTCATCAGCATCGCCCACTCCCGCCTCCACCACCACCATTGGATGGCGCCGAATCCAATGGCGTAGAGCCATTCACGTATCCATCTAGCGCCCCCACCATAGGATCAAAGCCTTCTACTTCATCTCCATCGTTCCCCAGTGCCCCGCTCACCGACGTTGGATTAGATCCTTTGATCTGATCTAACCTGCTCCCTCGCACCTTCATCACAGTCATTGGATCGCAAGATCCAAAGGCTAGGAACCCTTATTCCTCCTCCACCTACACCGAATCCAACCCTCCCTCGAGCCTGGCCCATGTGCATGTAGAATGTGTGGGCTGGGTAAATTACATGCAAGCCCCACAAGAAAGTCCTTCTCAGGCGCGGGTGCTCCTCATGCTGATTATTAAATTTTTGATGCATCTGTGTGTGTGTCGTAATTGATAATGAAATGGAATCACTTTTAAATGCTCAATGATTGAACTATTTTTAGAGCATTTTTTGCATCATCATATCAACTTACATCATTTTAAATTTCTAAAAACCAAATAAAAATGGCATATTTATCATCATACATATTGATTATCATTTCATGCATCACATATTTCCTTGCATTTTGTATCACATTTATTCTACATAAAATTAAAATAAAGAAATGCATTCTCATTTTGTGTGCATCCTTGTTTCATGGTCTTGCATCATATCTTTGCACCTTATTCATTGCATACCTACCTTTGCATGAATTTCAGTTGCATAATGCTTGCATTATTTTGTGATGTGCATTATATATGCATAAAGAAGACCTAGATGCATGATTTTAAACACTCATTTTTAATCATTAATATCCGAGTAATCAATGAGGAGGCTTGTGTACATGTGTTCGACATTGGTAAACTTACCAAGTAAAATTATTATCCACTTATTCAAAGGAGCGGTATTCTGCATAAATCCAAAATCATCTCCTATACTACGACAATAAAAACAACATGTTAGAAAGGCAATTTTGCATTTCATCAAATATCACTGTTGCTGAGGACATAGCTCATCCTTGTTTATTTTTTGGATTTAAATGTATTTTTTTGAGTTGATTATTTTCAAACATTTAGGTATTTGTGTTGTATTTGTTTTTTTGTTGTCTTTGTTGATTAAATTTCTTGATGTATTCCTGATATTTTTTTATTGTGGCAGGACCCATGGAGATGGAAGATGCTCGATCAACATGGGGGTGTGGAGTTGGGAGCTCACGCTGCAAGGAGCAACCGAAGAAACCCAGAAGAAATCAAGGACTCGTATGTGTAACAATGTAATCACTTTAGGTCTTTTTTTTGTAAATCATTATAATCACTGCATTTCCAGCAGCCCTCATTCGAGGGCTAGCATGTGTAACATGGACCTGAACATTACATATGTGTGTGGAGCTTGTTTTACCCTAGTTCGGGCGGGGCTTTGCTTGAGTGTTCGAGTCTAGGGTTAAGCACACGACTCTTTGAGCTTATTTCAAGCTTCTTCGCTTGTGCTTGATTCGTAGGTTAGGACACACATAAGAATCAAGGAGAATCACTTCATCTCACATGATTCATTGAGACACACGTAAACATCGATTGACTTAACTAAAATTAACTCAAATCTTCCCGCTAATAGGCTCATGTTTAGGGTGATTTCTTCGACTTCCATGCATGTAGCATTAAACTTCAATTCAGTCTTGCACATGCATAGAGATTGTTGGAGGCACTATAAGTCTTCTCTCAAGTATGCATCATGATTTTCTTGAATGCATCATTTTTTTCTCAATCTTTCTCTTGATTTATCACTCAAGATATTAAAGAAAATTGGGAATGGTCGATTAGACATGACTGCTTGATCTATCCTCTCACTTTTAAATGGTGATAACATAAAGCATAAATTTGGGATTGTTAATGCAAATCAATAAAAAATAAATAGAATAAAATGAACCTTAGATTATCGAAAAGCAATACCCACATTATATGCAGCATGTGATAGAATGTTGAGAGGTGAGGATGTATCCCTAAGATAATGACCAAAACATATCCTTAATCATGTATAATAGACTCAGAATTTGGATGATCACTAACTAAAACAAACAAGATAAATTTGGTCGAACCATAGCCCTCATGTCTGAAGTTGGTGAAATCATGGGTATAATTGATTGCTTGATTGAGCTTGAATGAGTTTTTCATCCAACCCTCCTGTACCTTAGCCACTATACCCCCATCTCCATAGATCCACTTCCACTCTAACCATAACAGTTCCATGGTTCCCCATCCTTAACTATTTATCCATATACTTAGGCTACTCTTCAGCCTAAGTATAGGGGGAACCTTGTACATTCTCTGAGTATCCTCCTCGGGTCCCTCCTTCCACATTGCATATGTCTATACTCAGGCTCTTCTCAGCCTAAGTATAGGAGGGACCCGAGCCCCTTGTCACCTTCTCTACTCATTTGATCCTGAATTGGTTCCCGTATGATCTTTTATATTTTAGCATAAGCTATGAATTCATATCACTTTGTGCTATGAGTACATTGCAAAAGCTAAGTATAGGGGGTATATCGTATATATTTCATATATACTTTAGCTATAAATCATATTTTGAAAATTTTGATTTTTTTTTAAAAATCTTGGTGCTAGGGTATATATTCTGTGAACTAATTTTCATAAAAATACTTGTAAAAGCTTTAAAAAATTTTCTAAATTGTGTGACACTGTTGATGAATACCCATTCATCAATCTTTATTCTTTTATTTTAGCTACAAAACCTATGCAAAACACATGTACATTCATGTAAATAACAATAATTATCATTCAGCATGCATTGTGTAAAATACAATAATTAGCATGTTTTTGTGCATAAATAAAAGAATAAAGAAATAAAAGAAAAAGAGGGAGATATTTAGAATAAATATTGAGCGACCTAATCCCAAGGGAGGGCTCAGCATGGGCCTGACCGCAAAAAGAACCCAAGTAGAGAGAGATAAGGAAGCTCACACTTGTACATATACCTGTAAATAAAATAAAAATTATTTTCCTCTTATTCAGAATAAAAATGGGTGTGTATTTATGTGTATATATTTGTAAATATAAAATCAAAATAAAAATGACAAAAATAAAAGAAAATTAAAAAGAAATTAAAATCCCTTCATCATTGTATATAAGCCCTGCACATAAAAACCACTTATCTATTTATTCCCCCATGTAAATAAATAAATAAAAATTCAATAAAAATATTTTCTCATCCCATATTTCATAATGTATATAAATACAATAAAAATAATAGAAATAAAATAAAAATAAATCAAAATCAAAATCAAAATCACATTGTATATATACCATATATGTATATAAATAAAAGTATTTATTTAACCCTTGTAAATAATTAATAAAAATAAAATAAAATACCTTTTTATTACAAATTTTATTCTATAAATAAATAAAATATAAAATTGTGAATAAAATGTACAAAAATAAATAATTAAAAATAAAAAATTCAAAATGTATATTGTATATAACTATATATAATAATACTATATTGTAAATACCTTATTTTTATTTCAAAAAAAATAAATAAAAATCACTAAAAATAGTTAAAAAATAAATAAACATTTTTCATGTTTTTAATTTTCTAAAAATAAGTCATTTATTATTTGAAAATGAATTTCCAATTAATTATGATGTGGTTGCACCTGACTGGTCAACGGGGATTGTTGACCCCCGGTCAACTCTCCCCTTGGACCACATCTGTTCCGGATCTGCGCCCGACCCGTCTTCTCTCCAAATTTTCCTCACGTGATCCGATTGTCGAATCTCCAAACCCCGGGTCCTGATTAGAGATGCATCAACCGAGATTCACGCCCAGGGTGGGTTTTGGGGATCCGAGCTCCGATATGCTCGCCCGACCTTCATCTTCTCGGACCCCTAGCCTTATAAGATCTCAGCTCCGCCGCACGATTCAGCTCATCTCTGGTCCTCCCCCTCGACACCAGTGACCTCTCATCTTCTCTAGGGTGACAGCAGCGTGGAGGCGAGTAGCAGTGAGGCTCGGGATGCCGGGGGCCACTGATCCGACAGCTTCTCGCCGTCGTGCGCCGCCGGGAGCGCGCCAAGCCTCGGGACGCGATGACCCCTTGAGGCAATGACCCCCGGAGCTCCAGTAGCTCCAGCACAGTCGAATGCATCCGCCAGGTAGTTTCTTCAGCTTGTAGTTTAGCTTAATTTAGGTTTCCCCCCAATTTGCTCCGCCACCGTCGCCGACCAATTCAACCACCTCCGACCGTCTATTTGTCCACCCGACCACACCACCACCTTCGCCAGACCTCTCTCCATCTTCTTCACCCATCCACCCCCCCTATCTCGCCCCGGAGCAGGGCTATCGTCCTCCGCTGCCACCGCTTCACCGGAGGACTCCACGCCGCCTCATCCTTCATCTTCCACGTGCTCTAACGGATCGAGGTAGTTTGCCCTCGACCCCGTGTTTCGCCTGTGCATGTCAGAACGTCAGGAGGACCTCATCTGGAGGTCTACAGCTCGGCACAGGAGGTAGGCTCCACCGACGTCGCCAGAGCTCCTCGGAGCTCCCCGGTGCCATCGGAGGAACTGAGTAGCTGCGGACCATCGAGACGAAGAGATCCCCCACCTCAGCAGCTCCAGCGGAGGCCCAGCTCGCCCGTGGTGTGCCGGCGAAGTTCGCCGGCGTCTTGTTCTTCCTGGACCTTCAGCCACCGTACGATCACCACCTCAGCCCAGTTCAGATCTTGACCGTTCGTTCACGCCAGCTCTCCACCGTCGGATCTAGCAGAGGTCTGATCTGGACCATCCACTCAGACGAAGAGACACCCTGCAGTCAGGACCGTTCGATCTACACGTGTCATCTTCACCGCCGTTGATCCAGCGAGGGTTTACCCACAACGCACCTTAGCCGTCAGATCCTCCACGTGGGAGGCTCTCAGCCGTCCGATCCGAGCGAGAGTCTTAGAAGAGGCGCCACCGCTCCAGCACCATTCGATCAGCCACGTGGCTTGCCTCCAGCCCTTGGATAATAAGTGGGGTAATTTATACTTAGGCCCCCTTCTGTTTTGCATTTTCGCTTTAGTCTTGTAAATATTTTCCGTAGTTGTTTTTAGTTTGGTAAAATTGCATAGAGAACCTGGTTGTTTTTAGTAATTGCATTTTCATCCCTGTTTATGTTTGACACGTGCTTCGTCACGTGAATTTTTGGAGAAATTACAGTGTCTGGGCTTGAGTTTTTATGTGTTACTGAATGAAAGATATGTTTTGATATTTGCACTTATGCCCCTACGAATGGTTTTATTGGACATATGCTGAATTTATTGGGTTATTTGCAAATAGTCCCCTGAGCTTTTAGCACATGTTGCTAATAAACCCTCGGAACTTGTTTTTATTGCATATAGGTCCCTCCGTGTCCAGTACACGTGCCTTGCGCGTGAGAACTTGGAAATTTTGCAAGAGGGACACCCAGTTTCTTGAATTTGTTACTTTTCAGCCCCAGAACTTTATTTTCAATGCGAACAGGTCCCTGTGCACTGTGGCCTTTTGTTGGATTTAAATAAAATATCAAATTCAACCCAAATTTTGTGAAAATTGGAAATGTGTCTCCTGCCACTGTGTAAAATTTTCTGTAATTTTTGGGTACATTTTTGAGTCTTTTTATTATTTTTAAAAATTCAAAAACCTTTGTTTTTTTATCTATTCAGATTATAAAATCCAAAAAAATTATTAAAACTCTTTCAAAAATTCTAAAAAAATAGGAGTTGTTAATTTTTTTGTGTTTGAATTTCTATGCATTTTGGATATTTTTGGATATATAAAACCCTAAAAATTGAAAAACCCTTTAAAACTCATAAAAATTCTAAAAAAATCATAGAAAATTCCAAAAATAATAAACTCTTTTCCTGAATTTTATTCATTGCTTCTATTTTTCATAAAAAATATCTCCAGCTCTTTTAGGACCATTTTATATTTTAATTTGGTCCTCCAAGCCTGACTGGATAGTTTGCCTTTGTTTCTGACTTATTTCATTTTTAGAAAATTCCATAAAAATTATAAAATCCTCAAAAATTCAGCAAAAACAGTGCAAAATCCGTAAAACCTAAAAATATTTTTGTTAGAATTTTTGGACCATATTTGAGCATTTAAATAATAGGTTGAATGTGATTGTTTTTACCCTTTTTATTGTTTTCCTTCATAATTAAAAATCCAAAAAAATATAAAAAATATTAAAAACCACTAAAATATTTGTTTTTGCCTCTTATTCATTGTTGACTACTTCGTAGGCTGCAAGGCCAACTCGTGCTCCCTGAGTCCGACCCTGAGTGCTACACCAGGCTAATCTCATAGCCATGGCTACTATTTGATTTTCTTTGATTTTATATCTCTGTTTGGTGGTCTGCTTCATATTTTTCTTGTTGACTGACTGATTTCTGAGATCCGGGTCGCAACGACCCTAGCTCTATTTTATTCACCCGAGTCTCGGTCATTTTTCTGGTCATCAATTGTTTTGAAAAATATTTGACAATGGTATGAAAAATGGGATTTGTCTCATTTTGAAAATCATTTGAAAAATATTTTGAAAATCTATATATTATGTGACATGGTTTGGAAAATATTTTCAAAATTCTTTGGAAAATTAAGGGATTAAATGAGACTAATCTATATTCTTCTAACCTTATTCAAAAATTCCTTAAAAATCTGAAAAATCAAAAACTTTTCTTGAGTGGTGATTCTGTCTATTGAGCTTAAAAATGAGTAGCTACTTCTCAGTGAGGAAACTACGGTCTCCCTTAGTAGAGTGGGTGGTTAAAATACAAAGTGAAAGGTAACGACTTGAAGTAATATGGGTAGTCATCTAACAGTTCATACATACACCCATACTGGATGAAAGTAAATGCAACTATTCATATGAGTTGGACTAGTCATTATTTCTCTGATGATTTAAAAATCATAAAAAAATGCAAAACCAAAAATTACAGAAATCGGTAACTTTGGAGTTGGTGTGTTCCTAACACATTCACTATTGCTCAAGGCTTGAGAATTTGAGGACATTTGTTTTTTGAGATCTTGAGAGTCTGAGATAATCAGCCTTAGTGATTAGGGATTGAGACTTAATAATCCACACTCTCTTAGTTTGATAGGTACGAGCACTATTGCACTATCCATCTCTACCTTCTAAGAATATGATCTGCATATCACATTTACAACCGCGTCACTGATAAGATGAGTTGAAGTTTCACTTGAGGGACTGAGACTAAAGATTTGAGCCTAGACCTGATCTAATGATACTTGAGGATGGGATAATGACAACGAAGGGTTCGATAAACCTGAGTGCCAGCAAACCCTAGTTAGTATGCGAAGAAGTTCTCATGGTATCATTTAATATTGACTTATGTGTCAGGGTGTGATGAAACTTAATAAATGTTGATCAATGTACGCAACTTGGTAAAAGAAGTGAAGTTAGCCTATAAAAAGAGAAGAAAAGAAATGTGATTGAAAAGAGCTCTCAAATACGAAGTCATAATTTAAAGAGCTTCAAGCAAAGGCAAGCGTTCACAACCATTTCAAAGTCTCCACTAGGACAAAAGCTAATTAGGGCCAATGAGTCGAGCGAGTACCTCAAAAGGCTCTGTGTCGTAAGAGATGCAAGTATGGGTGTAAGTATATTAGACACTTAAAGAAGACACACCCCGATATACTCCTAAGAAAGCAAGTACAAATGACTCAACAACTCTTGACGGACACATTGGTCAACAACCAAAAGTATAAGTATTGAGTAATGAGGCATTAGAGAGGATCCTTATTCCAATATGAGGGAGATAAGAAAATACATTATCATATGCCCTCCATTTTCTGGCCTTCTATCTACACTTTCAATTCTGACAAACTAATGAGACAATGGATTGAACGCAAGAGAAGACTTATTCTCAAGTGTTGAGGATTAGTCTAGAGTACAATCTCCTGGACTGGGATCTTGAGTGACATCTCGACTTGACTCGTGTGACTAAATTTCATATCCTTATATTATATCTATAAACATAGAGTCTGAAAATTAAAGAAGTTCGATTCTTTTTTACTAGAGTGTGGTTGGGCCTAAAATTTTAGGATCACTCAAATTAAGGGTCCTTGATGAATTGAGCCTTGATAATTCACAAGCACTGTCAGGAATTAATTTGACTCCTTCATTCTTTAGATGCTTGAGGATGAGCATAGTTTAAGTGCAAGGGGATGATAAATATATGATTAATCATATTATCTATCAATTAGTATCCTCCTAGATCAAATAACTTAATCTTCATTGATTATATTTTATTAACAATTGACCCTCTCTAGTAATTATCCCTAATTATTGTTTATAAATTAGCATATTTTATTTTCTTTATTTTTCTTATTTTATTTCTTATTAAAAATCCCAAAAAATAGATTAAATATTATAGATATTTACTCTGGGCTTTAAAGGAAATTAAAAAGATAAAAAATAATTAAAACAATTAAAATTCATAGTGTTTTTATTCATTAAAAATACTCCTAAAATCTTTACATTGTTTATTTGATCTCTTTTGACATGTTGTCTAACATAAAACTTATAGATCTCTTCGAGATCTACAATTTTTATGCTTTTACTTTTTGCTACTTCAACTTCCTTTTAATTATTTCCAAATTTCTTCTTATTTTTCTATTTTTGAATAATGTGATTGGGCCATGTAGCGCTCTCTAGAGCCGCCACGCAGCTCACCCCTCATGCTGCCATTTGTCGCTTCTCATCCCTTGGATCACTTCCCTATATATTGTCCTAGTTGATCCTCTCCGCCTCAATCTTGGATATCTAATTATTTCCCTAGGGCCTCATCAACACCGCCCACTCCCGTCGTCACCACCTCCATTGGATGGCACCACATACAACGGCCTAGAGTCATCCGCATCTCCATCTAGTGCCCCCATCGTAGGATTAAAACCTCCTACATCATCTCCATTGTTCCCCAACACCTCCCTTACTGTTGTTGGATTAAATCTTGTGATCTGATATAACCGGCTCCCTCGCACCTTCATCACATCTGTTGGATTGCAAGATCCAATAGCCAGGACCCCTTTTTCCTCCTCTAGTGTCCCACTCCCTGCATGTTACACCTTACTGCTCCCCTCTCTCCTTCCATTTGTGGCCAACACCTCGACCACCCACTCCACAATCTAACGCCCCCTCTTTACAACCCTAACTCCCTCTATTACGATTGGCCTTCATTGACTCAAAATCACATCTTCCTTCTCCCCATCTTGCCATTGTAAAATTGCCACCCACCTCCGTAACAGTTGAACACCACCGCCTTTAAATAATCATTCTCCGACGTTCTATACTAACGTCCACCATGACACGGAGATTCCTCCTAGTCCTCTTCCCCTCCCCGTGATAGGGGGAGGTGGAATCAAAGTAGATCATGGAGATGACCTCCAGGTGTTGACCCTTATCCAACTGGCCAAGCTACAACTGCTCCGCAGCCGTCGAGCTCCTTGTAGTTGTGTGAGTCGAGTGAAGACTCGAGCGGGTCTTGCTGCTCGGTCCAAGCCCCTCCTCCATCTATTATTCCCTCTCTGGTTAGGTAAGTGATAACCCGAGATTCCTGCCAGTATATGTTCCTCACAGGGCGGGAGCACAGTGAACGAGGTGATCGACGAGAACCTAGGATCGATCAACAATTAACCCACAATATATATAAAGCAATGTATACCAAAATGTAGAGTTAAAATTTATCATAACTCTACAAAAAAATGTGTATAGGTGTAAGCATGTGTAGAGGTTGAACTCACGGAGCAAATGGTAGATGGGGGCAAAAATAATGCGCACAAAATTTATCTTTCATCTCCTGACTTTTTTTTTATTTTTTGTGGGTTTTTTATTTTTAAATATTTTATTTATTTGTTTTATATATTTTTATTGTGTTTTTAATTTTATAATTTTGTGTTTTCTTTTATTTTTCATATTTTATATTCCTTTTTATGTTATTAAAGATATATACAAAATATGTAAGGCTATAAATGACATATAGAATAGTATATTTATGAATAATAGTAAATATAAACAAAATACCAAATAAAATTTATTTTTAGATTTTATAAAATTTTCTAATGTTTTAATAATTTTTTTGCAATTTTTTCTAATTTGTATATATTTTTAATGTCAAAAGTATCCCAAACAGGGATTTAATAAATATCTAAAATTGAAGTGGATTTTAAAAATATTAAATCATTTCCGAAATTATCAAAATCAATTTTAATATATAAATAATAATATCAAAAAAATATAAAATAGAAGAACATATTTTGGGGGGTTTAAATGATTTTTTTTATTTTTATAAAAGATCACGGGGCTTTTCAATTTTAAGTTTTCCTTTTACCATTTTTAGTGATTTTATTTCTGTAATTAAAATATAATAAAATAGATTATATATATTTTTAGAATTTTTTAATACATTTTTTGGTATTTTCTAATCTAGACAGTACAAAATTAGGATCCTTTTGATTTTTAATAAGTAGATAAAATACCCAAAATGTGAAATAAAGTTAGATAGTGAAAGTGCATGGCAAAAGGCACTTATCCCTATTTTTGCAAATTTCTAGGAGCATAATAGCTATTTATAATAAATAGATCAAATGCACAAAAATACATGTCCTCACAAGGGCATAATTGCAAATAAAATAAACAATAGGAGCTACACCAAAATATACAATGTATTTTCAATTTTAATAGATTGTTTTATAATTACAAAAACCATTAGTGGCTTAATGCAATTTCACCACCTTAAGTAGAACAACACGTGAGATGATGTGGAATGGACCCAAATGTAATTACAAGAAGTACATGGGCCTTATAGCAAATTTTCCACTTTATTTCAACGTTACAATTTATTTACATAATATACACAAAAATGCGGGGCAAAGATTGCAATTCACCCCAGAACTACGCACGATCGGACAACTGAAGGTATTGCACTTGACATGTAGCCGCTCTACGTTGCACAATGACGCTTTTCCTTCGACGCTCCATATTAGATCTTCGGTGGGCGATCGATGGCTTTGATGTGAAGCATCAGACGATGGATAGAGAACCTGGGGGACTAGCTCGATCCAATGGCTGTGAACCCCCTACAGGAACAGGGTAGAACACAATGAGGGTCGAGCTTCATCCGGCGATGCAGACCTGCTCCGTCCACCTAGAAACATTCCTTGGCGTCAAAAACATCCCCCGAATGCCCTCCGCACCTACGTGGCATCAGACGGGGTCCTGGAGGTATGGTGATGGTCGACGAGCTCGAGGAAGAAAAGCACCTCCAGGTACTTGTAGGAAACGCAAAGTCGACCCCAAGGGGATCCTTTGGGCCACCAACACCTGCAAGAGACTTGGACAGAGAAAACGAAGGGGATAGGGCCATATTTGGTGGATAGGGATGGAAGATGGAAAGAAGGGTGATGGGCTTTCGATGAAGGTGGTGGAAGGAGCACGACGAACCCAATCAGAGGTCGATCCGAGGTGAACGACTGGTGAAATGAGGTGGAGAAGCAAGGAGAAGAGAAATGGGGGTGGTAGGATGGTCGGAGACAGGTTAGGTCAACGGTGAAACAAGGCCGGAGCTCAAGAGCTATGGCAAGGGTACTTAAGCTAACCTACATAATTAATCAACTAAAATACAAAATGAAATGCGTTAAACTAAACTTAGGACTTGTTCTAAGCTAAAGAAACGATAATGGCACAGCTCTTACCTGGACGGAGACCTGGGAGCAAAGGTGGTCGGAGTTGGTCGCCTTAGGAACAACCTCCACCTCCTCCAACCGTCGTGGACTCAGGGGAACTTCCCCTATCACGAGGATGCACTCTTAGCCGAAGCCAGGGGGTTCTATTGAGTACAAGATGACCAAATAAACAAATGTAGGTGGATGTTCTTATTTGTGAACAAGATAGGGCACCCTTATTGGCCGACGAAATGGCAAAAATCAGGCATATGTACATGAGATCCAGAAGCTTGGCGTGAATCATGGAATATACAGGAGTAGATCTCATGAAGAGATCGAAGTCGATGGATGGAACAATAGAGCGTGAAAATGGGAAGAAATTATAGGAAAAGATGGTTCTGACAACAGTCAGAGGCTGAGGGGGAAGTTGACTGGAAGTTAACAAACACCACGATGTGATTGGTCCACATCGGTCCGCTAGAAGAGAAAATAGTATACTTATTAGAAAATCATTAATTAAATATAATGAATGACTTTATTATTTTTTGCTTATAAAATAAAATGTTGTATTATTTAATTTAGTATTTTAATATGATTTTATTTATTTTTTGTTGATATTTATTAGTAGCTACTTTTTAGGGGTATAATTATAGGTATATTCATCTATATTTTGACCAAATTATTTTTAGTTTGTATATTTAATTTTTTTATTTTTTTATATATACAACTTATTTTTGTATACATCAAAATATTTTTATTATATTTTTATGACCTATTTTGTACTCTTATATATATAGGTATATAAATTATATAGGTATACTTATAGGTATTTTATCTATGTACTATACATATTGTTTTATTTTAATGTATTTTATTTGATTTTATTTTGACTTTATATTTTTAAATAATATAAAAAATATTTACAAGCGTATAAAATATAAAAGAATGCCTAATAAAAAATGAATTTCACTTTTATTTATATACATGTATTATTATTGGTATTTTGCTTATATAGTTATATAGACTTATTTTATTTTTAGGTTTTATTTTATTTTATTTTAATTTCAATATATACATATGTTATACATAAGTTTTACACAATTATAAAAATATAAAATTGTAAAAATAATAAAGGATGAATAATTGAATATTTTATTCGTGTATAATATATAATGAGGGTCCAAAACCTAACTTTCACATCTTAACTCCAAAAATTATGGAACTATCTTCATTAAATGGCTTATGAAAAGTTATATATAATTAAAGGTAATTTTGGTACATTTTGAGTTTCTATTTGTAATATTTGAGGTGTTAATAATAAAGAATAAAATAAGTATAAAAAATGCTTTATTGAATGAATAAAACAATTAGATTTTATTGTATTTTTTGCCCTTATCTCCCTCTACTTTGTTCCTTGTCGAATAACTCAATTCTTGATTTGATCTTGGGGTTTAGGGTCATAAATACCTTTGGTATTTTATTCGTTTTCTTTTCTTCTCTTTATTTTATAATTTTTACATTAAAAATCATATATTCACAATAAATGCAATAAATGATGAATGCTAATATGTACAAAATAATGCAATTTACATGCATTAGTTAGGATTTTTAAGGCCAAAATGATAGAATAAAAGTGATAAAATGGAGATTCATCACCCTGCTATTCTTGCCTTTGCTAGTCCTTAACAAACACTTATGCAATAAGTATAAAAAAAAGAAAAGAAAAAGAAAGAATAAATAGAATTGATTTCAATTATTAAAATTGTCTTTACAAAGTCAAATTTTGAAGCTAAGGGTAGACCTTGATGTGAGAATGTGTGTGTAACCTAGTCAAGAATTAAATTTAAACACACAACAGCCTTCGAGAGTCACAGAACTCGGTTCAAACCACCTCAATAGCCAGATCAGAACTATCCTACATCATACGCAAACCCTTATGACTATGAAGCTGACTTGTACAATGTAAGTGATAGTGGCTCTCCCCAACTAAAATGACAAAAGAACTGACTTCTCCAAAATGACAACCCAATGATTCCCCAATCCATCAACTCTTTCCTCGATGAGTGGGGTATTCCCTTCTAAGTTCAAGTGGCATCTGACTCAAGAGGAGGGGGTGAAGAGAAGAATGGACGGTAGCCAATATAGCTATCTATCTTGGAATGTATGACCAGTGTAGTTAAGTCATCCGGATGCAGGCTCACATGGTATAACTTTGATGCTGAAGCTTGCTTATTAACTATACAACATATATACATACTCCGGCAGACATTTTATTTTCAATCAATCATGTCCACTTTTTTGTATTTTTCTTTTGAAATATTATTTACAGCATCATTTACATAAGGAGTTTTTCCTCTTGAGCCGGAATACTATCCCTCTTTTGAAGCATTATTGTAACCCACACTCTCCTGTCTTTAGACCTCATGGTAACTGGATGGGTTGGGGTGCACTTGCCTCCCTAGACAAGGATGAATGTTTCCATTCGTGTGCGTCTCAAACTGAAAAATCCATTCCCCTTACCACTCCAACTAAGTTAATCCAAGTGAAAGGTGCAAGTGTTCAAGTTAGGTCACGACCGACAAAAGTCATGTGTGCGTCTCGAAAACTTCTAGTTAGTCAGTTGAGGAGACTTGAACCCAGCCATGAGTCTCAAAGAATTAAATCCCAATGGACCTAAAGTAGCTTAAACCTAGTTCCCTAATGTTCCAATGTAGATAGGTGCAGTAAGGTCCAACCAATCTCCAATCTTCGACTTTATTTAGACTAGTTCAACCATCGAGCTCAATTCGAGAAGAATGCTAATGCTATGCAAATGTTATGTACAATGCTATGATATAATTTTCAAAAAAAATTACAAACAGTTTTGAAAAATAAAAATACTTTTGGCACAAAAAATGTAAAATATGTACAACTATTTACACGGGCGTGCCTCTTCTTATTTATTTGCAAGAATTAAAGGGTTAAAGACTTTAAAGGTTGAAATGTTATTTGTTTTTATAGGTATATATATACAATTGGTAAAGAATTTTCTTTAATTTTTATTTATATGGATTTTATTATATATATAAATATAAATTTATTTTATGATTCATATATTCCTCAAACTTATTTGAAAGCAATTTTGAAAACTATAGTACAAAATAATTTTTGCAAATATTTACACACATTTGAAGGCCATTTTGCAAAGATTTTTCAAACAGTATATATATTTTTCAAAATATTTTTACAAACATCTTCAAAATCATTTGCAGATAGATTTTTAAATCTTTTATTTCACAAAAAGGAAAGAATTTTTATAGATTAGAATATTTTACAAAGGTTTAAAATGTTTCACAAAGTTTTCCAAATGGGCCAAACTATTTTTTAAATCATTTTACAAAAATATTTTTAACAAGATTTATTAATCAATATGTAGAAAAAGGAATATGAGGAATAGAATGTGTCTTGTATATTTATATATAGAATTTTAGCCATATTTATTATTAATAATACGAAAGTACGACTTATGGCTAAAGTATATACATAGTATATATGACTCCCTATACTTAGCTTGAGCTATGTCCTCATAGATCGAAAAGAAAAAGAGAAGACATGACTCATACTGAGTATAGAAAAGCTTATACTATAACGACTAAAGAATGAAGAAATAAATGAATAAGAAATTGACCTTCCCCTCTATACTTAGAATCAAATAATGGTAAGTATAACAGACTGTACACAAGGCAGGGAGGGTCAAGGGTGGGAATAAACAGATCACAGCCCAGTCTGTCTCCCCCATACTTAGGGTGGGATATCCCTAAGTATAATAGAGAAAATCAACAAGAGAGAAGATAGAGGTGGGGATCAAACAATGAAAGAACACGTGGCGCACACCCCCCTATACTTAGGATAAAGTACGCCCTAAGTATAGAAAACTGGCAACAAGGGGAGACACCTCGCTAGTAGAAAAAGAAAAACGAAAATGAGAAGAACAAAAGAAGAAAAGATATATTAAGATTGATGAAAGGATCGCAGAGAATGTACACATCATTCCTCATCCTAAGTATAAGCAACGACAGGAGTGATGAAACGGAATGGAGAAAGAACAACACATGGTGTACCCCCTATACTTAGGACAAGGTACGTCCTAAGTATAGACGCATAGATATGGCAAAATGAACTGAGGTACACATGGCATACGAGAGAAAGAGGGAGTGTGAGACAAAACACATATACGCAATAAGTATAGACTGGTGAAGTGCATGACAGTATCTGGTACGTGAATACCGTACTCTCATCATTGTCTCCCTATGAGAATGCGGACGCAGTTAGACAACAAAAAAACAACCGAGTATACAATCAAGTGGGTGTCGGCTACCGGGGTGAATAGATCGAGAATTCAACCAGGGATCGATAACGTGAATCAGATATTGGCTCATAAGGAAGAAATAAATGCGCGGAGCCAGTATCATAAGACAAGGAGGAAGGGTGAGCAGTGAAGAATCCTCCAGGTCAATCGTGGTCTCATAAAGGTATAAGAAGTGAGGAACATGAGGCTCTCTATGAAACTACGTATTTGATAGTCATAAAGTCTAAAAGTCGCAAGAACCAACCGAACACCACAAAATGGGGCTCAACCCTGCAAGGGTCGTCAAGGTGAGCGAACTCAAATGAGTCTAAGACCGTAGAATAATCCGAAGACTCGTCTCCGTGCTTCAACAGAATGGAGAGACATCCGAAGAGGAGATCGAGTACACAAATCGGAAGACTCGGCTTCATGCTCTAACAAATAGGAGGCACCAAAAGTGAAATCGAGTACCTGCAAAATGATGCATCCTCCCACAGCTAACCCTCAAGGAGTAATACATACTAGTCAATTAATAATCAGATAGAGCTAAACCTTGCGAGGGTCGTCAAGGTGAGCGGACTCAAAGGAGTCATATCCATCAGATGGATCATTAGAAGCGATCTCGGTAGGAGACATATAGGCTACCAGCATAAGAGACTTCATATTAAGAAAATGTGGTATCCTCCTGCAAATAACCCTCGGGGAGCGTACTGCCGACTAAGCATGAAATAATCAGAGGAAGATGACTCATCCTTGCGAGGACCGTCAAGGAGAGCGGACTCGAAAGAGTCAAGACAAATCAATCTCATGATCCGACAGATCGGATAAACATCAAGGCAAGAAGACTGATGATACATATCATACGACACGTTCCCGTGCTCCAATAGAGAGGAGACACAATCAACAAGTGGAACCGAGTGTAAAGAAAATGTCGCATTCTCCCGCAGATAGTCCTAGGGGAGCAATGCAAGCTAAGCAGCGAATATCAGAACAAATCTCACCTTTGCAAGGGTCGTCAAGGTGAGCGGACTCGAAGAGCACTATGAACTAGGTAGGGAATAAGCAGAAAAGTGACACTCATCCTTGCGAGGACCGTCAAGGAGAGAAGACTCGAAGGAGTCCATGAAATTGGCCTCGTGTATCGACATAACGGGCACATAATCATATAAGGAGGCCGATTATCATACATCCAACAACTCTGTTTCGTGCTCCAGAAGGATGAACACATAGGTCGGGAGTGAAACCAATCATAAAGAAAATGTCACATTCTCCCGCAGATAGTCCCGAGAACTATCCTAATGGCATATCTTACAGATCCGTCATAACTTTGATGTAATGCATATAGAGAAGAATGTTGTGAAAAATATTCTTGGAATCATAAATATTTCACCTACTGCAAAAGGATAAATTGCGAGCTAGATGTGATTTGATAGGTTAAGTATCCAGTCCGAGTTACATCCAATAGAATCAAAAAGCAAGTCTAGAGTAACACTTCCTGAAGCGATTCATACATTATCTAGTGATGAGAAAGATAAGATATTCGAATCTCTCAAAATAGTTAGAGTATAAGATAAGATATTCAAATTTCTCAAAACAATTAGAGTAACAGATAGATTTTGTCGGAAATAAGCAGATGCATAAATGAGGTGACAAGAAAGATATCATCATTAAAAAGTCATGATTGTTATGTATTAATGCAAGTTCATTTTCCATTATCCATGAGGGGAGTTATACATATCAATGTTATGCAATCATTGATTGAACTCAGTAAATTTTTTTAAGACTTATGTTCGAAGACCTTAGATCTTGAGGTATTGTTCCGATTAGAAACGGATGTTGTTATCACTTTATGTAAGATGGAACAAGTCTTTCAACCTTCATTTTTCGATATATGATACATTTAATTGTACAACTTATCAACAAGGTTTGAATATGTGGTCATGTTCAGTATCGATGGAGGTATCCAATATAATGATATTTCAGGAAATCAAAAGATATGGTGATTAATAAAGCTACACCCAAAAGTTGTATTGCCGAAGGATATTTATGTGAAGAACGTATTACTTTTGTGACATGTATACAGATGACGACAATAGTGTTAGATTCAGTAGATTCGAATAAAATAGTGACGAGGAGTTGTCTACTGAATATCCCAACAAATATTGGATATTTCAACAAAATGGAAGAGCTATTCTCAAGAGTATTTTTCGATCTATTTCAGATGATGAGAGAGATCCCATTCATTACTATATTTTTATGCAATTAGATGAGGTTCAATATTTTTTTGAAGAATAATGTTCAACAAGTACAAAAAAATCGGACTTCCTAATATGGTTCAAATATAGCATTCAACGGTTAAAAGTTACCAATGATGAACAATGGAGCATGAATCTTGATATTCTCCAACGAATTCTGTTCTCACAAGTAGTGTCTCGTTCCAGCTATATTGTCAATGGATTCAGATTTCGAAAAAAAAGTCAATCGATGAGAACTAAACAACATAGCTTTCCGATGTAATAGTGAAGGTCGAACTCTCAGCTTTAATTGATGGATACTATGGTGAAATAATTGATATGTAGCATGACGCAAGGTGTATTATATTTCATTGCATTTGGTTTGATGTTGGTCGTGCAGGAGTATGCCACAAGAAAGATAAAAATAGAGTTCTCTCATTAAAGCAAATAGGTCGGTTGCAAACCAACGAGATGTTTGCTCTTACAAGTCTATCAGTGGGTGGATTACACTTGTTTGGACAACACCTGGGGATTTCATTGATGTTAGTGAAAAGTAAGATATAGTGGATAATGATGTTGCATACCAGAATGCTTCCCATGATTTTCTCCCTTTGTACTAGACAAAGACATCGCTACTAGCAGTACAATATTTTCAGACAATATGGTAATACAATAATAAGAGGTAAACACAATCTATTTTTTACCTACAAAATTTATAACATGAATTCTTGTAATTGGCATAATTGCATGTACATTTTGATTTATATTGTATTTATTTGTCGGTATGGCCCCTAGACCCAGAGATATATGCAGGAAAATCCCGAACCCACTCCGCAGCCAAAAGGAGGCTCATCTGATCCCAGGAGTGGCAGTTTTCAGAGATGACGAGGACCATCTTTGTGTAGTTTCCTATATGATCTCCCTTCTGGGCAGACATTCCACATTCGTATTGTTGGGGGCGATGTCGTGGGTGGGCACTCGATCGAGTTTCAGAGCTACCTTGTCCAGGTTGCTTGTGCACGTGTCCCCATCACCACGCATGACTCTCGACAGCTTCCTCGTGCTGTCAAGGCAACCATACTATCTGATTTGGAGGTATTCTACTATTAAATTATTGTTTTCATTAAATTAATGTATTCAGCTATATTTTTACTTCTTATAGCCTACAGTTACCTGTGATCGAGATGCGATGATCAATGCACAGATTCTTTCTCATGCAACTGAGATGTTGCGTCGATATATGGGACACATAAAGGTCAAGGTAAAAGCTATTGCAGAATGATCACTTATAATATATAATGGTTACTTACATATTTTTTCCCTTTTGTAGTATTATAACCCACATATCTCCTATGAGCAAGAAGTGCAAAATGTCCCATCGGGTGTTACCCCAGACCGGTGGAGAGAGATGATTATCTTCTGGTCTATTGAGGAGTTCGCGTTATGTAAATTCTCTCCCTTTTATTTTTTCTCGATTGTACTAACTTCGAAAAATAATAGGTGATATCAATCCAAACTATCACGAACCGTGCGAAAGGATTTAGATATACACATAAAATGGAAAGAAAGAATACAAACCAGCTAAAAGGATGAATTCATAAGTTTTGGACGCCTTTATTTATAGAGAAATTTTGATAGATTAATATGATTAGTGTTATATGTGTTTTTTAATTCAAGGAAAATGATCGAGAGATGACCTGAATAAAGGTTTTTGCGGGGTCAAAGAGCAAAGATATGCGAGAAGAAGTTTGGAGGGGAGGGGATGATCATCCACACTTATGTGATCGTCTCCAAAAATCTGTGATATGGAGGGGATGATCATGACCGTACCCTATATATACGGTTGCGACCTTCCCTACAACAAACTTTGTCAGGACAATCAATGACTGTCGCCTCTACTAGGAATGAAATGGACGGTCTCAATCGCCCCTTTTGACTTCCAATAGGGGACTTTCGTTTTTTACATCTCACATGATCAAATGCGATAGATTCATAGGGGATGATTACATGACCATCCTCTATAACCAAAGGGGACGATTGTGGAAGTTTACAAGACGGTTGTTGACCACCCTCTAAGGTTAATTTGCTTGTAGTTACATTGCCACGTGTGGTTGAGTCTCCAAGACTGTTGTGGATAACCTCTGAGCTATCCCTCACTGTAGACTCCATCTGAAGTCATCTCCATCGCTCATTTCCATGCATATGCTATCGTGTCTACACATACGTTCTTAGTCACAGAATTTGGGGGTGTGACAATGGACATCCTCCTTATGGAGAGAGCCTCTCTCTCTATCCTATTTTAATTCATTGGAGATTGATTTTATCTCAAGATTAAATTTAGAATATGAGTTGATAATCTATTTCTCAAATCCTTCTCCTAATTTATGTTGGAACCACATAATTTTGACCATTAATTATTTCTAAGAGTGCATCCTTACCATCAGATGTGTTATAAATGAGAAGGTAGTCTAGGCTTCTTAAATCACAACATAAGAAGACAATTTTCAAGAGTTGAAATTCGTCTAGTCACTCTCTCTCTCTCTCTACATATACATCCACAAATTCTCTCTCTCACCCTCTCCTCATCTCCATTGTGGTCATTCCTTACCTAGGGTTCGTGGATTCCACGACATTTGTCCCCCTACCGTCATACTGCCACATTGATTTGATTGAACTCTCGTGGAGGTTCTACTTCTTCAATACCTCATTCTTTCGAATAAGGGGAAGGGTTTTGTATGATGAAATCACGAGCTTTGCTACTCATATTCTCTCTTTAAATTGTGGATGTCACATGGTTCATCCCCGCGCCTGCAAGTGTTATCTAAGCTAGATCATACTTGAGACGAGAGGTCTCTTTGCTTAGAGACTCAAAGATCATGATCACGCTTCAAAAAGGTATGTTCTATACTCATCTGATTATGGTGAAACAGGTTGGGAATAGTTTCCACTTCATATGATTCAATCTATTTTTTTAAATTCCGCTACTATCATAACTTGTATGATAAGTCTTATTTTTTAACCCAATATGATCTGATGTTCACGTTTCTGTGATAAAAGGATTACCACGCCTTCCTTCAGCAATGGCATTTTCGATACAAGCAAATCCCCATCAAATATTTGTTCCTTTACTTATCATGCGAAGGGGTGATTTCAAAATCAAAAGCCCCCCATGGTTAACCTCAGAATGTGTCAAAATGTTTGAGTCAAACTTCACCTTTCTTTGGATTATACAACATTCAAAACACATAGAATCGCTCGCATACTCGCTGATAAAAATCTACCACTTTTCCTCACTATATTTTCAATAAAATCTACTGCAATCTCATAACTCATACACTTAGATGTTTTCTTCTATACATAGTACTTAGTCATCCAAACATAAAAGTTACATATTTTCAAAGCATCATTAAAAATCATAAAATACACAAAAACACTAATAAGAAAATGAAATCACAAAAAGAAATAATCGACTATTGAATCAACCATACTTACACGAATAGCCCTAGGAATTCCTCAACCTATGTAGAGCATCCATGAGTTCAACACTCCTAAAGAAGACATTATACAAATAATTTAAAGTATAGAGATAAAATGAATGATATGAAATTCTTCTAAAAATTGAGTCAATTCAAAATTTCCATATACTTTAGATTTTTACGCTCGGATTAAGAGGTATTTTCAATACATTTTTCATATTTATTTTATATTGCATAAAGCCCTTTTACAATTAACCCTTGATCATTAGACCCCACTAAGAGCGAACATGCAAAAATAGAAGATTAATAGGAGTCATATGGTAAATGTGATGGCCATAGGCTAAATACAAAAAGGCAGAGTCAATATTCTATAGTAGTACAAGTCTAAAATTTCCTTCTAAAAAAGCACATGCCATGTTTTTCTTCGAGCAAATTGAACTATAGTTCCAACTTTCAAGTTCAACGTCATACCCAAAAGGCATTGTTAGATAAGTGGTAGTTATTTATTTTTAGTAGGAGAGTCACAACCAAAAGGTTGACCGGATATGAAGGGAGACATCTCTTCTTATTCCTCAATCGAACGACCCTTGAAATCAATAATGCAATGTCCAATCTCCAAGACTTGTTTCCATGTAGTTTGATACTATTGTAATTTAAGATAAAAAAAGATAACCAGATCAACGTAAATTTGTTACACGTAAAGTACGTTCTTTAAGACTGTGCCTCACATTACCGCTTTTTCATGTTCACCCACAACATTGAATTTTTTCTATAAAACTTTTGTATGATTACTCTTCTCACTTTTAGCTACATCAGTCATTATTGTGTAAAATATCATTATTTATACTTTTGAAAAAGATAGTATTGCTATTTTATTTGCTCATCAAAAAATGGATTATTTCTTTAAAACTTTAAACATCTTCTGGAAAGATTTTAAAACTTCTCATTATTATACTCGTCCGTTTTTGCAAATTTTCCCAACTATTTTGGTCGCCCACAAACGTGCACATTCTTAAATCTCTGATGAATCAACCCCGTCACATAAACCCCTCCGCGCAAACGAAGGATCCCTTTCTGCGTCTCTCGTGGCGCTATTCCGCTATTCCCTCTGCCTCTTCCCGTGAAGACAGAGATAGACAGAGAGAGCGATAGTGACAGAGAGATCGAACGGAGATGGAGGAAAGCAAGGAGGCGATCGAGGAGAAGATCTCTCACGCTATGCACGAGCGCCTCGCTGATTTCAAAGACCAGGCCGAGTACGAACCCGTCTCCCCTCCCTCGTAGTTTTCGCATTGGTACTGTATGCCTTTTGTGTGCATCTTTGCGACCTTCATTAGGATTTTAGTTTCTGTCTTAAGACGCCGACTTTCGTGCTTTTGAGAAGAAATGCTATGATGGTAGGCGCGGTTTTTGGGTTTTGACGGCTGCAATACGAAGATATGATCGGCGATGTTGGTGGTGACGTATAAAGGGAATATGAATGGTGAAAGCCCTGGGAATGGATGCTGTTGTGTTTTTTAGTTAGGAATTGATTTTCGGGTGGTAAATTGTATCTCGTGGAAGTGATTGGAGGTAACTAGGAGGCTGATTTTATGTAAACCCTACTTTTCTTGCTTACTCGATTTTTTTGTTTGCGGAGGAAATGCGTGTTCCTGGGTAATTGAAACTTAGTGTACATACTTTGTAAAATGGACAGGGCAGGATGACTCGCAACTCGACCTGGCCTGCGGGTCGGAGTTCTAAAACCCCCTCTCCAAGGCCCAGGCTGGGCCGGCCCACGGGCCATACTTCAAGGCCCAAGTATTGTCCAATTCTGGGCCCGACCGGCCCATGGAATGAATGTAAAGTATCTTTTTCTTATTTTTAGTCTAATTTATAGAGATAATTAATTTTTTAGCATCATCCAATCTTTCTAAATCTAAGTAACCATAATACGTGTTTCTTGTCATGTAAACTATAAAATACAATGTAATATTGATAATGCAAGACAAAAACTTGAAGTATATTATATTAAATGTATCAAGATAATTTTTAAACCCATATTTTTATATGTTCGGGTTAGACTGGGTTTTATGTCACATGTCCACGACCTGTCCGCGGGCGAGCCAAAGAGCGGGTCGAAACAACCCATTCACGAAATATCTTGGCCCAAGCCCGACCCATGAGCGGGATGGACAGGCGGCTCCCCAGTCCATTGGCCAGATCTACTTGCAACTCCTAATTGCCTTTTAAGGCAAAAATTTGAACGCATACTTTTTGTGAAGTGTATTTGATGTGGTTATTGTACATCAAGAATTGGCACTAAGCTTAGTCGGAGATTAGCGAATTAGAGAGTGTTTCCTCATATAGACATTTTTTGTTGAGGTTATGGGCATGAGAATAATTCCCATAAAGGGCACATATGGAAAATATTGGCAAGAAGAAGCATATATCAACAAATGATTTGTCGTTTGGTGAGGTGACACGACAAACCATTTGCCAAATAGCCACAACATTTGCATTTGCTGCAACAATCTAATTTCCTCTTTATTTTGATTCCATGTCCATGCACATCCAACCTTACTCCTCTCCATTCTCACGTCCACCTTCCTCCATGCATCTAATTTCAAGCAATCCATAAAGCATGTAGTGATCTTAGTCATGGAGAACCGATCCTCTGACCACATGCTCAATTAGATGAAGCAACACTCTCCATCTCTCGACGACCTCGACGGATCCCATTGCAATCACCTCTCCATCGTCGACACCCTCTCGTCGTCCCTTTGCATCTCTGACGACTCCCAACTCGTCGACCCCGACCTGCCCATTCTTTCCCAGCCATCATCCATCATGTCTTCAGCTCGTCCTCTACAAACCCAAACATGTCCGACTTCATCGAGCAGGCCGCCTCCCTATCCCCCGACATCACTTTTGCCGTGAAACACTTCTAGAATTCTTTGAAAAGAAAGGCACACAAGCCATCAACATTTTGTTTTACCAATTGTATTACATCCTAATTCAAACATCTATGACCTCTTTAATTTGAAGTATGAAAAATGGTGTACCCTTCCTAGACTCCCAATTAGTGGCATGTGAACATACAAAGGTTTGTTGAAAACCCCTCCAAGGACAACTAATAATGTGACAACTGATCCATACGACCATGTAATGGATTGCATACATATTTGGGGTTGGAAGATTCCAGCCATGGAGAAGGTCTCTTGTGGTCATGCAGAAGGGGTCGACTTCTTACCGGGGACCATTTTGCGTGGTTCTTCGAAAATGCCAACCATTCGTGAGCAAGATGTCAGGAGGGGGTAGAGGATGCTGACCGCTTATTCTTCCACTATAGGAGCTCTCAAGATGCATAATATACCTACATGAATCATGATGCACACTTTAGAGTCATGGAGAGCTTTTGGGAGTCCATTGGTGAAATGTTGAGGCATAGAGAAGGAGCGTACTGACAAGTTAACGATGTTGTGGGGTATTTGGTTGGCTAGAAATGAGGTCGTTTTCAACAGGGGATGAATTTCAGGAGGGGACATTATGGCACATGCCAAGGTACTCTCTAATGGTTGGCTAATGTAATTGTTCTTTTTCATTTTCTTCTAGGTCCATCTGGTGAGGGCTTGTAAGTTGTACCTTGAAAGGTCTTGTAATTTTAAAAGGTGATCAATGGTAAAGTTTTTGGGCCCACACCTATATGGTGGTGACCCTTTTTCCTTTCAGAAAAACTGTGACAACATCTATGTGGAAAGACGAAACATGTCTAAATATGATAGAGCAGTAGGACTTCTTTAAGTGTACTTGTAATAGAAGACATCACACATCTCCAACTAAAACTCCCCAATTGACATATAGAACTTGAACGAGCCAGAGCCCTGTCTACTCCTCCTTCATCGAGGAATTTAGTGGGAGGGGCAGAAGGCGTGCATCACAGCGGAAGCGAGGTCGGGGTAGGGATGAGCATGACTGGGTTCTAAAGGGCCTTAGGCTACTCCCATTTAAAAATTCCAGGGCAATTTTTTTGGGTTCGACCTAAGCCCAAACTTGACCCAATTCCTATGTGATGGGCTTAGGCCGGAATGATCTATCTCCATTCTCCCATAAACCATGTTTTGTAAAAACTTCCCTATAGTTCAACATTTAATCATTGGTTTTGTAAATAATTATTTTATAAAATCAGATAATTTCACCATCAAACCCAAGCCTTCCATTGATGACACTAGTACTCAAAAGATGCAACATCTCCTACTGTGGTACCTCCTGTAGGCTATATCAGAGACCCAAAGACAATGGAAAACACATTGAAAGATCAAAAGTCAATGCAGAGAAAGGCATATTTAATTGGATGTTGGAACCAACATGATGGCTTTACATATATAAACCTTTTTCTTTCAAATAAACTTGATAAATCCATTTCAGGTTTCTTTAACCAGGTTCTTATCTATCACATATACCTCTCTCTGTAATTCCCAAATAAAGTCATCCACAAAATCACACTGACCATATGATTGCATCATGTTGTGGGGAATACATAATTTAAGCTGTTTCCTACAGTCATGGATCGCCTTGAATGGAACTTGGTTGCAACCCACAACGAGGGAACCCACAAGCAAAGACAATTTCAAACCAAAGAATGACTCTAACAAATAATTCTAATAGATAATAATTGATTCCAAAAAATACTTCCAACACATAAAGATAAAAAACAATGATATTGAAAATCACCTCTTCAATGGGTCTTTGATGCAAACGAGATTCGGCGCGTCGATAAAATAATTTTTGAACGGTGGAATTTCAGTGGAGAAGAAGATTGAGGGGTTGAGAGGAAGAAAAACTCGTCGGAACGAGGGGTTTGGAGAAGGAGAACCGTGGAGATCGCGTGGAGGGAGAGAGAGAAGGAGAGGGGATAGAGATAACAATCTCAAATTTTACTTCATAATTGACTGACTGCAAACAAGGACCTACCCTCTCTTTATATAGGAGAGAGGGTGTACAAAAATAGTAAACTTAATTAAATTGACAACCACTTATTTAATTGGACCCTAACAAATCCTAATTGACCTCTAATTACCTTAATTAGACTCTAATTATTTAATTGACCAACAATTATAATTAAAATCTACGAAATCAACGTTGAGATCACAGGCGATCTCAATTATTCAATTAGACCAATACGACCGTTATAAACGTAAATAAAATTGATAATTTTTTAATTAAATAAATGTGGCCCCATAATCTGGGGTCACGCTGCATCAACTCTCCACCGCTTTAAAAATTCGGCTCCTGACGAATTGCGTGAACTGCAAACTTGGAGGATGATTCGGCGGCTTCAATTGACTGCTGGAAGAACATGTGGGGCGTGAACGGCGGAATCCATGTGCGGGCGGGAGAGGCGCGGCTACCGTGGTTGAAAAACATATGCGGTGCGTACGGTGGCGTCGTCTCGATCGTCGTCTTCTTCCCATGGTGCTCAAAGAATTGATGCGGCATGGAGAATATGGCCCTTGAATAATCCATGATGAAGCAATGGCACAAAGAGAGGAGAAGGGGAGATGTGTCTAAAAATTGGAGCCATGGGGTCCTTAAATAGGGAGAACCCAAGATGATAGTCCTATTTGGATAAGGAGTAGCCCCTGATTTTCCAATTACAGCCTTGTTTTTCAAAGATTTCGGCCGCCGGGGGCGTTGGCGCAATTTTCGCACCTCTTTCTTTTTCTCCCTTTTCATACTGCTCTGGACCTTTATGTAAATAGCGGAATTTGGGGTTTTTCTTCTGCAATTTTTCCCATTTAACTCCAATTCCCACCTTCCACGGGATTGAAATCCCGTAGATCTCGCAAACCCGGTTAGGGTTCTCGTTATACGCGCGCGGGAGGAGAGCTTCTTGGAGGCGCGACCCGGGGAGCAGCGTCGAGCGGCGAGCAGGCCGCGGGGGGCTGGCGCGGTGGCGGTGGAGCGGCCCAGGCGGAGCGAGCGCCGCGCGCGGGGAAGCACGCGAGGCTGGGTGCGCGTCAGGGTTCGGAAGGAGGGGTGCGCGTCAGGGTTCGGAAGGAGGGCTGGGTACTGCGGGGGGTTGGAGGAAGGAGGGGTGCCGGCGAGGTTGCACGAGGGGAAGGGGAGGATCGCCGGGCAGTGAGGCGACGCGGGGAGTGGGGGCGGCAACAGCAGGGGGGTCGGGTGGTTGCGATGTGGTGGGAAAGGGTTCGGGGGTGTGGGGGAGGAAGAGGGTTGGGATTGGGGTGCTGCGGGAGTCTCCGGGGCCGAGGGGGGGCTCGCGGAAGGCACGGTTTTGGGGGGGCTGTGGTAGGGCGGTGCCGGGGCTGGGGATTGGGATGTGGTCGGTGGTGGTGCCATGGGGGGATACGGGGTGGGACTGACGGCAGCGCGGGCCGGGGAGGGCAGTAGAGTTACCTGGGAAGGCTGGGGTGGCGCCGGGATGGTTGGCGGGGGCTGCGGGGTCGATTCCGGCGACGGAATTGGGTCTGAAATCGCCGGGACAGCAACTGTTATTGCGACGAAATCGACATTTTGGCATGCTTTATCCGCGGGATCTTCATCGAATATTGGTCCAATGTCCTCCTTGTCTTGTTCCACGATGGTCTCACCGAAATCGAGATTAAGACTGGGAATACCTTCGTTTTCATGGCTGAAATCGACTTGAACTACAGGCACAACGTTCTGATTTCGGTTGTCGACCGGCGAATCTTCATCGATTTGAGCGTCCAACCATGCGTGCACCTTGATGCGTGATATAAGTCGTTGATGGAACTTTTTTGAGCGATGCGAATCACGAGATGGACGGCGGAGACCGAACTTCGCACACCAATAGTCGATCGGATCGTCGAATCGTAGGAACGATTCGAAATCCATGCTCTGATACCAAATGATGCAAACGAGATTCGGCGCGTCGATAAAATAATTTTTGAACGGTGGAATTTCAGTGGAGAAGAAGATTGAGGGGTTGAGAGGAAGAAAAACTCGTCGGAACGAGGGGTTTGGAGAAGGAGAACCGTGGAGATCGCGTGGAGGGAGAGAGAGAAGGAGAGGGGATAGAGATAACAATCTCAAATTTTACTTCATAATTGACTGACTGCAAACAAGGACCTACCCTCTCTTTATATAGGAGAGAGGGTGTACAAAAATAGTAAACTTAATTAAATTGACAACCACTTATTTAATTGGACCCTAACAAATCCTAATTGACCTCTAATTACCTTAATTAGACTCTAATTATTTAATTGACCAACAATTATAATTAAAATCTACGAAATCAACGTTGAGATCACAGGCGATCTCAATTATTCAATTAGACCAATACGACCGTTATAAACGTAAATAAAATTGATATTTTTTTAATTAAATAAATGTGGCCCCATAATCTGGGGTCACGCTGCATCAGTCTTCATAGTTCACAACTATAGGCGGAGATGGGGAGGTGAAGGTGGCACCACAACTGATGAGTAGGTGTGGCACGACGACCCTCACGACAAATGGATTGCCAAGAAGTGGTGATGCTGCATGCGAGCAGGGCTAACAGGTCGTATGGTGAAGTTAGGGTTCCTAAAGCCTATTGCCTGCAGTTGGGTCAGGTACGAAGGGGTAGGGGGCATGGGACTTGGAAAGATGGGGAACGATATAGGATGGGGTGCGAGCCTTCAATCGAGCCAAATAACGTGCCCACATCGGCCTGAGCTCTCGAGCTCGCAACGAGCCAGGCTCTTGGGCTAGGTCGAGTCAAGCTTGAGCTCGACCCAAAAAAGTTTTGGGCCTATATGTTCAACCCAAGTCTAGCCTAATGTACATTTGGGCTTGATCCGGGCTGGGCTTCGAGTTGGGTTGGGCTGGCTTGGCCCATTGCTCATCCTCAGGTCGGGGGGTAGGGAGGCGACCTGCTCAACAAAGTCAGACATGTCCAGGGCCATGGAGGACGAGCTAAAGACCTAGCATGTGACGGTTGGAAAGAGTGGACAGGGTCGGGTTGATGAGGGGGGAGCCATCAGAGACGCAGAGGGACGACAAGGTGGTGTCAGCAGTGGAGAGGCGGTTGCACTGGGAGTCGTTGAGGTCATCGAGAGATGGAGAGTGGTGGTTCGTTCAACTGGGCATGTGGTCAATGGATCGGTTCTTCGAGTTGATGAGGGGGGAGTCATCAGAGACGTGGAGGGACGACAAGGTGGTGTCAGCAGTGGAGAGGTGGTTGCACTGGGAGTCGTCGAGGCCATCGAGAGATGGAGAGTGGTGGTTCGTTCAACTGGGCATGTGGTCAAAGGATCAGTTCTCCATGACTAGGATCACTACATGCTTTATGTGTTGCTTGAAATTGGATGCATGGAGGAAAGGGGGGTGAGAAGGGGGAGGAGTAAGGTTGGACGTGCATGGGCATGGAATTAAAATAAAGATGAAATTAAATTGCTGCAACAAATGTGGATGTTGTGGCTATTTGGCAAATGGCTTGCCGTGCCACCTCACCAAACGACAAATCATTTGCCGATATATATCTCTTCTTATCAATATTTTCCATACGTGCCCTTTATGGAAATTATTCTCATGCCCATAACTCCGATAGGAAATGTCTCATTTCCTCATGTGTCACACTTTCCAGCATACAAAACCATTTGTGTTATAGGTGTGCTTAGGGAGGGATAAACAACTTTTATGTGCTAAAGATCTTTCTCCAATATGATGTCATTTGTCTTATCCTCAAGTGAGATGCGTTGTTTCAGGCGATGCTTTGGTGAGCTCTTATTTTTATATAGCCAAAGGATGACCATTAGATGCCAATGATCATTCACATTGAAATTAATTAAAAGATCAACACTTTCGAGCGTTATTACAAGTTACATCTCCCATTCCCAGTTACTCCAGTAGAATAGTAGAAATTTGGTATATCACATTCTCATTATGTGGTCTTGGAGACTAAAAAACAAGATTACTCCTTGGTAACCAAATTGCTTATATTATTACCTGTGGCAGAGTCATGAGACGAGTCATACTTAACGGGGACAGACAAAGAGTATATTCTCGTGCGGCAAGGAAAGGGGGTGAGCCCACCCTTAGTCCTTAAGGACTCGTCGACCTAGTGGCTAGGAGGGACTTTCAAAATTTCCCGTGGATTATTGGAGGGAGTTTTAATGTAATGTTGCTTGCTTCGAATCGCCCTAACGGTCGTGGGGCCCAGGACATGGGATCAGAGGATTTCATGGACTTTGTTGGTGCTGGAGGTCCTTGACGCTGCGAATAGGAAGTTCACCTGGCAAAACGGCTCGTTAAGATCGTTCGTGGATCGCTTTTTGGCATCGATAGGAATGATGGAGATGTTCCCACTTTACTCAGTGCACGTGCTTCCTAGATCGAGATCAAATCACACCTTGATTTGTTGGGATTTGAGCCTGGGGTTGATCTTGAGATCTATGTTTAGGTATGAGAAAGCATGATTGTTGGATGATGGATTCAAGGAGATGGTGTCGGGTTTCTGGAGATCCATGCAAGTGGAGGGTTTAGCTGCTCAAAGGCTGATGCAGAAGATTGTGGTTTTGAGATGTTACAAGGTGTTATGACGGCTGCGCGTAGGGCCATGATATTTCTCAGGGTTGAGCAGGGATGTGGGAGATGCGATGTTGATAGAGAGGATATTGATCATTTGTTTTTCTGCTGTCTTGGTTCAATGGAACCGTGGAGGGGTGCAAACATTCCAAGTGTTCAATGGAGTGATAAGGGCTCATTTTGGGCCTTGCTTGGAAGAGGGTGGACTAGTTCAGATGATGGGCGTGCTAAGGCTTGCGCGGTGTTATGAGCAATGGCCGCTATGTGGCTAGCCAAAGATGAGATTATCTTCATGGGAGGGAGGTTTTACGTTGAAAATATTTTGGGCAATGCCGGAGCCCTTTTTTAAATCCTGGCGGATGTATTTTTTCTTCTATTCATTTATAATATATATTTTGGATGGCTCTCTAAAGGAGATACATCCCATCATCTCTAAAAAAATCTTTCATACTAAATTCCATAGTCTTTTTCTTTTGTTCTTTTGTTAGTGAGTCGGGCCTAGCTTGACGGAGGTGCCGCGTGGGTAAGCCGGGTCATTCCTTTGAACATACATAGCATCGTGTCCTTTTCTTCTTCCTTCTTTGAGAGGCTGCTAAAAAGGCAGCTGAGAATTGGGGCCAAGCCAAACATCCATGACCTCCCTCACATAAAGGCTATTGAGAACACATGCTCAACATCCTTTTCGCCACTCCTACCCATTGGGCACATGGTGTTGGATATAGGGACACAAACCTTATCACCATCTTCCAAATGCATTTGCAGTCACGAAGAAGAACCTGATGATCATTCCACTGCCCCTCAAAAAGTCTCTCATACATGACTAGGATAGGAGCTCTTTCTCCGTCCCACTCCCAACAAGTCTCGAGACATCCCACTGACAACAAGCTCATCCAATAAGAGGGTGAAATTGATGAAATCATCACATTGGACACCTGAAATAGTGAACTAAAAAAGACCCCCACCTCTCACCCAAAAGGAATAAAAGATGTTTGCAGATGTCCAAAAGTCAACCATAATGGTTCTGTGATCCGTTGCAATCGGAAAGCTTGACCACTTATCATGCCAAATTTGAAATTATGCCCCATCATTATGTTTTTTTTGAATAAAAAGGGGTAACACGCTTACTGGCCAACCCAGATTTATTAATGGATTAAACGTATAATAAAATCCAGCACTCGAGGAGAGTCCTGGCAAGATGAGCAACATTCTCTACATAAAAATGCTTCGCACAAAAATGACCCATTATGGGTAAGACAAATCACCCAAACTATAGCAATCGACACTAATAACCCATAGTTGGCGTAGAACCACACTCCAATAATGGCGTCCCAGAGATTTGTTTGATCGGAGTAGTCAAACCAATAAGGAGCAAGCCCAATTCATACTTTTTTTGCCTTGCCACATGAGAAAAAGAAATGCTCTATTGTCTCCACATCTGCCTTGCAGAGGGTGCAAGTATTGCCATGGTCCAAGCAAAATCTCGACCATCTCTCCTTGTTCAGAATTCTTCTACGATGAAACAACCATAGGAATACCTTGATTCACAAAGGGATGTGCAACTCCGAGATCATTCTACAACCACAAACTAACTCCTTCGAAACGAGGTCCCGTGCCACAAATGTGTGCTTGACAATGGAAGCGCCATCCCTCCATATCCATTGGCCACAGTCTATAGACGACCTCACTATGGAGCTAATGGCCTCAGAGAGCTTTATATATGTTAGAATTATTATATTACAATTATATTTGTAACCTTTCAGGTTCCGTAACCCTTAACCCTTCGGGTTCCGTAACCTTTAATTCTTCGGGTTCCGTAACCCCTTGGGGGTATTTATGTATTTTTACTCTTGTACTCTTTAGGATTTTCTCTCTATATAAGAGACCATAGCCCTATGGAATAGACATCCCATTCTGTCTCTCTTCTTTACATGGTATCAGAGCAACGGTCCTAGACCGGGGTTCTGATCTAAAATCCCCACCGCCACCTTCAAGCCTCGCAAAAGCCTGTGCGGGCCGTCTTCTCTGAAATAGGGCCCCGTGCAAGGCCCTCCAATCGCCTCTAGTGCAGCAGCCCTCCCATTAGCGCTACCCGGCGCTTTCAGGACCTCCTACGAAGGTCGTCAGCCCCACAGGTACCCTCCACGGGTACCGTAGGACTCTTTGGAGATCCAAAACTCATCACGGATCGCTTCCAAGAATCCAGATATGCTGTCCATTGGGGGTTTTCAGCCCTTCGTCAAGGGTAAACGTGAGTTTTAGGGCATTTTTTAGCTCTTATATGCATCTTTAGTTGATCGCAGGATCGTCTTTCTATTTTAAGACCACCATGACATCTTCTTCTACCGAGACAAAGCCCTTGGCTACAAATATTATGGCACAAGGCACTACTATCAAACTCAAGGGCACATAAAATTACGTGCTCTTGTCTCGATCTTTTATGGTATTCATTGGTGGTCAGAGGAAACTTTACATTTTGACTAAAGATCCTTTAGATGAAAAGGACAAAGAGTACGACAACTGGCAAACTGATAACTATTTGGTTATCAATTGGATGACCAACAGTGTTGAGGCTCATATTGCCTCAAATCTTCTTTACAAAAATACGGGCAAGGAAATGTGGGAGGATCTCGAGCAAACATACTCCCAAAAGAAGACGAAGTCACGCCTTGCAGATATTTACAGGCGAATCTGGTCGGCATCTCAGGGTGATTCCACCCTCATCGAGTACTACAGGCATCTATCCAGTCTGTACGAGGAGCTTGCAATATTCCAGCCCTCATGTTGCACCGAACAAATACAAGAGCGTTCTGACTGGCAGGTATACCGCTTCCTTGATGGCCTGCATTCTAGGTACCATGCAACGAAGGAGCAATTTCTTATATCATACACCTTGCCAATAATGAAGGCCATCTTTGGCCGACTTGAGGAGCTCGAGACATCCGCTGCCCAACCTCCTGTCTTACCTTCAACAGAGAACTTTGCACACATCGCCTCATCTGGGCGAGGAGGCAGATACAGCTTGTGAGGAGGACGCGGTCGCGATCCAAGTCGTGGCCGTGGATGAGAATCTGGACGAGGCCATAACTTTGGTCGTGGTCGTGGGCGAGACTCTACTGCCCCATGCACTCACTGTGATAGGTGGAACCACCCGGCTGAACGATGTTGGCAGAAGTTTGGCGTACCTTCTTATCACGCCAATAATGCTTATGAGGATGCCTATGATGTAGAAGAAGCATCGCCTACCTCCAGTGGCAAGACTGTTCATCTTAATGATGCAGATTACTCCCGCCTAATGCAGATCCTTCAGACTCCAGGGCCTACCACCACTAGTAACACTACAACTGCTGCTCTGGCCACTCCTTCAGGTACCATAGCCAACTCTGCTATCACTTCTATTCCAGCTTGGATTATTGATTCCGGCGCCTCTACTCATCTCACTGGAGAAGGCAGTCTGCTCACCTCTTCCATACCATCTACCTCTGTGAAGACAGTTCGAGTTGCTAATGGGACTCAATCACAGATTACTAGTGTCGGAACTATGGAATTCTCTTCCAAACTCCGACTTTCGGGGGTTCACTGTGCTCCTAATTTTCCTCTTAGCTTGTTGTCAGTTCACAAGCTTTGTGTTGAGCTTCATTGTCGTGTGATATTTGATGAGTCTTGTTGTTATTTTCAGGACATTCGGACGAGGCAGATTTTTGGTGGGGGTCATGAGAAGAACGACCTATATTACCTTGACATATCCTCAGACTCCAATTTTGTTGGTGCTGCATCTATCTCCGAAGATCCGCTCCTATGGCATCGACGCCTTGGACATCCCTCTGCCAAGGTCATCTCCATGATGTTTCCTGAACTCTCTACTCTGAAGCGCTTTCAGTGCGAGGCATGTGAGTTCGGGAAACACCATAGAACTTCGTTTCCTGTTCGTACTGAGTCTCGTAGTACCGTTGCTTTTCATCTTGTTCACTGTGATGTTTGAGGACCTTGTCCGATCCGCACATTAAGTGGTCATCGCTACTTTATAGTTTTCGTTGATGATTATAGTCGATCTTCTTGGGTCTATCTAATAAAGGAGCGTTCGGAGATTAATTAGATTGTCAAAAATTTCTTTCAATATGTTAAAACTTACTTTTCTAGCATTGTTAAGATCATTCGTACCGACAATGCTCTTGAGTTAACCCAACATGACTTGACCTCTTTCTTTACATCTCGGGGAACTGTTCACCAAACATCATGTCCATATACCTCACAACAGAATGGTATAGCTGAGAGGAAACTCAGACACTTGCTAAATGTTGCCAGATCTCTTCTTAGTCAAATGAATGTTCCTAAACAATATTGGGGAGATGCTATCCTTACTGCAGTGTATCTCATCAACCGTGTTCCTTCATCAGTTCTCAAAGGGGCAACTCCATTTTCCTTACTTTATCCTACCGAGTCTCCTTTTCCCATACCTTTGCGAATTTTTGGTTGTATTGCCTTTGTTCATAACTTTCATGCAGCTGACAAATTATCCTCTCGTGCCATCAAATGCGTCTTTCTTGGGTACTCTCGTACCCATAAAGGCTATCGCTGCTATGATCCTGTTGGACATCGATACTATGTATCTGCTGATGTCACTTTCTTTGAGCAAACAAGTTATTTCACACAGACTGTATGTGACATTCCTCTGGACCTCCCTCCTCCACCAATCGTCTATACTCGCCAGCGTACCTCTATACCTCCTACACCAGTGTCTGTACCTTTGCCTGTCCCTTTTATGCAGGATGATATGACCACTTCAAGTGCTCCCACTACTGCTGTTCCAAATGTACCTGGGGAACTTCCTATAGCTCTACGCAAGCAGAAAAGGAAATGTACGTATCACCCCATGTCACATTTTACTTCTACAGATGGTTTATCTAGCTGTGACAAGAGATTTGCAGATGCTCTTAATGCTATAACCGTTCCAAGAGATCATTTCAATGCAATGAAAGATCAAGGTTGGCGACAGGCCATGGATGAGGAGATGGATGCACTTACCTCCCAGGGTACGTGGGATCTTGTGCCGTGCCCCCCGGGAGTTCGCCCTGTGGCATGTCGATGGGTCTTCACGACTAAACAGTCGCCTGATGGTTCTATTGACAGGTTGAAAGCCAGACTTGTTGCAAACAAGGCCTTAAATGTCGGTTTCGGTCACCATTTCGGTACCGACCAAAACAGAATTTCGGTGGAATTTCAGCCGAAATTTCGGTCATTTTTTGTACTAGGACCCCATATTTCGGTCATTTCGGTCATTTTGGTCGAATTTCGATTTCGACTGAATATCGATATTCGACAGAAATTCGACCGAATTTCGCTGAAATTTGAGGCCATGGTTGCAAAAGGTTTTCACAAACCTTTGGAGTTGATTATTTTGAGACCTTCTCGCCTGTTGCCAGAATGGGGTTGATACGTACCATTCTTTCTGTTGCTGCCAACAAGGCTTGGCCCATTTGTCAACTTGATGTGAAGAATGCCTTTCTTTATGGTGATCTTGAGGAGGAGGTATACATGATGCAACCGCCGGGGTATGTAGTCGAGGGGGAGCATGTATGTTGACTACGCAAGGCCATTTATTGCCTGAGGCAGAGCCCAAGGGCATGGTTTGACAGGCTCACTACGGAGATCAACACACTTGGTTTTCAGAGGACAACATCTGACTATTGTCTTTGTTAGACGACGGTCTACTGGCACGATCATCCTTGCTGTCTATGTTGATGATATGGTTATCACAGTAGATGATATAGATGGTATTCAGGAGACCAAGGCCTTCCTCAAGAAGGTCTTTATCACCAAAGATCTCGGCCAACTTCGTTATTTTCTTGGCATCGAAGTAATACGCACTACAGAGGGGCTCCATCTTTCATGGAGAAAGTATTGCCTCGATATTCTGACTGAGGCAGGACTTCTTGGATGCAAGCCATCTGGCATCCCTGCAGAAGTGAGAAAGTATTCAGCATCTACTGATCCAGCATTTGAGGATGCAACACGATACAGAAGCTTAGTGGGAAAATTACTCTATCTCACTGCTACGAGGCCAGATATATCATATGCTGTGAGCAAAGCCAATCAATATATGGAGAAGCCTCTTTACAGTCACTGGCAGGATGTTCTTTTGATCCTTCGATATTTGAAGGAATCTCCCGGACGTGGACTTTTCTATGGGGTGAATGGACACACTAATATCTCCGCCTATACAGATTCTGACTATGCTAGCTCTCTTGAGGACCGCCGATCCACTACAGGATACGCCATGTTTGTTGGGGATAACCTTGTCACTTGGCGAAGCAAGAAGCAAACAGTGGTATCCAGATCTAGTGCGGAAGCAGAATACAGGGCAATGGCTCAGGCCACATGTGAAATCACATGGCTTATTTCTTTCCTAACAGACCTTGGCATGTCAGTCGCCACTCCTGTACCCTTATACTGCGACAACAAGTCTGCCACATACATCGCCACCAATCCAGTTTTCCATGAGAGGACAAAACACATTGAAGTTGACTGCCATTTTATTCGTGATGCAGTACGAGAAGGACAAATCAACACTCCACACATCTCTACTGAACTTCAACTTGCAGACATCCTCACAAAGGCTCTTCCAAGGAAGCGTCGAATGTACTTAGTATCCAAGTTGGGAATGATCGACAGATATGCTCCAACTTGAGGGGGAGTGTTAGAATTATTATATTACAATTATATTTGTAATCTTTCGGGTTCCGTAACCCTTAACCCTTCGGGTTCCGTAACCTTTAACTCTTCGGGTTCCGTAACCCCTCGGGGGTATTTATGTATTTTTACTCTTGTACTCTCTAGGGTTTTCTCTCTATATAAGAGACCCTAGCCCTATGGAATAGACATCCCATTCTGTCTCTTTTCTTCACAATATACTCCTGAAATCATTTTTTAAAAGAAAAGAGGGTGAAGTCCCGAGAAGGGACCCACCACAAAATATTATAACATTAAAATAAGGGGTTCCTGTAACGACCCAACACATTCTCAAGATAAAAATGCTGGCCATGGAAGTTTTTTTTTGAAGCCAAGAAAAAGGGGGATACACTCAGTGGTGTTCACCCCAATATATTAGAAGGAAAGAAAGTCAGGGATACAAAGAAGAAAATAAAAAAGAGCAACCCAGTGAGGGAGGCGAGAAACCTCCAGATCTGGGCGTTAAAAAAGAAAAGAAAAGGGGAGGGGAAACAGAAAACTAAGCAGCACTCCAGTCCGCCACCAAAGCCCTCGCGCGAGAAAGCACGTTCTCCAGATAAAAGCGTTGTGCAGAGAAGATGGTCTCGTTACGACTAAGCCAAATCGACCATAAACATGCCACCGGTGTCAAGAGCCGCGTTTAGCCATATGTCTATTCAGGAAGAGAGAATCACAGTTCTCCATATCAGAAGCTTGCACCCAAGCCACAAGGGGGTCCGCCTAAACCCCCCGGACCATAGGGCAGAGAAAAAGGATATGGTCCAGGGATTCCACATTTGAATCGCACAACTGATAACTGGCTCCCACTACCCTAGTTAATTCGAGCAAATTAATGTTCAGATTAATTGATGATGTTTGTTGCAGTCGGATAATGAGAGCAGATTAAAAACCACTTTTAATTATATTCAAGTTAGTCTCGAGCGACAATTTTTTTTACTTGGTGGAAGTCCAAGGTCGAACTCAGGGAGGCAGCTGTCTCCTTAGGTAAATTTTTAGCAAAATCCAATGTTTTGATTGTCAGAGGGGATATTTTTGGTCTTTTTCGTATATTTTATGCAAGACACATGCAAAATCAGGCCAGTTTAAACGTTAAATTAGAAATATGGTCAAATTAATTCCAAAAATTATGAAACTTGGCCAGATTATGAAATGAGATGAAATTAAGCTACAGTAATTTTTTTAGAATTTTTAGATGCACGGATAATAAAACATGCAGACTTTAGTGAAAATGACTAAATCAATTTTAATAATTACGAAACGATGATATTTCTCAGAAACAAAATTAATCCAAATAGATCTAATTAAGAGCTATCCAAATCAACTTGAATTTCGTTAAAACACTTCACGGTTGATTAATTAAAAATCGATTAAGGTTTTCACTAAATGATTTTTCTAAAACAAACTATAGGTGAAAATGGTGTGATGTTTGGATATGTTGTATCATAGGCTTAGATCTACCAATGATGATTTTTCAGAGATTTTTCGATAAGCAGATAATGCGCAATCAATTAATCAATCAAAATGGACAAAATGTGGCAATTTTCACCAAATTAATTTCCATAAATATTCTGTAAATCAGAAAAATACAAATAAATGCTTCATTGGTAGAACAAGAGTTATGCTACAAAATGCAATTTCAGAATTAAAAATGGATGACAAAATGATGACAAAATAAACGTGCAAATGAAAGGGTGTGAATGCAATACAGAAATATAAATATAAGCTCAAATGAAGAATATGGACTTACATGCAATTATCGAAAACTTGAAATTTTTTTGATAACTTGCAAAAGGGTGCAAGTATCCCCTTTGCAAATACTCCTTTTTCCTTATTATCCGATATCTCCCCCCTGTTTTGTTGGCTAGAACAAGGGAGGTCCACGGGATGGCCGATGGAGCTTGGAGGGGACGTGGATGGCGTGGCTGACGAAGGCGGGCGGCGAGCAGCTCGCGGAGGAGGTCTGGAGCGCGGAGGAGGATCCGCGATGCGGGGCCGCGTGGCGCGGGGTGGGGCAAGTCGGGGCGGCACTCGGTGGAACTCGTCCGCAGGTGGCAGTGGCGTTGAGGAAGCGAGCCGTTGGGGGCTGTGCGTGGCAGGTCTGGAGGCGACGGCGGTGGGGAGTTGGCTGGTGGTCGCGCGGAGGGAGGGTGTTGGGGGCGAGCTCGTGGTGCAGGCAGGGAGACAGCGGGGCTGTGCGAGTATGACACACGCAGGAGCCCGGCGCTTGCGGTTGATTGACGCCCAGCCGCTGCTGGTGGCCAGGGGTGGAGCGGCGCTTGGAAGTCGTTGGTGGAGGCAGGCGCGCGCGGGGCGGTGGCGAAGATGGCACAGCCGGCAAGGTGGAGGAGGGTGCAAGATGGAAACAGGGGAGGTTCTTCTATTTTTTTAGCGGACGCGAATACGTGATTTATCAGTTGATGAATCTAACTCCAAAAATCACGAAAAAATCATATTCGTGATCGCAATATGTTGATTATCAGTTGAAATGCTATTTGTTTGGTGATTCGTGTGATGGATAATGATGAATCAAGGAGAGAGAGAATGTGGGTGTTAGGAGGATGACACAGAGATGAAGAAGAGAAGATAAAGATGGAGAAGAAGAGAAGAGGAGAGAAGAGATGTATAACTGGATGAGTTGGTGGAATGAGAGCCTGGGGAGGAGCTGGAGATGATGCTCCGTTTGGGGTCTTCGCTCTATTTTTTTTTGACACTCCGAAAAAGGGGGATACACTCGTAAGTGTTCGCCCCAGTTTATTAAGAAAGAAAAAAAATACTTACATAGGGAGTAAAGAGGGAGAGATAGGGGAAAATGATATCAATAATGATACCAATCCCCCCTGAAACAAAAACGCTACACAGATGACCAGTCCAAACAAAAGCGGTTCGCATCAATGCAGATATTTTCTAAATAGAATCTCTGCCCGGCAAAGAGAGATTTGTTTCTTCCCAGCCAAATACTCCAAGTGCGCGCGATGGGAATAAGTCTCTCCGGCCTCGGACGATTTGCAGCGATTGCTATGCTCTCCCAAAAAGTCTCCATCGACGAATGATTCAGCCAGGCAACGTCATCCCAAATGGGCCGCACGAGGTCGCATTGAAGGAAGAGATGGTCGGCCGTCTCAACTGCCGAGTTGCACAACCCGCAGAAATTGGTAGAGTTTGGGAAGAGTGTAACAAGACGGTCGCGGGTAGGAAGTCGTCCACGCCTAAGAATCCACAGAAAGATACCAATCCTTTCCGGAAGCTTGAGGCCCCAAATGAGGTTGCAGTGACCAAGAAAAGACGCCTCCGGATGCACAGCGGTGGGTAGAAGAGCAAAATAAGCCTTCTTAGAAGAGAAGGACCCCTCTTTCCAAGAGAAGTGATCACGGCCCCCCGATGGAGTAGGGGCGTCCGCGAGTAAGGTCATCAGAGCGGAGAAGTCCATCAGCCGCTGAGCAGAGAGATAATCCACCAAAATCGGGCACCATGAGCCATTGGTCCAGCACGACTCCACCGATGCATATTTGTCCCCGGCCAGCGCAAAAAGTCTTGGAAAAAGGTTCATGAGGATGCCCTTACCAGACCAATCCATAGTCCAAAATCGGAAGGAGGTCCCATCGCCGAGAGACGGCCTAAACAAGGACCGATTGCGGTTGAAAACGTCGAAGGCTTCGCGCCAAAAGATGGGAGAATGATCGTGAGAGCGACCGTCAAAAACGGAGAGAAAGGCATTACCCGCCGCAATGCGAAGGCATCTCACAAGGAAACCATCATCCCGACTTAAAAGCCTCGACGCCCATTTGAGAAGAAAAGCGTCACGCATTACCTCCAGCCGCCGAACACCCAGGCCCCCGTCGCGTTTAGGACGTGAAATGACATCCCAAGCGACCAGATGGATCCCACGTCTAGCAGTACCATTCTTACCCCAAAGGAAGCCCCTCATACATTTCTCCAAGCGAAGCCTAATCCCCTTTGGCAGACCGCGCGACGATAAGAAATAAATAGGGATAGCCGAAAGGATGGATTTAAGAAGCACCAAACGCCCACCTCGAGAGAGCAATGAAGAGCGCCAGCCAGCCAGCCTTGTCTCAACCTTCTCCACCACCCTCTGATAATCACGCAACCGCGCACGGCCCACCGAGAGAGGTAATCCCAGATAATCCAATGGCAGCGCCCCGATAGAGGCCCCCAAAATGGAGGAGCATTCCCCAACCTCCAGAGGCGAGAGAGCAAACGGCACAAATTTCGACTTGTCCTCATTGATGCGGAGCCCCGACATTTCGCAAAATAATTGGACCGTAGTAGCCATTCCCGCATACTGAAGCCGGTCCCCCTCGATAAAACATAAGGTGTCGTCCGCATATTGGAGGAGAGGGATATGAAGGTCACCCATATAGCACCCGCGAGTAAGACCAGCGTTGGTAACACCCTTAATCATACGTGGCAGCACGTCCGCCGCCAGAACGAAAAGAAGAGGGGCGAGGGGGCATCCCTGACGAACCCCCCTCCGAGGCTGAAAGAGGCCCCCCGACGGCCGACCGTTAAGAGATAAGGAGAAGGAAACCGTAGTAACACAACGACGGATCCATGAAATCCATAACGGAGGGAAGCCCCGAGACTTCAAAACCGACCATAAGAAGCGCCAGTCCAAAGAGTCGTAAGCCTTAGCGAAATCAATTTTCCAGAGAATCCCCTTTGTTCCATTTCTGTGCCAACCGTCAATGATAGCGGAAGCGAGAGCGTAACAATCAGAGATTTGCCTCCCATGAACAAAGGCGGCTTGGGAGGGAGAAATGAGAGATCCCAGAAGGGGCGCTAGGCGACGGGCCAAAGCCTTCGCAATGATCAAGTAAATGCCATTGGAAATCGCAATAGGGCGGAAATCCTCGATACGACGAGCACCCTGGGATTTCGGAATGAGAACCACAGAAGCCCGATTAATCCTGTTGAATCCCCGGTTCCCCTCACAAAACTCGAGGGCCACATCCAAGACGTCGCTGGCGATAACATCCCAAAAGTCCCTATAGAAGGATATAGGGAATCCGTCTGGCCCAGGAGAAGCATCAGCGTTAAGGTCCCAAAGCGCCCCCTTAAGCTCGTCAAGTGATAAAGGCCGAGATAAAATAGCAGCATCCGAGCAAGAGAGCGAGGGGGCACCGGACGCCGTCCAATGCCAGGAGGAAGGTGGGAGGCGATTGAAGAAATTCTTGAAGTAATTAACCAACGCCGCGCCCATCTCACGATCAGTCTGAAATACAGCGTCCCCAATCTCGATGGAAGAAATACAATTAGCTCGTTTACGTGCACTTGCGACCCGGTGGAAAAAAGCGGTATTAGCATCCCCGTCCTTGAGCCAACGAAGACGCGAGCGTTGTCTCCATTCAATGGCTCTTTTCCTGTCATCCTCCGAAACTATCTGAGCAGCTGAGGATCTCTCGATTAATTCTTCCGGGGATAGCTCCCTAACGTTCTCCAAGCGATCCAGTCGAATAATAATCGCCTCGGCCTCGTTGTGAACGGAAAGCCGAGTCTGGCGCGTAGAAAATTTGAAGGAGGCAAGAACTCGTCGAAGGGATGAGAGTTTAAGAGCAAAGCGATGAGCCGCATCACCCTGGAATGACGTCTGGGACCAATGATTGCGCACCAGCTCCTTGAAATTAGGCTCCAGAAGCCAACTCTTCTCATAGCGAAAAATACCGCGCGGTCGGGACGACTCGCCCGAATCCCAAATAATGGGGCTATGATCCGAAAAAGACCGAGGACGAGAAGAAACCGAGCATAAGGGAAAAGCATCCATCCAACGAGAATTAGCCAGAAACCGGTCAAGCCGAGATCGAGAGGAGTTATTACGCCAAGTGTATATGATGTCCGTGGCTACCAAATCATCCAGAGCCAAATCATTGATGAAATCCAAAAAATCCGCAGAACCTGGATCCCTTCCCCCCCGTCCACGGGGGCGGTCGCTTGAAAGCAAAGTAACATTAAAATCCCCCCCTATAATCCATGGAATATCCCCAAAAGCCGCGGCATCGCCAAGCAAGTCCTCCCATAAATCGCGACGGGCAAGGTGGCATAAAGGCGCATAAACACAAGAGAAAGCCAAAGATGCGTTAGTGTCCATATGCACAAGGATTACAGAGATAGAGTGACGTCCCAGACGAGAGCAGGATAGAGAGAATCTTGAAGATCGCCAAGCCACAATAGCACCACCAGAAGAACCGATCGCGTCCAAAGAACGAAAAGCATCCACCGGACCCGCCCCAAACGATCTCCACTGAGCGTCATCTACTCCAGAGAGCTTAGATTCCTGTAGAAGAGCGACGTCACATTCCCAATCAACCAAACGCGAGCCCAAAGCCCTGCGACGCAGAGGGTCACCCAGACCACGAACATTCCAAGAGAGAAGCTTCATTCAATATTACAACAATGCTCCCAAAAAGTGACCGAGGAAACGCTAAACTTAAGCACGGCGCTGGTCCAGCCGGCGAAGTCCAGCCGCTTCCGCCACCGCCTCCCGAGATAATAGAACCGGCGGAGGAGGAGCCCCTCGAAAGAGAAATCCAGGCGCCTAGCATAAACAACTCCAAATCTAGTCGGGGAAGCAACCGAAGCATTCCAAGAGTTCCACGAGGCAGCAGATCGAGGCGAGGAAAGCGGCGCAGCGTTTGTAGAAGAATCCCCATGTTCGCCAGAAGACCTAGAAAGCCCAAAAGCAGAAGAACGCTGACCATAAAGATGAGGGATAGCGTCAGTACCGCGCCCGGGGGCGGCCTCCGAGAAGCCCGACTCAATCGCCAGCAGAGTAGGCGAGGATGATGAGGAAGAAGGACTAATGTCTTCATAGCACGGCGACTGATAGAAGGGCACCGCTGAAATAGGAGTAGGACAAGGAATATCTGCGGAGTAAAGAAGAGAGTCGCCTAACAGAAACGGGTCAGGCGCGGCCCACGAGAGGGTTCGAATAGGAACCGATCCGGATAGAGGAATCGGAAACGCCACATCGAAACACGGGGCCAAGCCGCATCCCTTCGAAAAGGGAATGCCAGATAAATCCACCGGCCGCGGATCGTCCTCGAAAAAGCCCCTTGGCACGTGATAGGGCGCCCGTCCAAGAGCCCACGCGAAACGAAGCCCAGGCGACGAAGTCGAAGGGTCGTCATGCATCAGTGACGCTTCGGGAACATCCAAGGACACGTGGGCCTCCGAAGATGAACCGCCGTCGTCGGACCGGGGGGCATCGATCCCGGCCGAGGAGATCACTGACGAATCCACCGGCGGCGGGAAGAAGAACTCGAGCTTGAAGGACCATCTACCAAGAGCCAAAATCTCAGAAAAAGTCTTGCCAGTCATGGAGCGGCAAAGGGTGGAAGAACATTCCACCAGAATCCTTGTGCAAGACCAATCCGACCCGGGAGACAGGCCATCGTCCAAGATAGCCACCACCTGACCCCAGCTGCGAATAACCTTGGAGAGGCAGTGAGCCGAGCGAGATAGGAATGGAACGCCACGGACCTCCACCACACATATCTCGGAGGTTAGAGAAGCACCATCAGCAACCCGAGGTCGACGCCATTTGACCTCCGACGAATCCGAATGAGAGAGGAGGATTTCCCGTTGCTCCGGGGAGAGTCCTCGAACACAGCAACGAGTGTCATCCAAGAAAAAGAAGTCCCCCGAGAAGCCCTCGCCCAGGAGAAGAAGAGTTGCAGATTGAATCGCCACGCGGTCGAAGCCCCGCCGCTGCATCACGCCAATCGCCACGCCATGATTTGCATCCAACGCCTTCGGGCCAGAACTCTTCATCGCCGGAGGATCCGAAGAAGCCCCCGCCGGAGGACCATCCACAGGAGTAGAGTAGTTGCCTTCCCGAGGCGAGTCCTGCTTCATCCGGGCCGCCTGCAACTTCTCACGGAGTACCTTCGCTGGAAAAGAAGGAATGGCAGTACCGCCAAAGCCAGAAGGCGCAGAAGAAGGAATGCTCTTCCCTTTAGACGGAGCGGCACCAATGCTTGCTGAAACCACCTGAGCGAAAGAGCGAGAGTCCCGCAAGGCGGAGGAACCTCGCCCACGGGGAGGGTCCTCCAAGCGAGAGGAGCGCTTCATCCGCCGGAAATCCATGATCTCTTCCCTACACGAAAACGAGCGGTGACCGATACGACCGCACCGGAAGCATCGAGGAGGCGCCTTGCATGCAGACGCCAGATGACCACGGCCCGCGCAGCGAAAACAGCGCCTGCCGGGCTTAGAGCGAGACACCTTCACCCACCCATCCTCGTTACCTTCATCTTTGACAGCGACACTCGAGCGCAGCCCCGGGTGACGAGTGGCAAACTCCTGGTCGCCGCGTCGAAGACCGAACTGCTTCTGAACCCACACGCGCTTCTGAGACTGCTTCCTCCAAGCTCCCGCAGCGCCAGAGAGCGCACCTCCTGAACCCATCCGGGTCTTCGCTCTATGAAGTCGGCAAGCCTTCAGAGCTCGAGCAACTGCAAGGAGATGCAGCTGCGACAGTGAGAGCTTCTCACTGGATAACACCGGAGATGGGAGAGGTTCGTTGCTCGAATGTCTCAGCTGTCACCTAAGATTTTAGGGGCTCGATCTCTCACTTTATGAGTGGCGGATGGGTATGAATGGAGGAGATTATAAAGAGGAGGAGGAGGAGGTTGAAGAGGAGATGGAGAGAGTGGGAGAGATGGAAGAGAAATGGGAAGTGTCGATGGCTTCTCCCTTAAGTAAAGGGAGAAGTAGGGAAGAATGGGTAGCGGTGAAATGAGATGACGCCACTTGACGTGCTTGGATGCGACCATGTGGCGTTTATTTAATTAGTTGCAAAAATCCATGGAGTTGACACGTGGCGGCTTCCGGAGCCACCACATGTCGCTTTCAGAAAAATCTAAAGTTAAATGGAAAGAAAAATAAAAAAGACATAATAAAAGGGATTAAATTAAAAAGTGGTCAACATGAAAGTTGCTCGTCTCGACGAGATCTACAACTTTCGTGAAGGGCCGAAAATCAAATGAGATCATCTGTACAAAATGTATTTTTGGGTGGTACCTTATAGATATAAAATACCGTATTTTATCTTTTGTAATTTTTTATCATTTTTTTAATAAGAGAAAAATCAAAATAAAGTTAGAGAAAATATTAGGAGAATATTTACAATTTAATCTATTTTTTTGGATTTTTAATAATGAAGAAAATAAAATGAGAAAATATAGGGGTAAAACGGTCATTATGTACAATGTACAAAAGGGGTCCAAAACCCAAGTTTTGCATACGAACTTCGATTTTAATGAAATAGGTCTTGTTTTTAAGGTCTCTGAATGTATATTACTTTAAAAGTGAGTAGACCTAATTCGGAGGTCGTGTGAGAGAGATATGTGCATTTTAAGGCTCCTAATTTCAAACTTGGATTGGGGTTTTATTAGTCAATTTCACAAGTTAGTATTTTCTTGATATTTTTCTTTGATTAGTGTTAGTAATATATACACTATGGAGTTGATTTTATTGGATTTGGAGTTAGTATAAAATATATACAAATAGGGTATTTTTAGCTAATATATAGGTGAATATTTACAAGTGAATTTGGCTTCTTATTTTATGCCAATATGAATGCTAAAATGCAAATGTTATCAATGCATTCATTAATGCTAATTATGTAATATAAGTAGAAATATGCATCTAATTACTCGGGAACAAAGCTCTATTTTCAACTTTTAGAGTGATGAATCACAGATTCATCAACCCCTATACTTAAACTTTGCTCGTCCCCGAGCAACTAAAATGAAATGCAAGAGTGTAATGATTTTGGGTTCCATACCAAGGTCATGAACAAAATTTGAAAATGAAGCTTGACTCGACCTTTGGATTAATTGTGTGGCAGAACCTCACTGGGACCTGAACTTAAGATGTAACAGACTTCAAGTTCCACAAGCCTTCTATTCAAGACGCCTCAACAGTCAGGTCAGAACAAATCCTCAGACGTAAATTTCTGATGACTATGATTCTTACTTGTATTGTGTAAGTGTAAAATAGCTCTCCACATCAGAAATGGCTCAGAACCAGCCTCCTCTAACAAGGTAACTCAAATAACCCGATCCAACAACTCTTTCCTCGAGGAGCGGGGTATTCCCTTCTAAGTTCAAGTGCGACCGGCTCAAGAGGAGGGGGTGGAGAAAAGAATGGACGATAGCCAGTGTAGCTACCTATCCTGGGATGCCTGACCAGTGTAGCCAAGTCATCCAGCTGCAGACTTCTTGCTAATATATATACTCCGACAGACATATTATTTTTGGCCTGTCTCTTTTTTTTGGAGTTCTTGCATTTTTTTCTCTTTTTTTCGTTTTCTTTTGGAACTATATACAAGGTGCAACATGTACATTAGGAGTTTTTCCTCTTCAGCCAGTAGACTATCCCTCTTTTGAAGCATTATTGCAACCCACAGCGTCCTGTCCTCAGACTTCAACACCACCAGACTAGGTTGAGATGCACTACCCTCCCTAGAGGAGGACGGATGTTTCCACCCGTGTGCTACTCCAAGCTAAAGGATTCTACCTCCTTACCACCTCATCAATAAAGAGCTACGTGCATTGTGCTTGTCCAAGTTAGGTCACTGTCTAAAAGAATCATGCGTGTGCACGAGATATTCTACTTAGACTAATCAAGATGACATGTGAACATAGACTTGTGGACTCAAAGAATTAAGTCACTTGACCTGAGAAATCTTAACTCCAGTTCCTATAAGGTTCCTCTGCAATTAAGTGGATTAAGGTCAAATCAAGTTCATCCTCAATATCTACTCATAACTTGGTTCAGGACCCACTAGCTTTTCGCCTTGCATATGCAAGATATGCAGATGAGGTGCAGATGACATGCTATGAATGAAATGCAAGACCTTTTTTTTTGAAATGCAAGGATGATATGCAAGAGTAAATAAGAAGCCTTTATTTTTAACATTTTCATTTTATTATACAACAAATTTTACAACAAATTTTAGTTTACACATAATATACATAGTATACAAGTTTTTTTGGTATATATCCTATTTTACAACAAATTTTACAAAAGTATGTTCTACAAGAATTTTTATACATGTATTATACATATAGTACATTTTTTACAAGAATTATACATATTATACAAGTATAATTTTTTTTCAATTTTCACCCACCCCGTACTTATTGCATAATATATACAAAAATACACGAAAATACGCGATAGTACGAGCTATGGGTAAAGTATATATGTAATATATATACGCCCCCATATACTTAGCACGTGCTATGTCCTCAGAGCACGAAAAGCGACTAAAAGACATAGCTCGGGCTAAGCATAGGAGAGCTAAAATTACAAAAGTATAGAAGTCGCTCCGCCCCCCCTATACTTAGGCTCTGACAGCCTAAGTGTAGAAGAAGATCAAAAAATGGGGCGGACGAGGGCAAGAGGGGTAATGGATGAGTATATACATGGCGGGCATCGATCCCTCCTATACTTAAGCTTTGGTCAGCCTAAGTATAGGAAATGAGTGTGTATGAGAACCGATGTGATCTGGAGGATGTACAATGAATAGATGGGGGTCACTCTCCCCCCTATACTTAGGATTTGGTTATCCTAAGTATAGTCATAAAATGATATGAAACCGGGGCGAGTGATTCGAATCACTAGGGAGGGGGGAGAAAAAGTATATACAAGAAAAGTGATGCAACGTGGACCCAAATTATAGGGCCACATGTTTAATTAATTCTAGCCGTTATTTTTTATTTACGTTTTTTAAGTTGTCGTAATTTTATTTAAGTAAAGGGATCGTGTGTGATCTCGAAATTAATTAGTTAGTTTAAATTTGATTTCTGAATTTGAATTAGAGTCAAATTAGGATAGAGGTCGATTTGAATTTTAATTCAAATCAATTAGGATCGAGTGGGATTTGATTTGCTTCTATTTTTGTAATTCCACCTCTACTATATAAAGAGGTTGGTAGCCTATTGTAAGGGACAATCAAGTGATAATTAAAATTGAGATTTTATCTCCCTCTCTATCTCCTCTCCTTCTCCTTCCCCACGTGGTCTTCACGGTTCTTCTTCTTCAACCCCTCGTTTCCGACGAGTTTTCTTCTTCTCAACCTCTCCTTTTCTCCACCGATATTCCACCGCCCAAATTATTTTATTTATCGTCGACACGCCGCAAAAGTCGTTTGCATCATTTGGTATCAGAGCATGGCATCTAGGTCGTCCTCACGACCTAACGATCCGTCCAGGCGCTCGCATCGGCATCATCGTTCATTCGAACAAACACGACGAGCCATCTCCACCATCGACGCCTCCTTCAAGGAGACGGAGCACATGATACGTGATTTGCAAACCAACTTCCAGTCCATGTTTCGAGACCTAATGGCTAACTTTGAGGCCTACCGTGACGCCCAATCGAAGCCTCCAGTCCCCGAAGCCGTCGTCACGAGTTTTGACGAAGAAATCATCGCTATGGAAGACGAACCGGCTGCTGTCCAGAACTTTGATGAGGAAACTCTCGCCGTCAACGACAAACAGGCCGCTGTCCAGGCCATTTCGGAGGAGAAAAATGCCGAAACGACTCCTGTCCAGGCCATTTCGGGAGGAAAAAGGGGCAATCCGAGCGCTGTTCAGGTATTTTCAGACTCACAAAATCCCCCAACCCTCGCCGCACCTCCGCCTCCTCGCGCCACTGCTCCTTCCAGGTACAGCCCCTCCCGCAGGCAACTCTTCCTCGCCACCGCGCCCGCCTACCCCTTCCACGATCCCTCTCTTTCCCGCCGCGTCGTGACCTTCCCCCCACCCCGGTTGTTGCCGCACCGCTCAGTCACCACTGCCACCGCCTTCCAACTGCCGCTACCTCTGTGCGAGTATAGCCACCGCCACCACCACGCGAAGCATTGTGCTCCAGCAAACCGTCAGCACGATCGAACTCGGGGGCGCGCGCCCCGCCCAGGGCTCTCCATCGCCGCCATGGCCCGCCGCCCCTTATCAAAGGTGCGCAGAACCCTAACCAAGTTGTTTTCGGCAGGGGCATCCCTGAAAATAAGGGATAAAATATTAACTTGGAAGATTTACAAGGGGATCCCTCCTCCAAAAAGTATTCATCAAAAGAGCCCAGTGGAAGATAAATTAAACTATGGAGTTCTTTCAAGTGAAGGGGTAGAATATTTGCAGACATACCCCTCCGTGGAAAGAAATTACAAACGTAATGTTGAAAAAGATCTAATTGCAGGCTACAATTTCCAAGACGACCTCTCCAACGACGCACCTACATCAAGCAATTCGTCGGGAGACGAATTTTTTAAAGCGGCGGAGAGTTGATGCAGCGTGGACCCAAATTATAGGGCCACATGTTTAATTAATTCTAGCCGTTATTTTTTATTTACGTTTTTTAAGTTGTCGTAATTTTATTTAAGTAAAGGGATCGTGTGTGATCTCGAAATTAATTAGTTAGTTTAAATTTGATTTCCAAATTTGAATTAGAGTCAAATTAGGATAGAGGTCGATTTGAATTTTAATTTAAATCAATTAGGATCGAGTGGGATTTGATTTGCTTCTATTTTTGTAATTCCACCCTCTACTATATAAAGAGGTTGGTAGCCTATTGTAAGGGACAATCAAGTGATAATTAAAATTGAGATTTTATCTCCCTCTCTATCTCCTCTCCTTCTCCTTCCCCACGTGGTCTTCACGGTTCTTCTTCTTCAACCCCTCGTTTCCGACGAGTTTTCTTCTTCTCAACCTCTCCTTTTCTCCACCGATATTCCACCGCCCAAATTATTTTATTTATCGTCGACACGCCGCAAAAGTCGTTTGCATCAAAAAGAGTGAGAATATACAAGGATTAAGAAGGTTTGTGACGAACCTTCTTGCGGACCCGAGGAGGTGGATAATATACATATGTGTCGCTGTCGGAATCGTCCTCAGATGAATAATAATGAGGTGTAGGGATCGTCCAACGAGGGTCGACACACGGCTGCTTGCTTAGATAAGGCTTGATAACAGTCGAACTGAGCTCACTCATATAAATCACCTTATCAGGACCAGATGATGACTCCTCAGAAAATTCCTTCTCCGGTGTGTTGAAGGAAACTCTCTTAGTCGGTTTTCTAGAACCTGAATCATTGAGAGGGAGATGAGAGCGTTGCGCCTTGAGAGGTTTGGGAGAACACCTCGAGGAATCAATTCTCAACTTCCTCTCACCAGATAGCCGACTAGCAGAGGGAACAACCGTGTTTTGATGTGGAGTCAATTTAGTCTTGGTTGTTTCCTTTGACGGTCCAGAACGTGATGTGGTGCTGACTATGGGTTCCTCATCAGACGAGTCACCATATAGATTGTAATATTCCTGAAGGGTCAACACATGTCTCGGGAAGGCGCTAGTGGTCTCAGTTGGCTTGGCATTATTGGGCTCTTATATCGGATCATCAAAATGGTCAAGGCAGTCAACAAAGGTCATGTCCGACTTAGTGATAGCTTCTGATTGTGAGTCCTCCTTAGAAGCTGTCCCGGAGGCAGTGCAAGCAGTTGATGAAGTGAAGATGTGGGGAGTCTCAGAACCAATGGTCGTCCGAATACTCGGTTTCTCAGGTGTAGCGGAGGGGTAAGACTCATTTACCTCTTGATGGTCACGACTGTCAACAGATGTGCGGGTCACCTTAGAGTAAAGTGTATCAAAGAATGGGTGCGGTTGGAGTGCTCCCAATGCTAAAAAATCGATCTCCCGAGTCTCGCAATCTATAGTCACCTTAGCTAAGGCTAAGAACGGCTTCCCGAGAATAATCGGAGACTGGGTAAACTCTCCTCGGTGCTCGATGTCAATGATCGTGAAGTACACTTGGAGTAGAGCACCTTGGAAAGTAATGATGACTGAAATATTTCCTCTAGATCGTTTGATGGATCGATCAGCCAGTTGAACGATCTCTCTCGACTTTCTGATTGGCCTGAGTTTGAGTTTGTCAAACACAGAGGTCGGGATGATATTTATCAGAGAGTCATCATCGATTCTTGCATGGGTAAAGATGGTGTCTTTGATTTCACATTCCACTCGAGGCAACCGCTTCACTCTGCGGCTCATGGTCTTTCTCCCCATCACCAAGGAGGTGGCCATAGACACTATGTGTCTTTCAGTCCTGGTTCTCTTAGTACCCGACCTCTTGGGCATCAATTTACTCTTTACAAATCTCTTGAGGTCGGGGAAGTGATCTATGGCCTTTATTAAGGGAAGTTTAAATATTAATTCCTCATCAAGTGCTTCCCTTAGGGTGGGATCCAATTTTTTTAAATCATTTTCATTTTCAAATTTTTATGTGATTTTTTGGTTTTTCATTTTTTTACAAGGAATCCCACAGAGAGATGATTTGCATAGGTGGAGATCTTAATGGCCATGTGGGAAAAGATGCTTCAGGGTATGCAAGTGTGCATGGAGGACATGGTTTTGGGGATAGAAACGAAGAGGGAAAAGTCATTCTGGATTTTGTAACTGCATATGATCTTTTCATAGCAAACACTCTTTTCAAGAAGAGGGAGGAGCATTTAATTACTTATAAGAGTGGCTCAACTAGAACACAGATCGATTACTTTGCGTTGAGGAGAAGAGATCGGTTATGTTGCAGAGATTGCAAAGTAATCCCCTGGAGAGAGTTTGACAACCCAACATCGCTTTTTAGTCTTGGATTTACAAATAAAAGGGCTGGTAAAGAAAAGGAAGGTTCCTAAGATCACTAGAACTAGGTGGTGGAATCTTCCGCTGAAGCAATCAAGCTTCAGGGAGAAGGTTTTAGAAGACTTATTTTGGGATTGTAGCGGTAGTGCAAACGAGATGTGGGAGGCAGTAGCATCTTATATCCGAAAGGTAGCCAAAGAGATGCTAGGCGAGTCAAAAGGAGGAGCTCCGGGTCAAAAGGAGGCTTGGTGGTGGAGTGAAGGGGTGCAAGAGAAGCTAAAAATTAAAAGAGCTTGCTTTAAAGCTATGTCTAAGGATAGAACAGAGGAAACTGTCACAGACTATAAAATAGCGAAGAAGGAAGCAAAGAAGGCTGTAAGCGAAGCTAAGTCAAAAGCTTATGAGGTTTTGTATAAAAATCTCAACTCTAAGGAGGGTCAGAAGGATATATTCAGGTTGGCCAAAGCAAGAGAAAGAAAGACCAAAGACCTTTCTCAAGTGAGATGCATTAAGGATGTGAAAGGTCACGTGCTTGTTACTCAGAAGGATATAGAGACTAGATGGGAGCAATACTTTCATAAACTTTTCATTGGAGAAGGAAAAAGAGAGACCACTTTGGGTGATCTAGCTAGTAGTGAAAGTTACTTGAATCGTGCATGCTATAGACGAATACAAAGAAAAGAAGTAGAGGAGGCTTTGAAGGTTATGAGACCTGGGAAAGGTGTTGGACCGGATGACATCTCTGTAGAAGTATGGAAAGTTTTAGGTGAGCGTGGTTTGACCTGGCTTACGAATCTATTCAATGTTATTTGGCGAAGCAAGAAAATGACTGAAGATTGGAGGAGGAGTATTGTGGCGCCTCTTTATAAGAACAAAGGAGACATTCAAAATTGTTCAAATGACAGAAATATCAAGCTGATGAGTCACACTATGAAAATTTGGGAACGTGTGATCGAAAGAAGGTTGAGACAAGTTTCCCAAATAAAAGAAAACCAATTCGGATTCATGCCAGGTCGCTCAACTATTGAAGCCATCCATTTGCTGAGGAGAACAATGGAGATTTATACAGCTAAAAGGAAGAATCTCCATATGATCTTTATTGATTTGGAGAAGGCTTATGATTCCGTCCCACGAGTGATACTGTGGAAAGTTTTGGAGAAGAGACAAGTACGTGTCCTATACATTAATCTCATAAAGGATATGTATGATAGGGCTTTATCTTGTGTAAGGACCCCGACGGGGAAGACTGACTATTTTGATATCAACATCGGTTTACATCAATGTTCAGCTTTGAGTCCATTTCTTTTTACTTTGATTATGGACGAGTTGACAAGTCACATTCAGGATGAGTTACCTTGGTGTATGTTATTTGCTGATGATATTGTGTTGATTGACGAGACTATAGATGGAGTAAATGAGAAGCTTGAGGTTTGGAGACGTGAATTGGAGACTAAAGGTTTTCGTATAAGTAGGGCTAAGATGGAATATATGGAATGCACCTTTGATGGAAGCAATGGTGAAGGAATCGAGGTGAAGATTGGTGACGATAACATTCAGAAGTGAGATTCTTTTAGATATCTGGGATCTATTTTGCAACATGATGGGGATATTGATGGAGATGTTACTAATAGAATAAATGCAGGCTGGCTAAAGTGGAGAGGAGCCTCCGCTGTTCTCTGTGATAAGAAAATTCCTTTAAAAATTAAAGGAAAGTTTTACAAAGCAGCCGTAAGACCTGCTATGCTTTATGGTTCTGAATGTTGGCCTGTGAACCATAGACATGTGCAGAGAATGGCTGTAGCAGAAATGAAAATGCTAAGATGGATGTGTGGACATACACGTAAAGATCGGATTCAGAATGATGCAATCAGAAAGAAAGTTGGTGTAGCTCCGATCGAGGATAAGATGCGAGAAAACCGCTTAAGATGGTTTGGTCATTTGCAAAGAAGGTCAACTGATACACCGGTTAGGAGATGCGAGTGGTGGGATGTTGAGCCGGCTAAGAAAGGGCGAGGATGGCCCAAGAAGTGTTGGAAAGAGACTATACGAAGGGATCTTAGTTTTTTAGATATAAGTCCGAGATTGACCCAAGATAGATCTGAATGGAGGCGAAGAATCTATGTAGCCGACCCTACTTAATTGTGGGAAAGGCTTTGTTGTTGTTGTTGTGTTTTGGTTTTTCAATTTTTTTGGTATTTTTGATGGATAAATGATCAGACTCTGAATTGGAGGGTAAGTGGTTAGTAGAAGAGGGAGATAGAATGGACTCCAGCTGTACAAACGGTGTGGGTTCCCTGATGCTTGCTCGGTTTTCATCATCAGATCTACTTACTTCCTTCTCCACTTTCATACCTAGGCTGGCCGAAATTGAGTGTAACATGCCTATGACATCTCTCAACTTGTTACCAAATGATTCATTTTTCTTAATAAGACTAGAGATGTCATCCTCCACAAAATTCCCATGACATATCATGGGAGAGTTCTGCTCAAGTGGAGGATACTGCTGAGATATTGAGGTCTCATACTCAACATACCTAGACTCTGTCATGTAATGCTGGGTCGAGTATGGACCATCTAGATGGCAAATATTGGTCGGAGCCTCATATGATGAAACGGGGACCGATAAGTCTAGTTCATGAGTCCAATCTTGTGAATGTATAGACTCTCCGAATGACGGCTGGTTAATGAAAGCTTGATCACTGAAGTCAATCAAGTCTGTGAAATCATTATGTTCAGGCCTCTCCATTCGGGTTGTTTGATCCATTGTTTCAAATTTCCCGAAATTTCGACGAAATTTCGGCGAAATTTCGGTTTCGAGACCCTACCGAAATCGAAATCGAAATGTCGATATATGCCCTTCCTTCACAAATCTAGACCGATTTTGGCCGAAATTGTCGAAATTTCGTCGAAATTTCGACGAAATTTCGAAATTGTCTCGTTTTTTCAGCATCTCGAAACGAAATCGAAATCGAGATTTAAAACCTTGGTTTGATCGACCAAGTTATGCCCTAAGATCAAGTCGGGATGTGTATATGTAAATTGTTGTATGGTCCCTACGTGAGGTGAGAATGAAGTATGTGGGGGCATAGAATTTTGCCAATCATCAGTCTCAGCAGTAGCTTGCTCTTCGTTCGATTCTTTGATTCCTGCAAACTCTCGAGAATAAGGACAGTCAACTCAAGGTGGAAGTGGATCCGGAGTGTTAGAATATGGAGTAGGTGAGAAATGCGAAGAAATGGAGAAGTCAGTCGAAGTTCTGACTTCATAATTGGGTCGAGGTGGAACCGACCACCGGTACGGGTCTCCCGTGGATGGCAGAGGATACACGGAAGAAGGAGAAGGCGAAGATGAGCGGTATATGGTCGAGGAGGAATGACCAGATGTCACAGGGTATGGGGACCAATATCCCGACATCTTGAGGAGGAAATGATGAATGTAAGTAGAGCGAGGTAGAAAATGCGCAATTACGCAGGATAACACACACGGACAGACACAAAGACAAACACAAGAGTAAACCCTAAGTTCACACTCAACACGGTGAAGGACTCGAAATCGAGTCTAATTAATCTTGTTAATTTTAAGTGTGATTTTTCAAGCAAGATAGCAAGGATTTACGTGGCCTATAGGGGAGTCGGCTAAAAAGCCGGATGTGTCTCCCCTGTTTAACCTGTCGCCTAAAATACCGCCGGTCCTTCCTTTCTTCGCTCCTATACCAAGTTGATGGACTCAAAGACTATGCCCCTTTCTACCTGCAAGAAGGCGGAGGCTGACAAGGCTGGGCCTTGTCGCGAAGTACCGTTTGTTCACCCCTGACTACCCGCGAACAGGCGGAGGCTACTTGATACTAGTCAGTGAATCTAAAAATATTCAACTCGTGATATTTGCTAGGATCAGTTGGCCCGTGATATGGAAGGCGGGGATTTGGGCTCTGCCTTAAGGTGTTCACACAAACTCAAGTACCCTCACTCAGCTTGAAAACAAGGTCGGGGATTAGTCTCCCGCAAATAAATTTTCCAATTTTATTGAATTTTTTAGTCAACAATGTTAGCAGTCCCGGTTTTAAGATCAGTTATCAGTTGTTAGTCCAAGCACACAGCAAGCCTATCGTCCAGTCCCAATTTCCATTTAATTTAAGTGTGAAAAACAGAGGGAGAAATCGAGAAAAGTCGATGCACGGAAAACGATGATGCGTATGCTGAGTTAAGAAGACTTACAGTGATCCCTTCGCTTATATGCATGATGCAGAACAGAATTGAAATCTTTACACTACATGCAAATGCAGACGACAAAATCCGCTCCTAGACAAGCAGTTCTATTAGCGAGTGAAGCACATGTTGATTTGACTAGATCTGCGGTCTAAGTACGTCTTTTAAGTGGTTGTGTGGTCCTAAAAATTATGAACACAAGCAAACCCTAAAGTGGCTCGAGGAGCCGCTAGTGCAAGCCTAATTTACAATTCAAACCACACAGCACACGGAGACACAGTTCCACTATCTTTATACACGCGCGAGAACCCAATTGGGAACCGCTGAAAATGATGCGAAAAAATGAGAAATACAAGTCCTCTCAAATCACTCAAACAAATTAAAATGCAGGTTCCTCGAAGCGTCTTCGACTCCGGCGTCCCTCGCACAAAAACAAGTTGAGGTCAGATAGAGAACGACAAAAATGCAAAAATTTAAAAGACATAGAAATATTTACAAGAAAAACTGGGGGTCAGACTACCCAGGGATAGAAAATCAAACAATCAGAATTTCACTGCAAATTAACCTAAGCCGTGCCTCCCCGGCAACGACGCCATTTTGATAACTGGCTCCCACTACCCTAGTTAATTCGAGCAAATTAATGTTCAAATTAATTGATGATGTTCGTTGCAGTCGGATAATGAGAGCAGATCAAAAACCACTTTTAATTATATTCGAGTTAATCTCGAGCAGCAATTTTTTTTTACTTGGTGGAAGTCCAAGGTCGAACTCAGGGAGGCAGCTGTCTCCTTAGGTAAATTTTTAGCAAAATCAAATGTTTTGATTGTCAGAGGAGATATTTTTGGTCTTTTTCGTATATTTTATGCAAGACACATGCAAAATCAGGCCAGTTTAAACGTTAAATCAGAAATATGGTCAAATTAATTCCAAATATTATGAAACTTGGCCAGATTATGAAATGAGATGAAATTAAGCTACAATAATTTTTTTAGAATTTTTAGATGCACGGATAATAAAACATGCAGACTTTAGTGAAAATGACTAAATCAATTTTAATAATTACGAAACGATGATATTTCTCAGAAACAAAATTAATCCAAATAGATCTAATTAAGAGCTATCCAAATCAACTTGAATGAAGAGAAGAGGAGAGAAGAGATGTATACCTGGATGAGTTGGTGGAATAAGAGCCTGGGGAGGAGCTGGAGATGATGCTCCGTTTGGGGTCTTCGCTCTATGAAGTCGGCAAGCCTTCAGAGCTCGAGCAACTGCAAGGAGATGCAGCTGCGACAGTGAGAGCTTCTCACTGGATAACACCGGAGATGGGAGAGGTTCGTTGCTCGAATGTCTCAGCTGTCACCTAAGATTTTAGGGGCTCGATCTCTCACTCTATGAAGTGGCGGATGGGTATGAATGGAGGAGTGGAGGAGATTATAAAGAGGAGGAGGAGGAGGTTGAAGAGGAGATGGAGAGAGTGGGAGAGATGGAAGAGAAATGGGAAGTGTCGATGGCTTCTCCCTTAAGTTAAGGGAGAAGTGGGGAAGAATGGGTAGAGGTGAAATGAGATGACGCCACTTGGCGCGCTTGGATGCGGCCATGTGGCGTTTATTTAATTAGTTGCAAAAATCCATGGAGTTCACACGTGGCGGCTTCCGGAGCCACCACATGTCGCTTTTAGAAAAATCCAAAGTTAAATGGAAAGAAAAATAAAAAAGACATAATAAAAGGGATTAAATCAAAAAGTGGTCAACACGAAAGTTGCTCGTCTCGACGAGATCTACAACTTTCGTGAAGGGCCGAAAATCAAATGAGATCATCTATACAAAATGTATTTTTGGGTGGTACCTTATAGATGTAAAATACCGTATTTTATCTTTTGCAATTTTTTGTCATTTTTTAATAAGAGAAAAATCAAAATAAAGTTAGGGAAAATATTAGGAGAATATTTACAATTTAATCTATTTTTTGGATTTTTAATAATGAAGAAAATAAAATGAGAAAAATATAGGGGTAAAACGGTCATTATGTACAATGTACAAAAAGGGCCCAAAACCCAAGTTTTGCATACGAACTCCGATTTTAATGAAATTGGTCTTGTTTCGAAGTTCTCTGAATGTATATTACTTTAAAAGTGAGTAGACCTAATTCGGAGGTCGTGTGAGAGAGATATGTGCATTTTAAGGCTCCTAATTTCAAACTTGGATTGGGGTTTTATTAGTCAATTTCACAAGTTAGTATTTTCTTGATATTTTTCTTTGATTAGTGTTAGTAATATATACACCATGGAGTTGATTTTATTGGATTTGGAGTTAGTATAAAATATATACAAATAGGCTATTTTTAGCTAATATACAGGTGAATATTTACAAGTGAATTTGGCTTCTTATTTTATGCCAATATGAATGCTAAAATGCAAATGTTATCAATGCATTCATTAATGCTAATTATGTAATATAAGTAGAAATATGCATCTAATTACTCGGGAACAAAGCTCTATTTTCAACTATTAGAGTGATGAATCACAGATTCATCAACATCACGCAAATATTGGAAATTGAGGGCATCAACCTTGAACAACGATCACGCGTCAAGAGCCTCTTTTGGCGGGTGAGCCATAAGAAGACAATGCGCAAGGGCAGGCCCAAGGTCCAGAAGAAACCACAGTCTCTCACCAGGGAATCCGCGCGATCAGGCGTAGTATCAAGCAATGAAGCATAGGCCTTCCGAGTCGAGAAGCCACCATCCCTCCACGTCCAGTGATCCAAGCCCACAGAAGACGAATCCACATGAGCAAAGACGTCCATCAAAGCAAGAAAATCCAAGAACCTCTGATCCGAGAAGTTCCCCATAAAGCGAGGAGACCAACATGCATTCACCCAGCAGCAAGCGACGGAGGCATCCTTATTCTCCGCCATAGCAAAGAGGCGAGGGAACCGGACAGAAAGTGGCCCCCCCCAACCAGTTGTCATTCCAAAAGGAGAAGGCACGGTCGTCCCCCAAAACAGGCTTAAAGGACGCTCTGTTCCTCAAGAAGACCACCTGAACACCACGCCAGAACGGAGAGCGCGCCCGCACCACCCCCAAATCAAATTCTCCAATCCACTCCCTTCCATGAAGCGCCCTCAAAATCTCAATAAAGAAACCTTCATCTCTTCCCCACACCCTGCTTGCCCACTTAAGGAAGAACGCGTCATTGACCAAGTTGAGGCGTCTAACCCCCAAACCCCCTGCCTTCTTCTCCCTCACCACCTCCTCCCAAGCGACCAGGTGAATCCCTCTCCCAACGACACCCGATTTCCCCCATAAGAATCTTTTGAAGCAGGACTCAAGGAGAAATATACTTCTGGCCATGGAAGATACATTCGTTTCTAGCGCATTAGATGACCCAAAGAAGCACGAAAGCCAAAGAATTGTCCTCTTGTGAGTTACCGCATGTTGCTCTTATGGAGCCCCAAAAGGATACACTGTATTCAGCTCGAAACCAAGTAAGTCCTACCCCATTCCATCTGAAGCTGAGGATTTGCACTTGAAGAACAAATGATCCGTGTCTTCATTTTCTTCTCGGTACCTATCAAAAACTAGGTCGCCAGTATTTAGGATTTTATCGCGTCGATCCTTCGTAAGCAAGCGACCATGCCTAGCGAGCCAGAGAAAGACTTTAATCCTTTATGGGACACTACTACTCCAGATTATCTTGCAGTCGCATCCTAAGTCTCCTTGAACCATATCATACTTGTGAGTGAAAATTATCACTGATTAACCATTTTCATTTCTTCCATGACTTTTCGAACCTTTTTCAGCATCTCTTATAGCCGACTTACGTATCTAGGTATTTGTCATAACTTAACTTTTAGTGATATGTAAATAGAAGATTATATCCAAGGATAAATTGATTGAGGATTTCTATTCATAATGATCGTAGGAAATCATTTGTTGGCTTTATAAGAGAAGGATATTTATATTCAATTATTTGTTTTTCAAAACTTTCCAATATGGTCATGCCATCCTTAAAGCATGAGAGTTTAGTGATTTTTTTAAAAAACTATTACCCGTACTGTAAATATATGGACTTTCTTAGGGGTACTAAAGAGTGGAAATTCGAAGGATGCAAATGTGCGGAAAAGAGAAAACAGTATGCCACTTATTTATGGAGAGGTTGCAGGATTCAGTGGGCTTGTGCCGAGATTTTATCTTCGAAAAATGTATGCTTAAGTTTATTGGGACTGTATATAACCCTCACTGTATCATAGTTATGTACCCGTACAATTGCGAATTTTATTTCTTTTCTTTCTTAGGGTATATATGATACACACATAACAATAATGTTTCGATATTGGGAACTTCAAAAATAATTAGGAATATATGAATATTGCAAATCTACAAAATAAACTATCATGTCGCCACCTTCATGAGTTAGGTCATGCATCATTCCTCTCCATCCTAAATTCATGTTTGAGTAAAATTTTACAAGGCAGATTATACTAGTCCCAATCATGCTCAGGATTCTTGTGAAATATTCATCGAAAAGAAGATAAGAATAGGAACCTAACATGTATGCACGGACAAGATCCTCAACAATACTCAAATTTTCAGTGCCAGATACAAAAAGTAATTGAGATATGAAAAAATCATGTAATACAGGTTACCAAACAGAAGCTTGTAATGTGAAGTACTTAATAATGTTTAATTAAATTTTAGATGCCTCAATAATATAACTAAAATTTTCTTACTCTAGGACCATAATGTAAACTATCATTTTTTTAAACCAGGAGCTCATACTATTATCCATCTCACATATAATGCTACTACTTAACATAGTCCAGAACTCTATACCAATCATTCATTTAAATGAAACATACAATTCCCTCCTTCAATTCTGGAAGAGCTTAATAGCTAACAGAAATGTCTGGCAGATCTGTGTATGTATATCTATAATTTTGTTTACCTTACTGGAGTTTATAAATGTTTAAGGGTAACCATATGTGAATTTAGTAGAAACAAAATATGAATATGATGAAATTTTAAGATTCCATGTATACAGATAACAATCTACACTGTATCTTTTAAGGGATAACTAAAACTCCAGGAAATTTCCTAATTTCTTAATTAGTATTCTTCCCATTGATGTACACACGTTGGAACTAATTGACAAGAACAAGACATATCATCAACATCTTATTTCAAAGGAGATGTTCTTGTCTATCATCAATCATTGCAAAGAAAACAAATGAGGTGAAATTGAGCATGCATGGCAGCAACGGGAGAGGTTATGGAATTGTACCTCTAAAGGAAACTCCTAATTTTTTGGAGAAGATGCACATGCAGGGCAGCTGTTACTGTATGGAGTAATGGCTGCTTGTTGATGCAATGAATTGAAGGTTCCAGGTCTTGAGTTGATGCTGAAATTCTAGGCTCCAACAACTGTAAGAGCAGTAAAAGAAAAGGGGAAAGTTTCAATAGAAAAGTGGTATGAGATTTGGCTTCCTACGACTGGGAGGAATGAGGAAGGGTTTTAGGTGTTTATATATAGGGGATGAGAAAGGAATTAAACATGGCCAAGTGGAATTATTTGGGGATCCAAGTGGAGATATTTGGGATTAGGTGGCATACAGGAAAATCATATTGTTATATATATATTAACACTGACAGTAGTCGTCTGCTTCCAGAAGTTCAATTATTATTATTATTGACATATTTAAAATGGACCGTACGCGCATCTCGGGCCTCGGATTTTGACACTCAATATCTTGATTTGATCGTCTCAGAACGACGATCAATATGAGTATCATATTGATGTACTTTTAATCGGGTTTGGATGCTCAAAATTTTTTTCGAGATACGGTTTCGGTTTGGGTTTAAATTTTGCAAAATTAAAATATTAAACGATCTCCGATTGACGAACGGTCGATTCCGTTGGTCTTTTTTCATCGAATCGGATTTTATGACGGTCTCGGTTTGTTTCGCGATTCCCGAATTTGCGTCGCGGTTTTTTCGGGCACGCATTACGATGCAATTGATTTTTGGTCGATTTCGCCCGAACGACTTTTGATTTATGATCAATTGATCGATTTAGGTTGTCTAATGTTGCCAGATAACTTTATTGGGTTAATCGGACCCTAATCGGGTCGGGTTCGAATTTAATTGAGAACTGGATGTTACAAAAATCCTATATGTTTTTTTTATCGAAAACTTGCTATTGGTCAAAGGAAATTGATCTCTCCCATGAGCGGTGCCCTTAACATATGCCAGATTCGCAAGTAATGCTAAGGAGTTGTCCACTCTCTAGTTCGAGAATTCTGTAGTAAAAATTGGATTCCAAGAATCGACCATCCAAACTCGATGAACCAACGCATTCTGATCCACCACAAGCATAAACAGACACGGGTAATGGTCTCCCAACGCTCCTAAACCTGTCTAATCGTCCAGAATCAATCTAAACAACTATCCGCTGCCAACCACTAGCTGAAGCAGACCACCCAATTTTACAAGACCATAAGAATGTTCACCAAATGAAGGAAGGTGTGTGGATATTGCTATTGCTGACCTTCAAAGATCCCTAAATATCATAAATTTTACGCATCAGGCGACATGCCAAATCATCACGACATGCCAAATCATCAGTACTCCCCCATAATCTTAGCACCCACTTAGCTAGAAGTGCCTTGTTTATGCATCAAGTTTCATAACTCCAAGGCCTCCATCTTTTTTGAACTTCGTGACAATTTCTCAATCAATGTAATGAATCTCGCTTTTCTCCTGCTTCTCATCAGCCCAAAAGAATCTTCTCATGATGTTTTCAATCCTTTGTAGATGATACTGTTTTCTTTGTCGAGGATGGTGATGTGGTTGCAGAGGGGATGTCCATCATTCTTGAGTTGTTTGGGCTTCTCTTGGGGTTGAAAATTAATGTTATATCCTCTTTTGTGCCTTTTGGGATAGATGAGGAGGAGGTGGCCTCTTGTGAAAGTACCTTGCGAACATAGCGTACCTTATCACATACCTTGGATTACCATTGGTGGGCGGGAGGTGGGGACAATTTGAATGACACTCGGTTATTGAGAAGTCGGGGAAGAAGTTGGCAAGTTGGTAAGCTATGTGTCTGTCAAGAGGTGGTCGCCTTGTGCTTTTAAAGGTGGTACTCTCAGCTATCCCATTGTTTTTCCTTCCTATGTGCCTCCTATCTGCTGCGGTGAAGGGTTTCGGGATTCCTTAGTTGCACTCGAGAATCGTCCCAAAGCTGAGCTTCTTCTACCAGTAGCAACCATTTGAGCTTTGTGGCTGGCTAGAAATGGTGAACTCTTTGCTTCGCAACATTTTTATTTTGAAAATGTAATTCTCATTCCAAGACTCTCCTTGAGTCATGACTTCTATACGTCTTTCTTCCTCACCTTTTTTAATATATTTGGGGTGAAGGGCCTAGCGTGTCTCCCCCTTTTTTGGACTAAAAAAAAGATATATTGGCCACATGAACCATTTCTCTTGAAAAAGTTAAAGTGGCCACATGTTCCCACCTTTGTTTCAGAGTGGATTTAGATTTTTTTACTGTAAGAGGACATCATGTAACATTGATTTTGCCAAATGTTGTTTCTGACACTTCGAAGAAAGATATATTTGACTGCATCAAAGAATCTGTTCTATTAGTTTTAGATAGCAACTGTTACCTTAATTTATGAAATCTGTCATTTGGGAGTCCTGTTTTATGAATATTTACTTTGAGGTTCCTCTTTCAGTTCATTGACTCTTGAAGGTGTTCGAAGAGTATTAGAAAAGGATCTCGGAATGAAGCCTTTTGCATTGGATGGTCATAAAAAGTTTGTAAAACAATGGATGGAAAAGGTATGCATTAATATCTCATGGTTCTTCGTATGTCAGCTGTCACCAATGGTGAATACCCTTTTGTTTGATTGGGTAAGATAAAACATGGTACTTTTCTCGATCCTTCTAACTTCATTCTTTTTTCCTACCCATTTTCTATACTTGAAATGTAATTATGGCAATTTTTGAACTTCACTTACAAAATAATACTTATATGTATATAGCATGCCTAACCCGAGATTAATGGTTATGGTATCTATAAAAAGTAGTTGCTTGGTAACCAAAGTTGATATTTAATATAAACAAACAGATACGCTGCTTCATAATATTTTTTTTAAGAATGCTCTTTATAATTTCATGAGTTGTTGACCATAATGCTAAGTTTAAAGAGCCATTCATCCATACTGTTAGAAAATTTTTATAGAGCTGAAGAGATATGACCATCGATAATATTACACTAAATAATTGTCGTCTCAACTGGGAAGGAACATCTTATGCTGATTTTAAAACATTGCATGGTAAGTTTGTTCTTTCTAGAATGATTTATATATGTTCTTGATTGATTGCATCAATATTTTTGGGTTCCTTGTCCTCTATTGAATAAACCGAGATCCTCGTTTGGTGACACAGACATACTTGACATGTGGGTGATTATTGTGTTCATGTGTAGCAATTAGTGTTGTCAAAGGCATGAGGCGTTCTAAGGTGCTATGGGTCGAAAACGCCTGAGGTGCTAGGCACTTTCCTGAGACAATCGAGGTGCTAAAGAAATATTGTGTGTATATATAAATATATACACATTAAATTATTTGTATTACTTATACCAAATAAAAATATACCACAAGTGTTTCACTAGCATGCAATGAAGATCATTCGGACATATATTAGAAAAAATAAAACTCCAAACACTTCTAGAAATAATTTGAACGTTCAAATTGCATAAACAAAAGTGAAATAAATAACTAAAAATTGAAATGCCTATGGATCTGTAAGTTCTTCGACCTTCGTCTTCATCATCAACAAAATTGACATCACCAACATCGTCTTCATCTCCACCTTCATTCCCCTCAATCTCTTCAATTTCTTCTTCTTCATTGTCATGTGAAGTAACAACTCGTCTTGAAGTAGATCTCGTAATAGGTGCTCCATGCCTTGTACATTGTCGCGTATATGTTTGTGCCTCTGCAACTCCAGATGCTCTTGCTACATCTCCCCGTGTCAATATATCTTCTTCAAAGATAAATCTTCCTCTGCAATATTTGTCTCCATTTCACCTAGCAACCATTCATTAGCATCATCAAAATGAAGAGCGATCGGATCTATGGTGTCTTGTAAGTAATATCGATCCTTCAAAGCCTGGTCATATTTGATGTACACCAAATCTTGCAATCTTTGATGTTCAAGCATGTTTCTTTTCTTTGAATGATCTGTAAAATTGTCCGCATCTATTAGGGTTAAAATTAAAGACCCAAAATTTCAAATTACACAAAATTACTTACGTGCTCAAATACATTCCAATTACATTCACACCCAGATGAACTGCATGCCAAGCTCAGAATCTTAGCTAGACATTGCAAGTTTGGAGCTGAACTTCCAAAAGAGTTCCACTATTCCACTACATTATCATATGAAGATGTTAGCATCAAGAATTGAATCAATTTAAGTGCACCACATTATACTGGGTACTTGAAGATTTTGAGTTTCTTGATCGAATGACCATTGGATTTCCTAAAATTCCCTCAGCATTTTTGTATGAGCTTAATTCAATCATAATTTTATTTTGTACATTTACGTCGAGAACCAATCTTTGTATGCATTTATATAATCCATTGCATCAAATGCAGTGGATGGGTTGCCATAGTAGAATTCAGAGTTCAGAAAATGACTTGCATCATGTAATGGATGATGAAGTTGGCATTCCCATCTTTTGTCAATGATTTGAAATACATTATTGTACTTTTCTTCCTTTCCATTGGATATTTTCTCAATTGCTTCCTTTGCACGATCCATAATTTCATAAATGTATCCCATTGCAGGTTTTCGCTCACTACCAACAAGCTGAAGAACTTTAACAAGAGGTCCCATATATTTAAACATGCGAAGTACATAATTCCAAAATGAGGACATCAAAATGATATCCATTGCCTTCTTGCCCTTGGTTTCCTTGGCCCATTTGTTAGTAGCCCATTTCTCTGAAGTAAACATGATCCTCGAGGGACTGCAAAGAAAGAAATGTTGTTGAAAATCGAGTCACACCACGACGAACCAATTCCTTGTCATTCATAAACTCCCTCATCATGTTCAAAAGCCCAATGTGGTTGTAAATGTAACCCGCAATCGCAATGGCTCTTTCAAGATTCCTCATAATCGTCGGGATTTTGCCAATATCCTCTAAAATAAGATCGATGCAATGTGCCGCACATGGAGTCCACTACCTATATAAAAATGGTAGGTGGATGTAACATTAATCTCAAATAATTCAATAGCTATAGTCAATAAAAATAAATATATACATGCTAAAACATAATTGCTTCCATTGTCAGTTATGACTTGTACGATATTTTTGCTCCACAAACATATCAAGTAGCTCATAAATCTTCTCTCTTGTCTTCGCATATGCCACCCTAAACCCTTTCATTTCTCATATCGGTCCAAGCATCATGCATAATAGAACATCCATACTTTCTCCAAGTTTCTTTGTGCCAATTCATCAATTTAGATGTGTAATCATTCTCAATGCGAAGTAATGCGACTCTAAGCTCATGGTATGAAGGTGGCTTCAAGTTAGGACCATACACTCCAATAGCTCGAATCATATCCTTGAAACATTACAGCTTTGCCGCATTAAATGGTGTACCAACACAATAGAAGAAGCAGGCTATATGTTGAATAGTTCTGGGTCACATATCTTTGTCATAAGCCTCCACTATAGAAGTTTGTCTCATTGGAGCTTTTCCTCTCCCTTTTGCTACTTTCATAGTCACAAATGAGTACACCGCTCCTTTGCCCTTTTTTGTATGTTGCGAAATAGAATTACTATTGTTGCTGGGACAAGACAAGCCCTCTTCCCAATTCGAATTGCATTTTGTTCCTCACATTCGTCATCATCATCATCATCATCAAAATTCATGTCATCGACATCGATGTTCCCACCTTCAAAAGAATCATTTGGAGACTTCCTCTCATTCATATATGCTCACAATTCTTCCTTCACCCATGGAGGGCAATTCTTACAAGCTACAACATTCTTGAAGATCCTATTTGATGTTGTTTGGCCCTATGGATTCCTCCTTTAGTGGTCTTCTCACAAAACATGCATGTCACGCTGATTGATTCTTTTTGATCTTTCAGATAATTGTGCATTCATGCAATATCTTTCTTTTTTTGATGAAAACGCGTTGGGTAGTCACCCAAGTTGGGAGACACCGCCTCAGTATATTCATTAGAGAAAAAGTGTTACATTAACGAGAAGCCCAGAAATTGTAAAGGGCTTTACAACGAGACAGCACATTCTCCGAATAGAATCTCTGGTTGTTGGAAATAAGGTTATTCGTCCTAGCCAGATAGTCCAGAGAGTTGCCAAGACAAGGGAGACATCATCCGTGGAGCTGCACCCTACCGTACGAACCGACCTCCAAAACGCCGCCGTGTCATTTGTCTTGCGCCAGGGTAAACCCAACTCCCTCCAAATCCCAGCTGAGAATGTACACTTGAAAAAGATAAGTTCTGCATCCTCCTGCTGGCACTGACGTCTGTCACATGTCGTGTCCTACACTCCGAAGAGACGCACCCGCCTAGCTTTGTCACATAAGCGGTCTCTTCTCTAGCACTATAGAAAGATCTTGACCCTACACGAAATCTTGGCCGCCCACACCACCTTTAAGTCCCGCGTAACCTCCAGGTCTTGCGCCTCAGTTGACTGCCTCAGTTCCTTGTACGCCTTCTTCGTAGAGAACTTCACCCCCTCCCACACATAGTGATCGACATGATCTGCAGGGACCGTCGATGCGAGAACATCCGACGCCGGCACCTCAGATTGCATCATGAGAAAGTCATCTAGCCTCTGATCAGATAACTCACTGGTGAACTCCGGATCCCACTTGCCGGACCCCAACACTTGGCAGATTACAACATCCCGCGAAGCCGCAAGAGAGAACAACCTCGGAAACCTTTCGTTGAGTTTCCCCTCACCAGTCCAGTGGTCGGCCCAGAAGCAGAACAAATAGCCATCCTCAACCTTCGGCCGTAGCTTCTGCACAAGGGCCAGGAGAATTTCCCGAACACTAGATTAAAGCGGCGATTCCCATCGCACTCTTCCCGCCGCCAGCTCGCCCCGCACGCCGTATACCTTACGGATGCACTATCTTTCTTGGAAGTCCTTTTTTAACCATGTCACGTCAATTTCCCATAGCCATTACTAATACATATGAACATACAATCAACATTTTAAGAGTCCAACATAAATATTTACATAGACACTGTGATAAGTATCTATAAGAATGCCATATATTTTTTATAATTGTGACATCCACATGTTACTGGCTGGTGAACTCAGCCGTCTATCCCCCTTGTGCCCACCATACCCTACAAACACAGGGGTCTCGTTGCCCGGTCAGCGAACCTGGGGGGACTAGGGGGTGTTGGGGGGAGCATATGCGCCCCCTTGTGGGGGTTGTAGGGGACAACGCTCCCGTCCCAAAACAAATTTTCTATATGAATTTTCAGATCCATCTGCATTCGAGATTGCTACCTAAACAATATTCGTGCAGAAATCAGATAAAAGGAGGAGGCGGAGACCTAACCTAAAAAGATTAGGGTGATGGTGTTGAATCCGATGTTGACTCTAGGAGGAACACGAGAATTATGGAGGAGAAACCACAAGACAGAGGAGCTAATGGTGGTGAGTAGGGCGATGGAGATCGCAAGAGGTTGCATGCGTGGAAAGTATTTCGAAATAGGCTGCAAGGGAGGGTTTGTGATACGAATGGTTTGAGGGTTTTCTTTAAATCTAATCGGATCTCCAAGAGGTATTCGATTAGACAGCTTAATTTTCTATTAGGCTCTCGCCCGAGCGCCTCACGTTTTCCGTTAAGGTGCTCGCCTCTGTTGCGCTTACCAAATCGCCTCGACGGACTCCTAGCGAGGCACCATGGCCTCGCCTCGCCTGAGCGCCCAGATGAGTGCCTGGCTCACTTTTGACAACGCTGGTAGCAATACTGTGCTCTTTATATTGTAATGAATTGTTGAATACACTACTGCCTTAGCTTAAAAAGCCATTCATCCATGCCGTTAGGAAATTTTTATAGAGCTGAGAGATGGCTGTAAAGAACGATCTTTATAATATTTTAAAAAGGAATATTATGACAAATAACCAGATATACTCCTTTATAATATTTAAAAAGTTTGCTCTTTGTAATGCGATGAAATGTTGAACATAATGCTTAGCTCAAAGAACCACTCATCCATGCCATTAGGAAATTTTTTAAGAGTTGAGATATGGCCATCCATAACATTACACAACACACTTGTTGTCTCAACTGAAAAGGAACATATTACATTGATTTAAAAACTTGGCATGGTAAATCGGTCCGTTCTAGAGCGATTAATTTACGTTATTGATTAATTGCATCGAGATTTTGGGGTTCTTAGTCATTTATATGATAAACCAACATCTCTCTCTGGCGACCTTGACTTACTTGACTGGTAAACGATTATTATGTTCATGTAGCAAACACTTCTTATGTTCATGTAGCAACACCGTACCACTGTTATGTAGATGATTGGTTGTTGATGATCTGATTATTTGGCATCATACTATTTTTTAGAAGCCAAAGGATGAGCACCCGACATTAGGTCTTTATCCACACAATAAAAAACATTACCATGGTTGAAACTCTTACAGATTAAGGACATCCACAACATATATAATGCTTTCATGTTATTCACCGGTTTCTCTGCATAATACCTCCCACTTTTGAAAATCATAGTATTCTTCTCGTTCCAAATAACCCAAGGGAATGCTAACGACCATCTTATAATCTCTCCTGTATACGTGCTCCCCCAATATGAATTATTTAAAGCCTGTTGGTGGGTCCACCAAGGTCCTTGTACTCTTGGACGTCAAATCTGCCATCTGTTCCTCTGTGCTCGTCTGCCACTGGGACGATGAAGCGATTGGACATGTGAAACGAGTATCTATACTACAGGTATGCTCCCATTAAACTGTTTTGTAATTATTACCGTGGTAAACCAAGGATAGTGCTGTGGTCATATAGTGTATAGTATAATTGTGAAACTTTTTCGTTAAGGCAAACTAAATGGCAAGATCATATGCAACATCAACTTCCTGACCAATACCCATGTCATTAGAAATAATATTTGTCTGCATAGGCTCATGATAAGGAATTACCTTAGATAAATATGTAGGCTTTGGCTTAGAAGGGTTCACGATATTTATATTGAATCTTGAACCTGCTGTGATCCTGTAAGTCTGTAATCTCAATAGGTGTTCGAACATGTGATAACAGAGGTATAATCTTAAGGACATTCTCTACGGGACCAATCAAAGCCCACGCCTATGCAGTAGACATAGCATAATAACCTTGCAAACGATCCTATCCATGTTGTCATGATAGCGATCAAGGTAACACCATCCTTTCTTATTCCAGGCATAATCTAGAAAACAACACACTTGATTGCTCATAGAGCAAGTTTGTCCCTTTAAACTCCAACAATAACAAAGCCTTTTCCCACATTAAGCAGGGGTCGACCACATGGATTCTTTGCCTCCATTCAGATCTATCATGGGTCATTCATGGGCTTAGATATAAAATAACTAAGATCCCTTTGAATAATTTCATTCATACACTTCTTGGGCCTTCCTCGCACTCTCTTAGCTGGCTCAACATCTTAAAACCTGCATCTCCCAACTGGTGCATCAGCCGACTTCTGTTGCAAATGGTCAAACCACCTTAAGGGTTTTCTCGCATCTTATCCTCGATCGGAGCTACACTAATTTTTCTTCTGGTCGCATCATTCCGAATTCGATCTTTACATGTGTGTCCACACATCGAACTTAGCATTTTCATTTCAACTACCACCATTCTCTGCACATGTCTATGGTTCACATGCCGACATTCAGATCCATAGAGCATAACATGTCTCACGACTGCTTTGTAAAAACTTTATTTTGATTTTCAAAGGAATTTTCTTATCGCAGAGAACAGTAAAGGCTCCTCTCCACTTTAGCCAACGTGCATTTATTATATTAGTAATATCTCCATCAATTTCTCCATTGTGTTGCAAAGTAGATCCCAAGAATCTAAAGGATGTCTATGGCCCTGGATCTTTTCAGTGAGATGTCTGGTCTTTTCAAGAATGTGGACAAGTCGAAGGTTGTCCCTTTCGGCCTCTCGGTGGAGGAGGCGGAAGCATGTGCGCGGGTTTTGGGGTCCGACTGTGGCTCTCTCCCGATTGACTATCTAGGGATGTCCTTGGCGGTGGGAAGAACAAGGCTAAGGGATTGGCTCAGCGTCACGGAGAAGGTGGAGGCGAGTTTGATTGGATGGAAGGCGGCCATTCTCTCTAGGGGGGACAACTTGTCCTCTTAAGGGCGCTTCTCTCCTCCATCCCTGTTTACTTCTTATCTATCGTTGGCTACCGAAGGGGAAACGCAAGCGCCTTGAGAAGCTTATGCGGGGATTTTTATGGGGCAAACATGGGGAGGAGTTAGGGGGTTTGCACTTGGTGGAATGGGGACAAATCACGCTGTGCAAGAACGAGGGGGGATTGGGGGTGCGGAGTCTGCAACATGTTAATGACACATTGCTTCTTAAGTGGGCTAACAAAGTTTGGGGCCTTTAGCAAAGTTTTGCGCGAGATATACGACATCAACGGGGCGACGCCGACCGCGAATGGGCCGGTGGGGTCCCCAATGCCATTTTGGAAGGGGGTGATAGAGGTCTTCTATAGATATTTATCCCTGTTTAGGCCGGTGATTGAAAATGGTGGTTCCTTCAAATTCTGGACTGATGATTGGACCGGGGGGGGGGGCTTATGCTCGTGGTTCCCTCACCTGTTCGCGCTGGCGACTGATAAGAGTGCTTGGGTCGCATCTTGTTGGTCGGACGGTAACTGGTTCCCGACATTCGCTGCTAATTTCTCGGATCAAAGACTCGAAGATTTTCTTGCCTTGTTGGACTCTATTATGGGTGCGGGGTGTCCTACTGAGGGGAGGGATCATTGGGCGTGGCCTATGGGCCCTTTCTCGACGAGGAAGGCCTATGGGGCGATTTGTAGGCCCCCACCCTCGAGCTCGGAAAGTATGATTCGTGACTGCGGTTTCTTCTGGGGTCTCAGGCTCCCTGAACGGATTGGTTTCTTCCTCTGTCTTTTTCGTAGGCAAAGATTGATGACGAGAGATCGACGTGCTAGATTACTGGGCTCTGTCTCTGATAGGTGCGTTTTGTGCGACTCTGCGATAGAGTCCCTTGAGCACTTTTTCTTCAGATGCCCTAAAGTGACTTTGATCTGGGAAGACACAAGAATGGCATGGTTATGCACTTCCGATTTGGCTTCCTTTTGTGGTTCGATGGTGGCAAACATAGACAGAGATAGGCGAGGGACCCTTAGGTTCGTCGCAATTTTGTGGGCAATATGGTTGAGCAGAAATGCAGCTCTTTTCTCTGGCCAACGCTTCTACAAGGAAAATGTGGAGGTGCATTGTGCGCAATTGGTGGATGACTGGGCTTTGTAGTTGCTTTGTTTGCTTGTTTCGTTTTCTCGTTTCCTTTGTAAACTCTCTGTTTACTTTTTCTTTATTTAATAAATGAGGCGAACACCATTGAGTGCCTTCCCCTGTTTTTGGCTTAAAAAAAGAATCTAAAGGATTCTCTCTTCTGAATGTTATCATCATCAATTTTCACTTCGATTCCTTCACCATTAGGGATGTAAACGAACGAATATGGATACAGATATAGGTGTTACCATATCCTAATCCATTTTAAAATACAGATACGAATACAGTATCTGGTACATTGCGGATATTAAAACATGCAAACCATATCCTTAAATACAGATACGAATATGGAAACAAATAGTCACGATTAGGATGCGGATATTTTAAGAACGAAAATGGATTATCTTGTGGATAATAAATGCCTTCTAAGGTTTAACGCTTACATTTAGTAGGATTGTTTGGTAAAGTTGAAACTAATAGCTAACTAAATCAAAATTAATAAACTACAAGACAACAAAATACAAAGAGGAAATATAATATTATACTAAGTTTAATAACTATATAATAAATGATTAAATAATATAGAGATGTATATTTTTCTTCCCATATTTGAAAATGACTCTAGATGCAATATATTGCAACTAATCCTATAATATATGTTGAGATACACACGTACAAGTTGTTGCATGTATATATAATATAAACACAGATTCAACAGTGCGGATATCCATATCCGTATCCGTCAAAAAATATGTAACCATATCCATATCCTCAAAAATTTTAAAAACAATATCCATATCCTTATCTGTATCCGCAAAATATCTCATATCCATATCTATATATGTATCGCTAAAATAAAAAAGTCGTATCCCTATCTTCTTAAAAACAGATACGATGAAGGATAGATACAAATATATCCATATCCAGTTGCATCCCTATTCACCATTGCTTCAGTCAAAAGTGCATTATATATATATATATATTCAGTTTTAGCCCTACATATACGAAATCCTTTAATCTCCAATGCAAATCTTCAGACCTCAAGCTTCTCAATTTGCTCCATCTCTAGTATAGTCAATCAACACAATATCATCAGCGAATTAAATATACCTAGGTATCTCATCCTGAATGTGACTTGTCAACTCGTCAATATTCAAAGTAAAAAAGAATGGATTCAAAGCTGAACCTTGATGCTGACCAATGTTGATGTCAAAATAGTCACTCTTCCCGGCCTAGATCCTTACACAAGATGAAACCCTATCATACATATCTTTTATGAGGTCGATGCATAGTATATGTATCTATTCTTCAAAACTCTCCAAAATATCTCTCATGGGACAGAATCATAAACCTTCTCCAAATCAATAAAAATCATATGGATGTTCTTCCTTTTAGCTCTATAAATCCCCATTGTTCTCCGCAACAAGTGGATGACTTCAATAGTTGAGCGACCTAGCATGAATCCGAATTGGTTTTCTTTTACTTTGAAAATTTGCCTCAACATTCTTTCGATCACACATTCCTAAATTTTTATAACGTGACTCTTTATCTTGATACCTCTGTAATTGAATAATTCTGAATATCTTCCTTTGTTCTTATAAAGAGGCACCATGATGCTTCCCCTCCAATCTTCGTACATTTTTTGCTTTGCCAACTAACATTGAATAAATTTGTAAGCTTAGTCAACCAATTGGCTTCTTCCTGGGGTTTTTTCTGGCTTTTGGCGAATGCTACGGAATGTGTGTGGTTATATCTATGAGGGTTGCGCTCTTCCGTTTGCGTTGATCTGGGCGTTGTGTTGCAATCGGAATAATGCCATTTTTTAGGGGAATGTTTTTCATTCTGAAAATGTACTGGAACATTGTAAGGCGCTGTGTAGAGTGTGGGCGTTATAGCGACGGGTACATGTAATACTTCTCCTCTTCTTTTTCTCTTTTCTTTTTTATTTAATACTTAGTGGTAGATCCTAACTTGGGAGGCAACCCATGCTCTCTCAAAAAAAAGTCAAACCATGCTCACTTAAAGCTCTTCATACTTCTATAAGAATGTCATCATGTCCTACATCTTTCCCAGTCTCATAACCTTCAAAGCATCCTCTACTTCCTTTGTATTCTTCTATAGCTTGCATGATTCAAGTAACTTTTACTGCCAGCTAGATCTCCCAAAGTGATATCTTTATTTCTTTCCCCAATGAAAAGCTTAAGGAAATACTGATTTCATCTAGTTTCTATATCCTTCCGAGTTCCGAGTAACAAGCACATGACCTTCTTCATCCTTAATGCATTCACTTGAGAAAGGTCTTTGGTCTTCTTTCTCTTGCTTTGACCAACCTGAATATATCCTCTGGCCCTCCTTATATTTGAGATTTTTGTACAAAACATCATAAGATTTTGACTTAGCTATGCTTACAGCCTTCTTCCTTCCTTCTTCGCTATTTTGTTGTTTGTGACAAATTTCCTTTGTTCTATCCACAGACATAGCTTTAAAGCATGCATTTTAATTATGAGTTTCTTTCGCACCCCTCTACTACACCACCAAGCCTTCTTTTGTCCTGGAGCTCCTCCTGCTGGACTCGTGTAGCATCTCTCTAGCTACCCTTCGTATACAGATGCTATCGCCTCCCACATCTTGTTTGCATTCCTTTACAATCCCAAGATAAGTCTTCTAAAATCTTCTCCCTGAAGCTTGATTGTTTCAATTGAAGATTCCACCATCTAGTTTTAGTGATATTGAAAACCCTCCTTTTCTTTACAAGCACTTTATTTGCACATCCATGACTAACAAGCGATGTTGCGTTGTCAAACTCTCTCATGGGATTACTTTGCAATCTTTGCAATTAAACCGATCTCTTCTCCTCAACGCAAAGTAATCTATCTGTGTTCTAGCCGGGCACCGTTATAAGTAATTAAATGATCCTCCCTCTTCTTGAAGAGAGTGTTTGCTATGAAACATCATAAGCCGTTACAAAAACCAGAATGATGGGGCTGATGGGGAGGGTGGTGGTTGAGAGCGAGAGAAGGAATGGGGAGAGGACCACACTCAATCGAGAGATCCGAGGTGCCACCGTGAGAAACTGATGTGGGACATCCTCCCTTGAGGAGGAGGAGAAGCTCGAGGATGTTGTCATGGAGGACCTCATGATAGATGGGCCGTGGATTACGATTGAAGCAATGCGGGCGGCAAGGCAAGACCAAAGGCATCAAGAAACATGGTGCTACAAATGCGGTGCTAAGGCTCACATCTCAAGGAATTGTTCGACCTCCCAACAACTTTGTTTCGGTGTTGGTTGGTCGGGGCACCGTTGAAAGGAGTGCCTGGAACGAAGGTCGAGGTTGATGGAGACTGAACTTGTCGGGTTGCGGTACTGGTGGATTCGACATGCGTTCTGAATAGTGGTTTGGCCAACATGTTTAAGCAAATGGCGGTGGAAGAAAGGGATTACCCCGAGTTGAAAAAGATTGGGTTTTCTTGTACGCCGCTGGTCGAGAATCGTTGAGATCATCTGGTTACCAGGAGGATAGATGTGCGTGAGGGGATTATCATTAGCCGGTACGAGGTTGGTTGCTGAGGGAGTGTTGGAGGAGGGGCTTCCACCGGAGCTAAAGGCAAGATATGATGGAGGAAAACATGGTACTTAGATGGAACTTCGGAGACCAAAACACTGGTCTATAAACTGAGGGTATCATGCATCCCCTAAGATGCAGAAGCTTCTAGGTCTTGAAAGCAATGCTGGCAGAAATTGGAATTTGTGCGGGAACTGCTTTGCTCAGGGCTGAAGTCGGGTGAAGACACAGACGTGGTAGCACTGATAGGAGGTCTCAGGTCACCGCTGACCACACACATGGAGATGAAGGTCGGGAGGAGAAGTGTGCAATTGTGCCTGGAGGTTTTGAAGGTACTTTCTACGATCGGAGATGACCGATACGATGAAGACAAGGCGGCGAGGTCCTATCGACCGACGACAATCAGGTCCCAGGGAAAGCGCTGGAGATCGAAGTGATTTTTACGGCAGTAAAGGAGGATACCCTAGGTTGGGCGACCACTCCTTTTGGAATTTGTGCCTCTTCAACTCCTCACACGATGCTTCCACTCCAAGATCCTTGAAATCCCGTGATTTTAAGTGGGACGACTGCGGGTTCACATAACCCAATAAATTTAACAGGCCGTAGCCTCATCCTATGGATTCAAATCTCTCGAACTCTCAATGGCAGAAGGGGTCTAGATTCCATAACCCGACTAAACATGCCAGGCCATATTTTCCTCAGGACCGGTCCCTTCGAGGGGTCAAATTGTATTTGCTCAAGGTGGTCCGTCTCATCCCAGAACAGACCCGATCCCCACCGTAAAAGGACCCAGCTCCCACTTCGGGTGGCGGTACCTTGCTTCATTTTGGAATGGTTGTCCCGATCACATTGGTGGTAAGACAAGCTAGGAGTATGACCTCTCCCTCAGGTCGTGGCGGGTCTACATGGAAAAAAGATTGGTTTTAGTGGAGGTTCTGGAGGGAGCCTTAGACCAACAGAACTTGTGACAAAGGGGAAATGGAGGAGGGGGAACTTGAGCTCGTGAGCGAGACAAGCACACACACAAGCGTTTAGTGTAAACGTAACACCAATTGAAAGGAAAAGGCACCAGAAAGGGTCATTGCGAACATCTACAAGAGACGATTTCCGATCGAGCACGTTAAGCATGAAGGGCAACAGATGAAGTTTTTCTCGTGCAAGTTCCTGGGTATGGAGGCCTGCGATTAGGAGTCACTGCAAAGTGAACTTAACTGAGCTTTGTCAGAAAGGGGTGCTGTGGTAGCTGTGGGGATCACCTTGGAGAGTAGGGGGATCAACTAGCCTTGATAAAGAGGTAAGAGAAGTCACCTTGCAGAGTCAAAATGCGGATCACAGGCAGTACGACTCAAGCATGGCAGAAGGGGACTAAAAAAACTTGGCTTTCGAGGTGGTGGTACATGTAGTTGGAGTAAAGGTAACAGGGGCTTCCCCCACGGTTTTCGAATGAAAATCTTATCATGGAATGTGGGGGGGGGTGGGTCAATTAGAGAAGCGCCGAAGCGGTTGACGATCAACTCTTTGATGGCTACATGGAAGGTGGAAGTGGCGTGCTTACAAGAGATCAAGATTGCACTGTGTGATTCAGTGATATGGAATTCCATTTCCGAACACCATCTCAGTGATTTGTGCTTGCTAAGGGTAGCTTTAGAAGGTCCTAGTTGCATGGAATGGTGATCTATTCACCTTGGTGAATGAGATTGTACTGGCTCGGTCAGCTACAGTGATTCTTGTTGCAGGAGGGGCAAGCCAGCTTCATGGTCACATCAGTTTATGGCATTGCAGGGGCGTCGTCGAGTACATACTTGTGGATGAGATGAGGGAGATCAGAAGCGGATTTCCTGAGGAGGTGTAGTTTGTGGACGGTGACTTTAATGCCACTTTGTTTGTAGAGGACAGACCATGAGATAGAGGTATGTAGGTTCCTGGCTCTAGCCTTTTGCAGATGTGGTGGTGGAGCTGACATTGAGGTTGTTAATGCGGCTAACTGCAAATACACCTGGAGGAACTCCTCGTCTTGATCATGCATTGATCGCATTGTTCATGAATCGACCGCATGGGCCGTATATGCGATTGCATATGCTCGTTTGGGTATGCAGTCCGAAATGATTTTCATGAATATGTGCATTATGCGTCCTCCTCGCACATGCGACCTGCATATCCTGCATCTGCATCGCATACTTCTATAACATCTCCAACTTTTCAATCCTCTCATTCATGTGCTTAATTCCATAGATCTGCCTCTTCCTCCATCCAATTGTAAGAATATGACATGCATTTGTATACAATTGTAACGCGTTATACCATTGTACATGCAATGTTTTATATTTATCTCATGTATTGTTTTCATGAATATATGCAATGTATCATCAAATATTTCAATATATGTTGATTGAGGTTTTGCTCATATACTGCATGTATGTGTAATGAAATTTTGTTATTATGAATCATCTAATATGCGGAGTATTTACGGCTAAAAGTTGTTTTTATTAAATGTTAGGTACTTAAAAGTCATATACTCAACTATCTAACATGAACCATTTTTTTAGTTGTTCTTTAACTCCACTTAGATGCATAAATTCAGTAGTAATAATATTCATATATATATATATATATTTAAATTTAAAATTAGAATACCGTGAAGAACTGCATATACCTCGCATATGCCCCTGCTTACCACTTATTCAGTATTCGGTGACCTGTCCGAACGCATACGCATACCGCTTTCCCGAACCGTGGTTGAGGCAATGGAGCAGTTCAACGTGGCGACGGTTATCTCTCTCCCCAGATTTAGATTGTACCATGCATTACTATGCCTGGATACTTGTAGTGGGAGAGAAGCATCATCTTATTTCAGGTTCGAGTACTGCTGGATGATGGATGATATATTTCACGAGATGGTCTTTTCATTCTAGAATGACCTTGAGGTGGAGGGTCAGCTACTGTTAGTCTCACCACAAAGTTATTGACGCTCTGTTGGCTATTGATGGGTTCTAGGAAAGACTCTCGTGCGGCCTGGGAGTTGAGGGGAAATGAAGCCCAAGAGGATTTGGTAAGACTAGACATAATGGAAAACTATAGGGAGTTGAATGAGGAAGAAGTTGGCGAGCAAGGGGGGGGGGTTGTCCAGAAGATCCGTGAGGAGGAAGATAGGTAGATGGAGCTGGAGTGGATACAGAGTTCGCATTAGAAGCGGCTGAAGGAGGACATTAACACAAAGTACTTTCACGCGGTGGCAAATGGAAGGCGGTAGAGGAACTTGATTCACTCGGTTGAAGTTGGGGAGAGGTGATCAGCATGGAGGAGGAGATCGCGATGGTGGTTACATGCTATTTCAAGAGCATGAGCACATGGTCTACACACGATAGCTCTTGACGATTGGGGCTTGGGTAAATCATATCTCTCCTTAGGAGTTTGAGCTTTGACTAGACCCTTTACTTTGCAAGAGGTGAGGGAGACTATTTTTGGCCTGAATGTTGATGGCTACCTTAGACTAGATGACTTCTCGGTTTTTTCTTCAGGGAGTTTTGAGAGGAGATTGGTGGGGAAGTGATGGAGGTGGTAGCAGAATTTGCAGAAGGAAATTATGGGTTTGAGTGACTCGACAATTCCTTCATTTTCTTTCTCCCCAAGAGGGATGTTGCTATAAATGTTGAGGACTATTGTCCGATTGCTATTTCAAACACGGTTTATCTGATAGTATTAGAAGTGTTGGTGAATCAAATGCAGGGGGTGCTTAGCAGAATTATTTTGCCTGTGCAGGTGTGTTTTTACCGGGCATACAACTCATGGACAATGTGGTCTTGGCATCGGAGATTATTGCAAATTGGTGCAGAAGGAAACAAAAAGAATTTCGTGGAAGGTGGATTTCTCAAAGGCATACGACTATGTGGACTGACGCTTCATGTGAGTGTCACTCTACAGGCGTGGCTTCCCAGACGTATGGATAACTTGGATGAATAGATGCATTAAGACTACATCATGTTTGGTCTTGGTGAACGACCAACCAAAGGGGGTTAATTTCAGCTATAACGTGGGGTTCGTCAGGAGTGCCCACTGGCCCCTCTTCTCTTTGTTATTGCAAGTGATGCTTTGGCAGTTATGATTGAATGCGCGGTGATAGGGGGCTATGTTGTGTCTACTCAAGGGAGGAGATATCTATATCCATCCTCCAATATGCAGATGACACGATTCTATTTGCGGAGGGGCCTTGCAGAGTTGTAGGGGTCTCTCTACAATGCTCTATCTATTCGGGATGTCTTTGGTTTGAGGCTCAATACGCAGAAGTCAGAGTTCGTATCCTTCAACTTAGACGACCCGGAGGTGGAGTGGTGTGTAGGGTACCTTAGGTCTCCTCTCAGGGAGCTTCCAATACGTTACTTGGCGTGCCACTGGTAGACGGGCAAATGCGCTTGTCAGATTGGGTTGTCAGTAATTGAGAAATTGAAGTAGAAGCTTGCAGGGTGGAAATCTATATGCTTATCTAGAGGGGACATACTAGTGTTAATGCATTCGGGTCTATCGGCGATTCCCTATTTTCCCTCTTGTCCAACACCTAACGGTTGGGATCCGAAGGAGGTTAGAGGGCATCATGAGACATTTTTTGGTCCTCTTCTGGTAGTACGAATGGGCTGCCATTAGTGGAGTGGAAGACTGCTACATGCTCAAAGGATGATTGTGGTCTTGGTTTTGGTGTGCGCAACTTGGAGGAGATGAATAAGGCTTTACTCAGTAAGTGGATAATATGCATCTGGGGTGGTTGTGATAGTTTGGTTTTTGCATTGATCAGGACGATCCATGGCTCTGGTACCACTCCGTAGTCTCTGGGATGTTGGACATGCTCCTAACTTCTTCTGGCATGGCATCTGCAGTGTGGTGCGGGAGGTTCGCTCTTTCCTGAGATCGATTGTGGGGGGTGGTAATGGTTTTAGGTTTTAGACTGATGACTGGAGTGAGAATGGGGTGCTCGGGGAGATGTTCCCGCATCTTATGATGCTGGCTACTGATCCAAATTGCTTTGTGGCTGTTCTGTGGGATGGATACTTTTACTTCTCGCATTTTAGATCAGATTTTTCTAATCAACGGTTGGAGGAGCTTCTGATGTTGGTGGCGGAGCTGGATAGGGTAACTGGGCCTACTGAGGGTAGGGACAATTGAACCTGGTATGATGGGAGTTTTTCGATGGGCAAGGCATTGAATGGTACAACAATCTTCGACCTCGGGGGATGCATTGCAAACTGTTGGGGCATATGGAGCTGGAAAATTCCTGTAAGAATAAAGGTCTTTCTGTGTTTTGTTCAGGAGAGGGAGATGAAAGACTTGCTCGGCTTGTCAAAGTCGTCGATCCCACTTGTTATCGGTGCTGGGTGGACATTGAGGAAGTAGATCACTTGTTCTTTAAATGTGCGAGCTCTATGGAGGCTTGGAACTTGGTAACCGGACTATCTCCCATAGGGATAGGGGTATTGCGAATTTTTGGGAATCTGTTGGCAAATTTTGGCGCGACTCGGAGAGAGAAAGACCGGAGTGCGTCGCTCTGGTCTGGACGATTTAGCTGGCCAAAAATGTCATCATTTTTCGCCAGGAGAGATTCTACTGAGAATGTCGTAGCCCACGAGAGGGCTTTATCTGAGTCTTTGACCACGTGTTTTTCTGTTTTGTTTAAATACCTATTTACAGATGTGTAATTTTTATTGGTAATAAATAGTGAAGTCGATATCTGCTGAAGCTGAGAATCTTTGTCTTGAGGGGGACTAGGATGGCGACTGTGGGTGCGACTGCGAAGGAGAAGGCGGCGAGTGCGAAAGCGAAAAGGAAGGCGGTGGTCGAGTGGGGAGGGGATGAAAAGCGAGTTGTGGTGAACAGAGAGAGTCGTGTCGAGGGTGGTGGCGGGGAGTGGACTTCGGTTTCGCACAGGAAGCCCGGCCGTAGGTGCTTTCGTTGTGGAGTCAGGGGGCATGTTGCCTCCGTTTGTCCTCCTCCAAGGTGCTTCTCTTGTGGCCTGTCGGGTCACCGCCATGCTACATGCATGGCGTTTCGTGGAGCCGCTCGTGCATCTGCTTCCGCGGTTGTTCGTAGGGTACATGAAGGGCGGTGCAACGTGCGTGGGGCGGAGTTTATGCGCGGTGGAATTTCTTTTGCGGAGGTGGTGGGGAACGTGCGCAAGGATGATGCTAGTCCAAGGCATGTAAGGTATGTGGCTTGGACTTGGGGAAGTCAGTCGAAGGACGTGGCCCAGGAAGGGGTGGTCGATCAGGACTTGGACGTGCATGCATTGATCGGTTTTGCTGTAAGGGGCGTTGTCGATTTGGACGTGGTTCTTTCCCATCTTCGTGGGTTCCTGGGCGCAAGGCTCTCTGGAGATGTTGTGAAGCTGGATGCTACAAGGTGCTTCGTGCGTGGCTTGTCGGCCGACCAGAGGGCTCGTGTGCTTCGCAATGGTGATGTCGCGAACATCTGCTGGAGGCATCTTCGATTCGCGGATGGTGCCTGCTCTGAGGTAGAAGTGTGCGTGACGAGGGTTAAGGGCGTTCCCTTCCTGTCATGCTCGCTTGGATGCCTGAGGAAGGCTTTGTGGAGGCGGGGTACGGTCAGGGAGGTGTTGGACGACGGTCTCCGACCTGGGTTGCCTGTGGAAGACACGAGGATCCTGTTCGAATGCAGCAAGAGATTCCTCGACAGTATAGGGGGGAGAGAAGCACGTTCGCGGAGGTGGAGGTCGGCTGCTACTCTTTCATAGTGGAGTTGCTGATTGAGGAACCTCCGCCCTCTCCGGTGGTGCAGGCGGCGGAGAACGGCGGAGGGTCCAGGGACGCTTCGGGTAATGAGCTGGTGGTTGGTTTTCCGAGGGGTCCCCTCGGGGAGCGGATCGATCTTTTCCTGACGTGCGGCGGTTCGTTAACTCCACTTCGGCTCTGTTCATGCCGCCAGGCATATTCCTTTTGCATGGTGACGTGGCCAGGCGCCCCCATGTTGGTCGGCTGCGGTGTTGGAGCCAGATGCGGATATGGATTCAAAGATGCGGGATGAAGACTCGGACCGTATCGCGGATCCGCTTGTCGGGTCGTCTCCTGTTGCTGGTATGGGGGCCTTCCGTGGCTCGGGTTTCGGATGGGCGTGGTCGGATCCAGTGCTGCCTACTCCCGTTGTGACTTCCGGCAACTACGCGACGTGGTGTATACCATCTTGGGAGGTCCTTGGCGCGCAGGGGGATGCTTCGAAGGTGATCTCTTTCTCTCTTTTCTCTCATGGCTCGGAGGTGGGGAGTCCCCGGGCTCGGCTGGTGGCAGGGATGGTCGATGCGCCCTCCACTTCGGCCCCCGGCCCTCTTTCTCCCGGTGGCGTCGAGCGGGGTGCTGCGGACGTCTTTGCTGTGGAGATGGGTGATCTTGGCTGTGGCGAGGGGACGAGCGACATGAGAAGCGGCAAAAGGTACAGAAGGCAGAACAGAGCAAGGTCGGCGCGAGCGGAGGAAAGGATGGACTAGCCATTGAAGAGGCTCGTTGCGGAGATCGCGGGGGTGGCCAGAATCCTTGGGAGTTCCGAAGGTTCCAAATGAAGGTTTTGTCTTGGAACGTTCGCGGCCTCGGAGACCCGGATAAGCGGAGAACTGTGGGTTCAAGGTGCATTGAGTGGGGTTGCGACATCGTCATGCTTCAGGAGACGAAGCTCCAATCTATGGCGGATGACATATGGAGATCCTTTGGGGCGGGGGCCCTGGACCAGTTCTGTGCTCTCGACGCGGTGGGATCCGCGAGCTGCTGGTGTGGCGGTCTTCGGGATTGTCCTTGGACTCGATTCTCCGAGGGAGGCATGTGCTGACGGTAGTGCTCATTTGTTCAGATTCCTCCCTTCGTTTGGCGGTGTCCTCCGTTTATGGTCCTTGCTGTGGGGTGGCGAGGGAGGAGCTTTGGGATGATCTTCTGGACGTGGGAAGGACCGTGGTTGGTGATCCCTGGCTGATCGGGGGGAACTTCAACGTTACCCTTCTTTCATGGGACAGGCCTGGGGGTAGGGATGGCCAGGACCCGGGCTCGCTTGCTTTCGCGGACACCGTGGATTCGTTGGGCCTCGAGGTGTTGGATGCGGTGGACACCGCGTATACGTGGGAAGCTCAAATTCTAGGTCGCATCTGGATCGGTTCCTTGCTTCCAATGAGCTTTTGGAGGCCTTTGATCTTGCCTCGGTGGAGGCAAAGCCGCGGGGGTGCTCGGATCACAACCCAATTATTTGGTGCTCGGGGGAAGTTCCTGCGCAGCGGGGGTTGTTCAGGTATGAAAAATGCTGGCGGTTGGAGGATAATTTTAGGGGCTTGGTGGAGACGCATTGGTCGGAGGCGGTCGTTTCGGGGTCCGTTGTGTCTCGGTTTGCTTAGAAGCTTTCTTCGTTGCGGGTTCGGTTATCTGCCTTCAAGAGGGAGACTAGAGCGGCCAGATGTGCCGCAAGGGTGGGCGCGGAGGAGGTTATCCGACGTATCGACGCGCTTGGGGATCTCAGGGATCTCACGGACGAGGAGTTGTCCGACCGCGCTGCTGCCCAATTGACTGTTGCTCGGGAGGATGAGAAACACGTGACAGAGTGCAGGCAACGTTCGAAGAGCATGTGGCTTCGGGAGGGGGATGCGAATACCTCTTTCTTTCACCGTGTGGCTAGCGAGAGGCGCAGAGTGAATGCATTGCGGTCCATCGTCATTGGGGGGACTCGTGTTGAGGGAAATGCGGAGATGGGGAGTGCTATTGCGGAATATTTCAAGGGCGTGTCATCGTCGACTATCCCGAGGCTGTGGAGGTGGTTGGGCACGGGCACACGTGTGGTGGAGGGTGCGCACGCTGACCTGCTGGTTCGTGGGTTAACCTTGGAGGAGCTCAAGGATGCGATGTGGGATCTGAACGCTGATGCGGCTCCTGGCCCGGATGGATTCCCGGTGGCGTTTTACAAGGATTTTTGGGATCTTGTGGGCCATGAGGTGTTGGAGGTGGCTCTGGAGTTCTGTCAGGGGAACACGGGCTTCGACAGGATCAACCGAGCGCACATTATCTTGTTGCCCAAGTCGTCGACGCCGGCCTCCATTGACGACTTTCACCCTATTGCGGTCTCAAACGCCATCTATCTCATTATTGCGAAGGTACTCGCTACTCGGATGTGTGGCATCCTTGACGGTGTTGTCTCCCCGACGCAATCGGCCTTCATCCCGGAGAGACTGATTTCTGATTGTCTCACGCTTGCGTCGGAGATCATCGCGGATTGGAAGAGGAGGGATGTGCGGGGTATCCTTTGGAAGGTGGACTTTAAGAAGGCTTACGATAGCCTTAATTGGAGGTTCCTATAGTCGGTGCTTAGGAGGAAGGGGTTCCCAGAGATGTGGATTACGTGGGTGAGGCAATGTATCACCACCGCCTCGTTCTCTATCATGGTCAATGGGTGCCTGGAGGGGGGTTGGATCCAGCCGCGGAGGGGGGTGCCCCAGGGGTGCCCTCTTGCCCCTATGCTATTTATTCTGGCGGCTGATGTTCTCTCGAACTTTGCGGCTAGTATGGTCGGCAACGGCCTCTCGAGAGGCTACTCCAGGGGGATGTGCAGATCCCTATCTTGCAGTACGCCGATGATACGCTGCTCTTTTTGGAGGGGGATGTGGCGGAGGCGAGGGGGATGGCCGTGGCTTTGGAGGTCTTCGGTGAGCTTTCCGGGTTGGTCAAGAACGAGGCCAAGTCCAGGTTCGTGCCCTTCGGTCCTGCGGTCCTGGACAGCGGCGAATATGCGGTGGCCTTGGGGTCGGCGTGCTCTTCGTTGCTTATGGAGTACTTGGGGATGCCCTTGAACGTGGGGAGGACGCGGTTAAGGGACTGGTTAAGGGTGGTGGAGAAAGTGGAGGCGAGATTGGCGGGCTGGAAGTCCGCGATTTTATCGAGAGGTGGCCGGCTTGTTTTGCTTAAGGCGGTACTTTCGTCGATTCCGATTTATTTTTTGTCCAATCGGCGGATGCCCAAGGGAATCAAGGCTCCGTTGGAGAAGCGTATGCGCGTCTTCTTGTGGGGGAAGCGGGGGGTGGGTCCAGGGGGATCCACTTGGTTGGGTGGGAAGATGTTACTTACGGGAAGGATCAGGGGGGGCTGGGTATCAAGTCGCTCGCGCAGATGAACGATACCTTGCTCCTTAAGTGGGCGTGCAAGATTTGGGGGCCGGGGGAGGATTTGTGCTGCAATGTGGTGCAGATGATATATGATGTGGGGGGAGGCTTGCCTTCGCAGATCTGCCGTGTTACTTCCCCCACCAGGTTTTGGAGGGGGGTCGTGGAGGTGTTTTTGAAGAATATCGCGCTTTTTAGACCGGTGCTTGGTGGGGGAGAATCCTTCTCCTTCTGGACGGACGACTGGGCGGGAGGGGGACCCATTTGCTCCCGCTTCCCGCGGTTATATGCTTTGGCTGACGATAAATCTTGTTCGGTTGCGGCTTGCTGGTTGGATGGGATTTGGTGCCCAAGATTTTCCGCGAACTTCTCGGATCAGAGGTTAGATGAATTCTTAGCTTTGCTCGACGCTGTGAGGGACGTTGAGCGCCCTACTGTGGGGCGCGATCACTGGTGCTGGAAGGAGACCCCGTTCACGATTAAGAAGGCCTTTGGAGCTATCTCTAGACCTCCGCCGTCACAGTCGGAGGGTATTATGCGGGATTGTGCCTTTTTGTGGGCTCTGAAGCTTCCGGGCCAGGTTGGCTTCTTCTTATGGCTGCTACGGAGACAGAGGTTGATGACGAGAGACCGTTGTGTCAGACTTTTAGGTATCATGTCGGACAGGTGCCTACTTTGCAATGCGGCGATTGAATCCGTGGAACATCTCTTTTTTCTATGCCCCAAGGTGATTGAGGTGTGGCAGGGGGCTGGCTTGGAATGGTGCTGCACTAATGACCTCCAGTCGTTCTGGGCTTCGCTTCGGGCTAATAAGGGGAGGCCGGTGATGGAGGTGCTTTATCCTGTGGCCATGCTGTGGGCGATCTGGCGGGGAAGGAATGAGTTGTTGTTCTCGGGCCAAAGGTTCTATAAGGAGAATGTGGGATCTTATGCTAAACACCTGGTGGGGGATTGGGCGTTGTAATGGCTCTATAGGGTGTGTGTTTTTTGTTGTCCTCTTTGTTCCTTGTTTATTTTGATTGAATAAATTTTTGGGGCGTGTACCGCCGAGTGTATCCCCCTTGCTTCTGGATTTCAAAAAAAAAAATAAATAGTGAAGTCTTTTGGGCACATACCTATATGGTGGAAGCCCTTTTTTCTTAAAAAAATCATGCTAGTGGCTGTATCTAGGACTCTCCACATGTTAGCTAAATAATGGATACTTCTTATGAGCCTGGCGAGACTGGTGAGCTATTTATAGTAGATTACTGTCGGATAGTGCATCTATTACTCTCGACCAATGCACCTCCTTCAGAATAATTTTGCTTTTAAGCATATACCTTATGCGAGTCTTGATACGATCTTAGGTACTATGATCTGCGTTGCTTTTACTGGTTATTTTACATGGATTATTGATTGGGTTTAATGGGGCTTCCCTTAGGGGGAGTCTATTTGGTTACCTCACCCTTATTTTTTTATTTCTTATGGTATTTTCTTAAAACACCTTGGGGGATTTCAATCGGTATATGACACCATGCTCTCATTCAAATTTTGACTAAATCCAAAACTCCTATCCTATCCGTCAAACATGTCAAATTTAACAGTCTCAAAATGGTTGAAATTGACCCCTTCTAGATGAATGGGTTGGGAATGCCTATCTTATACAAATTTTGAATAAGAACATTGATGCAGCGTGAAACGGATAAATAGGACCTCATGTTCTACTTTTTATCCGTTATTTAGAGGCTAATTTTATTTACATTTATTTGAGTCGTAATTTTATTTAAATAAGAGAGATCGTATGTGATCGCAAATTAGTTTGTTTCAATTTGAATTTCAATTTTAGTTAGAGTCAAATTAGGATAAGGTAGATTTGAAATTCTATTTAAATCAATTTGGGATTTGAATTTGGTTTGTTTTGTAATCCCATCCCTCCTCCTATATAAAGGGATGGTAGTCTATTGTTTTAAACAGTTCAAGTTAAAAGTAAAATTGAGATTCTTATCTCTCTATCTCCGTCTCTCTCTTTCTCTTTCTTAACGTGGTCTTCACGTTTCATTCCCCAAATCCCTCGTTTTTCCGACGAGCTTTCTCCTCTCAACCACTCCTATTTCTTCTCCACCAAAAATCCACAATATAAAATAATTTTTCATCACCGTGTAAATTCCTTTCTGCATCAATTAGTATCAGATCATGGCCTAAAGATCGTCCTCACGATCTGACGATCCGTCCAGACGTTGGGGCCGACATGCGACGAAAGACCATCACTTGTTGGAGCGTAAACGATGAGCGGAAGAAACTTATGACAAGGAGATGATGGACGTACTGCTTGATTTCCAATCAAAGCTACGAGATTTGATGGCTAATTTCGAGACTCTATGTGCTATCGAATCAAAATCTTCGGTCATAGAAGCCGCTGTTCAGACCAACGATGAAGAAAATCACGAAAATCTCGCCGTCAATAACGATTTGCTCGCAGTCCAGACCGTGGAAGGAGAAAAAAGTGTCGATCTGCTTGCTGTCCAGGTATTTTCAGACTTGAAAACGCCGCAAAAATTGATATACAACCCACCCGCAGCCCTCTCACGGACCCCCGCTGCATCCCCAGCAACTCCGGCAAACCCCTGAAAACCGTCGCCAACAACGCGGCCGTCCCCGCTACTCCTTGCCCGCCGCCCCTACATTCCCTCACCGCCATCCTCCCCCTCCCGACCTGTGCTGTCATCCACCCAAACTGAAACTGCAGGCGACGCCTATGTTCGATGCCGAGTTGCAGAAGCCGCAAGAACCCTAGACTTAAGGCTCAGCGCCGCCCTCGTCGAAACAGTGAAACAGCAATACATATTGGTTGGTTTCATTCAAATTGTCCTATTTTTGCCGTAGAATTTCAAAAAATTGCAAAGTATGCCTCATCTTAAAACCTCTTGCATACATGTTAAAGATGATGGGTATTTAAGAAGAGATAACTTGAGTAAAGGGGTACGAAAATTACGTTCCAACCCCCTGGAGCAGGAGTATTTAAAAAGCAGGGCTGAAATAAAGAAATTTGGGTGGCCTCCTTACCCAATTAGGATTAGAATCATGGGTTTCACCTATTTAAAGGCCCCATGGCTTAATTCATTGGCCACACCTCTTCCTCTACTATACTTATGCTATTGCTTTGCTATGGAATCTCCGAAGGCCGAGTTGTCTGACATGAAGACACCACATCAGTTTTTCAAGCACCATATCAAGGGAACAACATCCGAGTGGACACCGGCATTTACGCCTCACATGCTCTTCCGTCACGAAGTCGACGGCTCCAACCATCGCACCACACACACATGGATTCCGCCGTTTGCTCCACATCAGTTTTTCATTGGGATGATCGAGAACGCTGAATTAAATTTATCAACCTACAAGCCTGCAGATCCAGCAATTCGTCGTGAGATGAATTTTTTAAGCGGAGGAGAACTAATGTAGCGTGAAACGGATAAATAGGGCCTCATGTTCTACTTTTTATCCGTTATTTAGAGGCTAATCTTATTTACGTTTATTTGAGTCGTCGTAATTTTATTTAAATAAAAGAGATCGTATCTGATCTCAAATTAGTTAGTTTCAATTTGAATTTCAATTTTAATTAGAGTCATATTAGGATAAGGTAGATATGAATTTCTATTCAAATCAATTTGGGATTTGAATTTGATTTGTTTTGTAATCCCATCCCTCCTATATAAAGGGATGGTAGTCTATTGTGTTAAACAATTCAAGTTAAAAGTAAAATTGAGATTCTTATCTCTCTATCTCCGTCTCTCTTTTTCTCTCTCTCTTAATGTGGTCTTCACGATTCATTCCCCAAATCCCTCGTTTTTCCGACGAGCTTTCTCCTCTCAACCACTCTTATTTCTTCTCCACCAAAAATCCACAATCAAAAATAATTTTTCACCGCCGTGCAAATTCCTTTATGCATCAAACATGGTGTCATATGGTGATCTAAATCTCTCTAGGTGTTTTTAGAAAATACCTTACGTATCAAGAAAATAAAGGTGGGTGTAGCTAGGTTGGCTCCCCCGGGGGTTTGTGATGAATCCATGATTCATCTACTCTATATGGATGTTTTAGAAAAAATTTCCTTAATAAATCACTAATCAAATCCCCTAAAATCAATTAATTAACATTTACTAATTGTGCTTAAATTAGGACTTAAAATCTGTAAATAAACAACACTTATTTTTGACTTAATTGAACTTATTATTTTATGTATAAAAATCTTTTATTTTCGCCTAATTCTTTCTCTAATTTATTCTTTGATTAATTAACTAACTTGACGTAAAGAATTAAAATCCATAAAAAGAGCAAAATTAAAAAAATAAAAGTATCTGACATTGTATATTTTGTACATATTTTCTCTTTGTTGTTTTTATTTTATCTTCTCCTAACTTTTAAAAAAATCCATAAAAATTAGATTAATTATGTATATATTGTATATAAATTAATCTACTAATTAAAATCATACTAAAATAAAAAAATTATGAAATGCAAAAATGCAGTATTTTATTATCTATAGAGTATCTACAAAAGTATGTTTTGTGCAGTTGACCTTTTTTGATCCTGGGTCCTTCACAAAAATTGTAGATCTCGTCGAGGCGAACAATTTTCACGCTGACAACTTTTTGATGTGACTTCATTTACTATTTCTGTTCAATTTTTCTTTTAATTTTAGTTATTTTCATTTTTAATATTTTATTTTATTTTTATTTAATCTTTAATTTTATTCTAATCTTATTTTAATTTTTATTTATCAGCTTTTATTTATTTTTACCTTTACTCCTTTATTTCTTTTTCTCTCTTTTGTTTCCCCCCTCTTTTCTTCCTCTTCTTCCTCTCTCTTCCTAATCTCTCTCCCTCCAAGTTGCGTGCTCTACACGTGACTTGCCATTCTTGACCGTCCTCTCTCCTGCGCCTCCTCCCTATCCTGTAATCGTCGTTGCCCACGACCCTCCGCAACGCCTCCACCTTCGGTCGTTACGAGCCTCCTCCGCCTCGGCCGCTTTCTCTCCCATAACTGTCGTCGAGCGGCACCTCCCCTTTACATTCTCCGCCCTCGCAGCCCTTGACAACCTTCCGCCAACTAGCAGAGAGAAAGAGAGAGAGAGAGCTTGAGAGGGAAGGTTGTGACATGGCCTTTCGCCTCTCCGACGATGACTTCCCTTGCGGTGCGATCCGTAGGAGTAGCCCTCCTCTGTTTCTTCTTCCTCAGAAGGCGACTGAGCTTTGAGGGCAACACCGCCGCACCCCTAAGGTGAAAATCGGAGTCGAGCATGACTCCTTCAATCCAGGCGTCCGTTTCTCCGTCCTCTTCGTACCCCATCACCATCCACGCTTCGTCACTCCTATCCGTACATCCTACCCCTGCTCATTTCTGACCTTGGAAAGGTCGGAGCTCCGCTCTTCGTTTTCGTCTCTGTCACACCACCTCCACCTGCTCCATCTCAGCTCCCAGAATCTTCACATCCGATGCACCTTCAACCTCTTTCTACTTCACTTTCACTCCACCACACGTTCCTCATCGCCCCTTGCCCCGTAGCCCAATCGACTCTGCGTCACCGACCTCCGCCGTTAGACGAGCCTTGATCGCCGAGCGTCGCCTAGCCTATGCCACCGCCCTCAACCTCCAGTCATCGCTGGATCAAGGGTCGACCCTTGATCCAACAGCCTTAAGCCGCCCACTCCTCCATCTGGAGCTCGAGATGAGGCAATAGGCCCGCTCATCCAAGGCTTAGCTTCGGCCGCTCGAGCCTACTGCCGTCCGCCATGTGTCAGCTCTAGGTTCGGTCACCCGAGCCTTCCACCAAGCCTGGGGAACGCACGCGCCTCACACGTGTTGGGTGGAATGTTTGCGCTAACACCCATCATCTTTCAGTCGTTCACGCTCAAGTCTCCGCCAACTGCAGCACATGCCTAGCATATACGTTCCCTGGGTAAATTGTGCCTAGGCCCTCGCCATTTCGAGAATTATAGAAAGGTCCTCGTCAGCCGAGGCATGTGCCTAGCACGTACCATTGTGGAAATTTTGCAGGAAGACCCCCCCGACTTTCATGAATTACAGACAAGTCCTCCAGGGACTAAAATGAAGGAAAACAAATTATTGTTCACTCTTCGAGGTTTAAATCACATGAATTTCAAGGACATAGATTCTTCTTAAAAATTATCACTAGTCTATTTCGCAGGAGTATGAATTAGTCTATTGATCTTCATGCTTGCAGTTTGTGATTAATTTGAATATCTCTCTTGTAATTATATCTTTTGATCCGTGATTAAATTTCAAGGATATTGATTATTTTTATTGGATTAAAATTAAAAAAATCAAAGATCTGAGGCTTGTCTACTGCTTTGCATTGCATTTTCATCGTCGCATTGCATTTCTTCATTTTCATTTGATTTTCTGACACATAAATTAGTATTGTGATTAACTAATTATTTAAATTAATTTAAATATCGTGCACCTAAAAATCACCGTTGCTTGTATTCGACCTTGATAGACTTATCAAGTAAAAATTCTCCACAACATTTAAAGAATGCGGCTTTTGCTGAATTGAAATCTGTCTCCTATACTACAAATATCGATTATTAAGGAGACAGATGTCTGATTTACCACGCAGCCCCGTTAAACACTTATTGATTTTGGTGCTTCTACATACCTGGTGGTGAATGTAGATTTTTGTCTTCATCTCTGCCACCAAGGCTATGAGATTAACTAGATTGATGAATGATGTTATTTCACCTATTACTTTGAGATCGTAGACGTTTCTTGAACTGACATATGGTTGTAGACATTGTAAGACTATCTATGACCTAAAGCAGAGTTATAGAGCTTGATTTGATAGGTTGACTAATGAGGTCAACTCCATTAAGTTTGATAGAGTCCACTTGTACCATAATTATGGAGGTGTAAGTGAGGGATTTTATTTCGGGCAAAGTCATAACCATTGTGATTAACAATAATGGTGAGATGATAATTTTGTATGAGGTATACTTAATCACTGATAAGGTTCGTGGGTGTAAATCTAAGTTATCTAATCCCATAGAGCCTTAAAGTATCTTGTGAGTGCTAGTAAGACCTAAAATCTAATCTACAAAGTTTTAAACAATCGAATTTTGCTCATTGTTCAATGGGTTTGTACAAATCTAGGATCTTGAGGGGGTTCATGTATCCAAGAAGGCACCACAAAGGCGAAGGAGGAGGCTCCATGATATGGGGTTGACTAGACTTATGTCGAACAGGTCTTTGTTTCCGATCAGAATCTGGTAGCGGTATCGAGCCTTACTGGGTCTCATGCGATTCATAGACAGATGTTGCCGGGGCTTATCACTTATGGAATGTTTCTTTTGAGTGTAGTGCTGCTTATGCTTGTCTTGCCATTCGATCTTGCTAGGGTGGGGGGGCGATGCTGCTGGGGGGAATCTGGTCATGCTGTCCGAATATGATGGTTGAATGGGGCGAGATCAAGAGGGTATTGAACAATGGTTTAGGATCAGTTCTTTGATATCTTGTGGAAAAGAAAAAAGGATTTCTTATTAAAAATGGAAAGTTATGGAATTTATATATAAGGATGAAGTCCTAGAGGCAATAACCGAAAGTACATGATTTCCCTTGAGCTTAAATAAAAATAATAAAAATAGCTATAAGTACATCAACAACACCAATATGAAGTTTCTTGTCAGTTGCGAGGATATACGATGATTAATGGGGTAAAAAGCTTTAAGAGTCACATCTCCCTATAAGATATCATAACACTTGCCTAAATAAGAAAAGTCCTAGCTTGATCGAGTATATGATGGTGTTTGCATTTATCGACACCGTTATGCGGTGAGCTATTGGTATAAGAGGTACGATGAATAATCCCCAAAGAATTATAGAAGTCTCGTAACCATGAAGAGCGAATCTTATAAGCATTATTATACCACATAGTTTAAAGAGAAGCAGACAAAATCATCCACAATGACTAAGTAATAGCGATGATCAAGGTGATTCATAGTCTGACCGAGCCTCCAAAAATCCATGTGAACAAGATCAAAAAGCCGATGATGATCTGTAACCTTGCTCAATGCAGAGCGGGGTGCGGAGCGGGGTGCGGAGTAGGCGGGAGTGGGTTCCGAAGGTCCGCGGGGTTCTTCAGCGGAAGGGCGACCGCGGTGGCACTAACACTGCCACTCGTCGTGTCCATCTCGGTCTCAATCTTGGGGCAGGCACTGCAAGTGGTGCGCTCGATGTTGAAGAGAAGGGGTGGGTTAAGGTCTCGCGCTCTAAGGCCGGGCGTCGTTGCTTTCGCTGTGAGGGTCGAGGTCATATCGCCTCTGCTTGTAGGGCTCCTCCTTGCTGCTTCCTGTGCGGTAAGTCAAGTCATCGCATGCTCTCGTGCAGGGCTTCTCGCTTGGGCGATCGCGACCGGAAGAGTTCCGTGCGCATGGAGGTGCATCCTCGTGGACGTGGCTCGCCAGCTCTCAGGGACTCTCGCTCCTTTGCTCAAGTGGTGTGCGATGGCGGTGGCGGCTGCTCTTCCAGAGGGCCCTTGGGGGACGACGCTCCAAATCCTCCCCCGCGATGCACTGCTGCGGGTGGTGGGTTGGGGGATCCTCCGGCTAAGGTGGTGCATGTGCAGCGCGACGAGGTGGTGGTGCAGGAGCAGCGCGGCTCCTCCGGCGGCGGTGGTGCGTGCGCGGCGCGGAGAGGCGTTCACGTGCTTGCTCGTGCTGACCCAGCGGTTGGTGTGCTCGGTGGGTGCTCCTCTCAGGTGCCGGCGGCGAGGTTCGATACTTTTGCGAAGGATGCCAAGTGCGTGGTGGCGATTGGTGTTGTGCAGCGACCGGGTGTGGGGCGTGAGGAGATTCGCAAAGGTACATTACTTCTCTTGGGAGATGCCTTCTCCGGGGATTTCTTCTTTTTAGATGATTTTCGTTGCTGTGTTCGAGGGTTATCCCCGGATCAACGGGAGACCCTCCTTCGTCAAGCTGATGCATCGTTCGTGAAGTGGCACTGTTTGCGTGTTGCGGATGGTGCAAGCATCGGTTCCGAGATGTGCGTCGTTGAAGTTCGCGGCGTTCCCTTCCTTTCGCGCTCGGTGCATAGCTTATCAGTGGCTGGGGTCAGGTGGTGACGATTCTCGATGACGGCCTTGCTCCTGGCTCGGATTGGACGTGCACGCGGTTACTCGTGGAGTGCTCATCTACACTTTGCAGTTCTATGGCTGGAAAGGTCCTGTTCGAGAAGCTTTGCTTGGGGCGATGGTCTTTCAAGCTCGAATTCTTCTTCCCAACGCCGGATGCGCCGGCCCCGCCTTCGCCGTCCGTTGCCGGCGGTTCTTTCTCTAGCACGGGTCCTGCCGGTTCACATTCCTCGAGCCACGTGTCTTTTTGCAGGGATATTATCGAAGCGGCGCAAGTGCATGGCGACTGTTCGGGGACGTCGCCTGGTCCTCGTTTCGCGCGTGCGACTGGGGGCGATCCTTCTCGCGTGCCATGGGACATTCTCGAGGGCGATTCGCTTCCTGTTGCGCCCTCTGCTGTGTCGGGTCTCCAGGCCCACGTGGCGGTCTCGAGCCTTGAAGCGGCGTTTCCACTTCCTCAACCCGGTTCGGATCTTCAGGATTTTTAGGCCCTGGCTCGGACTGCACTCGACCCGGTTTCGCTTTCCGGGCCTATTATTTGGTCATCCGATATTCTCTGCCCTCAACCGGTCTCCTCGGTGCCCTTTTCTCAGATACATACTTTCGAAGATTATTTCTCCTCGCAGTCTATCTCTTCGCCTTTATTGCTGACGAATGGCAGCGGATCTATGGATTCTTCATCGGACGCTTCGTCGGCCTCCTCGAATCGCTCCTGTTTTGCTTGGAATGCCTGGAATGCTATGTTTGCCTCCCCATCCCGGTTTGGAAATTTCTACTCTCGTCGCCAACAGCCTTTCAGCGTGGAGTCATTTCCTTCCCCTTCTCAGCTTATGCGCGAGGCAGTGGCGGAGGCGGCTGGTATTCGCCGCACTTGTCAACTCTTTTCTCGGGACTGATTGTGGCTTGGTCTGTGACCGTGTTTTTGGGGCCTTTTTGATGTTTTTTAATGAAGCTGCTGTCATGGAATGTTCGTGGACTTGGCGACCCGGCGCGTCGCCGTGCTTTGGGCTCTCGGCTAGTTGATTGGGACTGTGACATCGTGTTCCTGCAGGAAACAAAACTTTCGGGGGTCGATGATGCTTTGTGGAAATCTTTTGGGGCGGGGGGCGTGGATGCCTTTTGCTCGTTGGACGCGATTGGCGTTTCAGGTGGTGTTCTTTTGGCTTGGCGTTCATCCAGATTTTCCTTTTATTATTCTCGTATTGGGCGTCATTCTATTACTGTGGTGCTCGTGCGAGCGGACTCTAATGCTTCCATGGCTTTTTCTTGCGTGTACGCGCCTTTATGTAATTTGGCTTGTCGTGATTTATGGGAGGATCTGCGTAGTGATGCCCTGGCTTTGGGGGATATCCCTTGGCTTGTGAGGGGAGATTTCAATGTTACTTTGCTCTCTAATGACCGTCCGCGTGGTCGTAGGGGACAGGATCCGGGATCACGCGAATTTTTTGACTTCGTTCAGGAGTTGGCTCTTGAAGGTCTGGTGGCAAACGATATTACCTACACTTGGCGAAATAACTCCTCTCGGTCTCGGCTCGATAGGTTTTTGGCAAATGGTCGCTTGATGGAAGCTTTCCCCCTGTGCTCGGTCTCCTCTCGGCCTCGGTCTTTTTCTGATCATAATCCCATTCTTTGGGATGCTGGTGTTTCCTCCCGCCCGCGTGGTATATTTCGTTATGAACGGAGTTGGTTGCTGGAACCTCACTTTAGGGACATTGTGCGCAATCATTGGTCCCAAAACACTTTTGCTGGCAGTGCGGCTCGTCGTTTTGATCAAAAGCTTTCGTCCCTTCGCAGTGCTCTCGCTTCCTTTAAAATTAATACTCGTCGGGCAAGAGTAGCTTCTCGTAATGAGGCTGATGGCATTATCCTTCGCCTGGATCGGTTGGAGAACGAGAGGGAGTTATCTCCCGAGGAATTGGCCGAGCGTTCCTCTGCTGTGCTGGTCGTTTCGGAGGAAGACAGGAAAAGGGCTATTGAATGGAGGCAGCGATCGCGTCTAAAATGGATCAAACATGGGGATGCCAATACCGCCTTCTTTCATCGGGTCGCTAGTGCTCGTAAGCGTGCTAATACTATTTCCTCCCTTGAGGTCGGCGACGTTCTTCATCTGGGGGAGCAGGAATTGGGTGCGGCTTTGGTAAATTATTTCAAGAATTTTTTTGACCGCCAGCCTCCTGCCTCGTGGCGGTGGACGGGCCGTGAGGCTCCCGTCATCACTCCTTCCGAGGCGGCGTTGTTATCTCGGCCTTTGTCGATGGAGGAACTTAAGGGCGCGGTCTGGGACCTTAACGTTGACGCCGCCCCCGGTCCTGATGGGTTCCCTATATCTTTTTATCGGGACTTTTGGGATGTTATCGCTAATGACGTGTTGGACGTTGCTCTCGATTTTTGTGCGGGGAACAGGGGCTTTAACAAGATTAACCGGGCTAATATTGTCCTAATCCCGAAGAATCATTGCGCCAACCGTATTGAGGACTTCCGCCCAATTTCTATTTCAAATGGCATATACCTAATTGTTGCTAAGGCCTTAGCTAGGAGGCTTGCGCCACTCCTTGGCTCTCTCATCTCTCATTCACAGGCCGCTTTTGTCCAGGGGAGGTAAATCTCTGATTGCTATGCTCTGGCCTCTGCGATTATTGATGGCTGGCACAGAAATGCTACGAAGGGGATGCTCTGGAAAATTGACTTTGCTAATGCTTATGACTCTTTGGATTGGCGGTTCCTATGGTCGGTTTTGAAGCGGCGGGGCTTTCCGCCGATTTGGATATCCTGGGTTCGTCGGTGTGTTTCCACCGTATCTTTCTCCATCTCTATTAACGGCAGGCCGGTCGGGGGGTTGGTCCAGCCTCGCAGGGGGGTTCGCCAGGGGTGCCCCCTTGCCCCGCTCCTCTTTGTTTTGGCGGTCGATGTGTTGCCGCGTATGATCCATGGTGTGACTGAAGCTGGTCTTACGCGCGGTTGTTCTATGGGTGACTTTCATATTCCTCTCCTACAATTCGCTGATGACACCTTATGTTTTATCGAGGGGGATCCACCTTCTGCCATGGGGATGGCTAATACGCTCCAACTATTCTGCGAGATGTCGGGGCTCCGCATCAATGGGACCAAGTCGAAGGTAGTTCCGTTTGTTTTGACGCCGGTGGAGGCTGAGGAGTGTTCTTCTATTCTGGGCTCTTCCATTGGTGGCCTTCCGCTGGAATATCTTGGCCTGCCACTCTCGGTTGGCCGTGCTCGTTTGCGTGACTGTCGGAGGGTGGTGGAGAAGGTGGAGGCTCGGTTGGCAGGCTGGTGCGCGGCGCTTCTTTCCAGAGGGGGGCGTTTGGTTCTTCTTAAATCTGTGATCTCTGCGATCCCTATGTATTTCTTGTCCGTGCGAGGCTTACCGAAGGGGGTTCGGGTGCGCTTAGAAAAATGTATGAGGGGCTTTCTTTGGGGTAAGAAGGGTGATGGGAGAAGGGGGATCCATTTGGTGGGATGGGAGGATGTTTCGCATCCCAAACGTGATGGGGGCCTGGGCGTTAGGCGGTTGGAGGTGGTGCATGAAGCTATGCTTCTCAAGTGGGCGGCTAAGGTGTTGGGGCGGGATGATAATTTCTTGCTGCAGTGCCTTCGCGTGGCGGCGGGGAGTGCTCTTACTTCCGTTTACGGTGGGCGTGCCCAGGGACATGCTCCATCCTTTTGGCGCGATGTTACGTCTGCTTTCAACCGTAACCGATCTTTATTCAAGCCTACTCTCGGCGATGGGACCTCTTTCCGATTCTGGGCGGAGGATTGGTCCGGGAGGGGAGTCTTCCAGACTTTGTTTCCTAGATTATATGCGTTGGCGAGCGATAAATTCGCCACTGTGGCTTCTTGTTGGACCGATGGTTGTTGGTGCCCTTTATTGGTGGATAATCTATCTGAACAACGGCTGCTCGACTTCTCTTCCTTGATGACCCTCCTTTCTGATGCTCCCACGCCCTCTGGGGGCCGTGATCATTTCGCTTGGAAGGAGGGTTCCTTCAATACGCGGAAGGCTTACTTCTCTATTCTCCCCAGCGCCGCGGGGATGGATGCAACCCTGCTCGATCACTGCAAGCTCATTTGGAGTCTCAAGCTCCCGGAACGGGTTGGTATTTTTCTTTGGATTCTTTGGCGTGGAAGGCTGCTTACTCGCGATCGTTGTGCTTTGATGTTCCCCAATGTTTCGAATTCGTGCGGGCTATGTGGTACGGAGGTGGAAACCGCTGATCATCTTTTCCTTCATTGCGACCATGTGCGCGCCATTTGGGTAGATGTGGGGTGGCTGAATCTATCCAGTATTGCTGCTTTCTGTGAGAGCTTGTCTATCGCTGGGAGTCGCTCGCGGATGGACAGGCTGGTTCCCATTGCGCGCCTTTGGAGTATCTGCTGGGAAGAAACGACACATTATTTGCTCGGCAGAGGTTCTATAAGGAAAATATTTGTATTGCGGCGTCTCGTTTTTGTATTGATTGGTCTGTTATGTAGTGGTGTTCGGGTGCGTGGATGATATCTCTCTCGATATCATTCACCTTTCTGTTTTGTATTCCTCTCCCGCATTGTAAGTTATCATCTCTTTACTTTTTAATGGATTGGGGCGAACACCATTGAGTGTCTCCCCCTTTTTTGAGCGTAAAAAAAGCCGATGATGAATACATGTGATCAAAATCAGGAAAACAACTCCATGGGTGCTTCGCAAGCTCACAAACCTCATGCTCTAGAGTGGTTTTGGGCAAGCTTATAAAAATTGGTCAACTAGGTCTACTAGTCGGCCCGATTGGTCGAGTCAGGAGGGGGGATAGCCTACTTGACTAGGCCTAGTCGTCCAATAATTGGTCATCTGACTTATCGAACTGACTGATCGATCTATTTGGTCGATTTAACGACCGATTTTTACATACAACGTTTTGCTATGTATTTTTTTCATGCTGTCATGTTTATTATTGCATATTTTGTTATTGTGACTTGTTTATTATGTAGATTTAGTATTTAGTACGTCGTTGTTAGTAACTTATTTATGTTTTATGCTATCATGTTGTACTAGGGAGTTTATATACTACTCTCATGCAAACGTAACTTGAAGTGAGACCCCTATTCTGATAGGGTATGGTGGCAAAGGTGGGGGGATCATGCGGTTCTTTAATTGGGTTCAACCGAATAGATGGTTAGGATGCATGCATCTCAATAAGTATTCTTGTTATAGTTTTATGATTGTATTATAGTATTGAAAATGTCTAAATTTATGCAAACATATAAGTATATATTTATAAAATTGATTTTTATATTTAAAATAACTAAAAAAAGTTCAAAATTGACTCGGGTGAATTCGATTAATCTCCTGACTACCGACTAATTCTTGTCAGTGGCCCAACCGATCGAGTATCGACTACAAACTTTTGCAACCTTGGTTTTGGGAGATGATTGATGGAGGAGATGCCGTACTTGCTGATAGACGTATTATCTAATTACTGGTGCCATAAGAAAGCTAGAGCGATGAACATTTTTTGAATAGTAGTAGAAGAAACAAATGGAGAACGAAGAAGAGAGACAACTTCTCAAATTAATGGATACCTAATCGTCGTCCCTGTCATACTATCATGAAAATCAAAGACACGATATCTTTTTTTACGTAGAAGAGGGGAAACACTCTAGAGGTGTTTACCCCATATATATTAATAAGATATCAAAGACACGATATCTAAATTAGATTTGTAATGCATAACCTTGCAAATTCGACTAACCACTAACAAACTAATTGGAAATTTCGAAATTAGTAGTACATTGGGGTAACAATAATAACCCTTGTCTTATAACATAGGATATACATCCATTTACCTCATGAACAATCCTCCCTCGGGTGGGGGGGGGGGATGTGCACGATGTTGTCAAATTGCTTCCTATTTCCATAAAGATTCCAAGAAGCATCGGATCTATTAGCCAATCAAATTCTATGTAATGAATAGAGTGGATACGAAAACCTAATACGATTGTAGAGTATGATGCATATATAGTAGCAACCACAACGGTTTCATGTGGCATGCCAGTGATTGTGGAAGGTGTCCGACCATAGTGCATGAACATGTCATTGGGATCAATGCAAGATAAGGTCAATGCATCGCCATCTGTAACCATATTGGCACAATGGGGCCTCCAGTGCTTGGTCCAACATGTCTCCTCAATGTGACATGTCTAGTTAAACTTTACTTTTGCTGTTGAGCTAGTGGGGTCAGTGACGTCAGTCTGACATTGAAATCTAGTAATAAATATGCCATGACTCTTCCATATGATCCTCGTCTTCCACTTTCAAATGTCACTGTCGGGGTAGAAGTCCAGGACTCCGCTATCTTCGAATGTTAGGCGATACTGCATCGATTGAGTCGGTTGGTCTGCCATCCAAGGAATGACCCCACTTCAACTTAATAGCCATATACATGCTGTCCTTGTCCTCAACCCGCATGACATAATAGCCTGTCCTACTCTTTAGTTATAACTTACGGAGAAGATGTAGGCTGTAGATTTCTATATCCTTTGACTGGTATGCCCATCTGGCTCAATGGGACCCATCCATCTTGATGATTTGATCATAGAACGAGTGCCTTGCTGATGATGTAACCTTGGATTTCAGACATCTTTTCCTATGGTAGATTCTTAAAAATCGAATAAAAGTCATGGTTCTCTAGTTCATATCGTTAAAGGTGAACGATGTCGACAACCTTACATGGATGGAGTAACTAGTAAGTTAGTAACCCGACAAAGAGTCGATATTGTTGCGACATGCGAGAGATCGGTGGTGCCACAAATAGACATCGAATCCACGAGATGATGATGATGTCGCGTAGGAGGTGGTGTTTTGCGTCGACAATGAAGGTAATCCCATTTGAGTGGATGCGGTGAGGATCCAAGAGATGAGACTTGGGGGTGGGGAGGGGATTATGACACACAATGCTGGTTTAGGATTGTTTTTATGATACATTATGAATGATAATAATTGATATATTAAATAGTGTTCCTTAGATTGCATTGTATGGAGAGTGATTAGGTGTAGTTTTAATGTAAACAGAAGAAAAATACATAACTATCCGATACTGGTTTAGAACTGCTTTATGATACTGTGTGAGTGATAATAATCAAAATATTAAATAGTATTCCTTGGAGCACTGTATAGAGAGTGTTTAGGGTTAGTTTTGATGTAAACATAAGAAAAATACACAACTACCCCAGACAGGGTGGGTACTCAAATCTTGATCTAACCGTGACAAACTACGAAAATATGAAATGATAAAAGGCGGAATCAAGAACAATAGAAAACTTGGATTTGCATGAAACCGTACTCCTTGAGGAACATGCTCAAACCACGGGAGAAATCTACAGAGGGTTGTATCTTTTATGTATGCAGCAAGTTAATGGGCATTATCAGTCTGAGATGATTCCAAGTAGTCATAGTAGGGTTAGTAAACATGGGTCCCTTTCTCTTCTTCTTCTTCTTCTTCTTAGAGACCAGTTTCCCTCCACATGAGAAGAACCCATTGTTGCATCTACTGTGCCATAGGTTTTCCAACAATGGAATCTATCATAGTTGTCACCTATCTTGTTGTAGCAGTCCTGCTTCTTTGAAGGGAGGTTAAATGTCACACATCATGGGAAGTATGGAATAAACGAATCAGTTTCCGCACCGTTTCGCAAGATTATAAGAGTATAGAAGAATACTTTTGATGCACGAGTCTCTTGGCTCAAATCCAATCTGATGGATCATTGCACTTGTGGGCACAATGATGAGTTGTGGAATTTTCTGCAAACTTGAGAGATCTTCTCCACCAAGTTGTTCACATTAAAAATAGATTTAGAACGATATCTATCTCCTGATTTCATCTCATGAAATCAATTCTTTCTACTCGTACATGAAGCACGGAGAAGAAGGCGGATTATCTTGCATTTGGTCGGGCCAAATGAGGAGAGGAGAGGTAATTAGGGTGGACAACCAAGGGAGTTTTGGTGGTCAATACGGGGGACATCCAATGAGAGAAATTAATAGAAATTCTCTCTTATATTTCTCCTTTTTCTAATTAGGGCTAGAGAGTACTTTATGAAAATTCAATAAATCGAAGAAGAGGACCCTGACCCTTCTTTTATAGGGCCGTGGACGATCAAGATGGATTCCTACTCCATCTTGATCAATATCCATGGGGAAACGAGTAGAGAGGAAGTCTCTACTCTATCTTTAATTACGCACAACTTCTAAATATGAATTGAATTTTGAATATTTGAACTAATGGAAGAGAATGAAAGAGAAAATAGTTTTCTTTGTAATTATCTCTTTCGATAGTGGATGTCCACCATGTGAAATTAGAGAGAAATTCTCTCCTCTCTCCATGGTAGTTGTTCACCATGAAAAATCGAAGAGAAATTATCTTCTCTAATTTCTCTTTCAACAAATTTAAACTTCCATTGGTTCACGATTTTTGAAATTAATTATTTTATTCAAACAATTAATTTGCACCATACATTATTGGATGATTATAAAACTCATCCAACCAAATAATGAATCCAATTCATTAGTCCATAATAAAATCTAAATCCAATCTACATTTATTTAATTATGTGATTCACATCCTCATATGTCCTAAATAAATATGAATCACTCTCTCATTAATACTAGATAATATAGATTTATATCCATGTTAATTAATTGTACCCACCTAAATGGTCTGTTGGTTGTGCGGTGTGCCTACCACCTAAAAGACCAAGGTTCAAATCCCCCCTTGTGGGGGTTGCGTTAGGTAGTCGACAACCATCGTAAAAGATAGCGATCTTTCAACATGGACTTCATTAAGAATCCATGTAGCCAACCTTATTTGTAGTGGGAGAATGATTTGCCATTTCTATCCATGTTCATTAATTGCCAATAATGTGGATCATATTCGCACATTCCCATATTTATAATAACAATTGTTATCTTGATATTTAATCTCTATGTATGACTTCTAATCCAATTAGGGTTCATGTACAACATTAGGATACTTGGAGATAATATCACGGAGACTGGAGACTATAAGACCGTGCATAATAACTTGATAATTAGGTTTACATCTAATATCAAGGTTTAAGCAACTGCGGGTAATTTCAATCAGATACGTTTCGAGCCATTTCTCTTTTTGACTTCCGAACCATTTTAAATCAGCTTTCAACTCGTTGGATCTAGAAATTAGTTATATGGATTGAGAATTAATCCAATTAAATGTCATTTATTTAGCCTCAAAGCGAAAACTCTAAAATCCACCCTATTTCATCATTTGCTCGGAATGGAAGTGCCATGATATACAATCTATTATGATTGCATCAACCTAGAATATCTCCAATGCTTAAGCATCATACATACTGGAAGATTTTGATTAAACTCGAAGTTCCAACCCATATTTGGCCATCTCCTTTTACGTTTTATTAATAGATTTCTCAATCGATCATTGGATGACAATATCAATCATATATTTTCCAATATCATATATTAATATTCTTGAATTATTATATTGTTGTATAAACAAGATGACTATCGATGTAATTTGTGACCCCAATATATCATGATCGAAATCACATCTTCCGGTTCATTAAGTATGAACCTGCATGTTTTCTTTGAATGATCATACATCTCATATTTCCTTATGTGTACATCAACTCTCCCGTACATAGGCTTTGTCAGGCTATCACTCTATTGGTTTGTTTAATATGCATACTTAGGCATATAGATGTAAATCTGTTTCCCATCAAAGGATGTGTGCCTGCTCGTGACAGTATACGATACAAGCTTTAATATCTCGATCTCGTTAAGTTAATTCTTTAACTTAACTCATCAAGCACCTATCTACTCTTATGCAAAGGATTTGCATCAAGAGTGTTAGTCGGATATCAGTCTTTAGAGAAGATTACCATCTCTTCTCAGATTGGAGATCTTTATTGAATATCACTTGACGATGCCGGTTGTGTTCTCGTTCTAATTCTTTCGATCTACAATCCTGTATCGACCTCTATGATCTAACTTTTAGATCAACAACTGTATGATATCAAGATGGACATGGTACATGACTAACATCACCCTAGTTGTGCTAAGAGATCTTACAAACACAATATATTCTTTAATTCAGCGCAACAACTTTTGTTGCATAATGGCTCGGCATGAGTTTACATGTTTAACACTTTTTCAGGTTAGCCAGATCTTCTATTAAGAATGTAAATGGGTCATTGTCTTACTATTGGACCTTTTGGGATTTGGAGTTGTAACCTGTTCTTCGGTTTGTTTAAATAAAATTTCGGGATGATTGGTAAAATCAAGTGATAATCTTTTATTTTTTTAAAGGAAATCACTTTTTTTGGCTGTCCTGTGGACGTTATGGAAGTAACACAATGTAGTGGTTTATGAGAGATAGTAGGTGGAAAATGTGATACGCAGTATTTTTTTTTTGTATACAACGTATGCATGTGTCCTTAGTGGGCCTATCGGTACTGAATCTGTAACCTTCCACGGTTTTTGATTCAATTAGCGGATCCTGTGGATAGTCACCCTTTTGCATTTCCGATTTTTTTAAAACTTTCGAATCATTTATTGTGATTTTGTATGGTGCAATGCTGTAATTGCTTTGTGTGGATAAAAATTATAATGATGGTTTTAAACTTGACTGTCCTAATGATCTCTAGGTGCAGGAATGCACATGTTACTTGAGGTAGTTAACTTAACATGTTTGAAAAAGAAACTAACTTTTGATAGATAGGCCAATATGTGCTTGTCCGTTACTGGAAAAATGATCAACACCACAGATAAATACAATCCAGTCTTAACTCTTTTGCTTTTGCTTCCATGAGAGGAAACATGCTAAAAACTACAGTATTGAAGAAGTGACATTTTCCTTTGCATTTTTTTAATGTCTATGTATCCATAAGCCTGTGATAGTTAATTCTTTTTTTATGTTGATAGATCTCTGTTGGTCATTCTTTATTAATTCAGCATACACAGTACGCAATGGGGGCATGCATTCATGAAAACCATTTTTACATCACTGCACAACTGATCCATATGATGTGGGTCAAAAAGTCATATGATGTGGGTCAAAAAGTTATTTGTTGTTTTGATAAAAAAATGTAGTTGGTGTGCCTAAGTGAATGGTCTTCATCAGGGCAAATTCCATCTTCTTCTGCTATTGCTATATATGCTGCCTCAGCTCTTTCCAGTTATATTTTTTTAAAGAAAGCCCTCTGTAAGGTATTCCAGCCCCCATCTCCTTCGGTGCATCCTAATGCATATTTTTATGGCAGTACTTTTATGACTCCGCTGAATCGGATATCGTAACAAGCTCGGAACCGAAGCCGGGAGGAGCTGTTGTGCAGCAGAAAGTAGAAAAACAAAGGAAAACTGAAAAACCTAGGCATACAGATTCTGAAGTGTCCAACAAAAAGGTTGAAGATTTATTTTTTGAAGGAAAAGAAACAGTCAGAAAAGATTCACAAACAACTCAAGTGGATCAAATTACCGAGAAGGAGATAGAGAAGGCAATTAAAAAACGAGTTGCATACTTCAGAGAAAATTCAGAGTATGTCTCCACATATATGTCTTCTGTTATTGATTCAAATTGCGTCCAATAGTCTCCATTTATGTCCTCTATTTATGTCTTCCTTTTTATGATTCTTTTACATATTTTTTGTGACCAATACATCCATACTTGATGAGGGAGCATGCCGAGGATTGAGATGGATGGGGCTAGAGATGGGGGAAGAGCATGATTAAGGAGAGGTCAATGGGCGTTTGCAAGGTCATTTTCTTCTACCGCACGGGGGAATGGAACCTGAAAGAGGGATTGTGTGGGGGCTGACCACCATCAAACCTTTTGTATGTTGCATATGGTACTGGTATTGGAAGGGGCTTGTGCCATGCCAATATCAGGAGTGTTTGAAGAAGTTTGAGTTGGAAGGTGCATATGTCCTTTCTGGGTTCCGTCTTGGTGATGCAGGAAATGGGAGTCTTTGCTCTCAGAGTAGGCGCCACTCATGCTCCACCTCACTCCATGTATCCTCATTTGTTTATAAACACAAACTTAGAAAAGAATGCATATTGCCCCACCTGATGTGGAAAGTCATCCACGTGGAGATTGTCCGTTAGGGTTTGGTTGACTTCCTCGTGGCTCTTGGATGTGGTGGTCCTGGTGGATTTGTCAGTTCCCTTGGGGTTGAGGTGCGGGAGGTACTCGAGCAAGCGGTCCACTCCTTTGGAATGTTTTCTGATTTGTTTTAAATGGGTTTGTCAACAAGATGCATGGAGAATTGATGAATGATGGTGGTGTGGGAGGATGGGAAGTATCAATGGCCGCCGAAGTATGGGACGAGGAGGCAACCTTTATGGTGCTAGCTGGTGGCAGAGGGGAAGGGAACAATGATAGTGGCACATGCCTAAATTTAGGGAGAGACAATCTTTGGTTGAGGCGGCAATGGAAGGTGTTCGGGTAGTGCGTAGGGAGCGATGTCATCCCCAATGTTTCCATGCATACACCTTGAGGTTTTGGGTAGGAAGGCATAGGCATAGTTTGTAGTATATGAAAGGGGGATTGTTGTGATGTAAGTTTATTTTGAGGTGGAACCTTCTCATTTTGGTGAGATACTGTGAAGGGGTTGTTGGAGAATAGCGGAGGACCTTTTGAGACATGCAAGTCCATCGACGTGGGCTGGTGGCTAGGTCTACTTAGTCGAGTGTGGATGTTGTTGTCAGAGGTGGTAGATGGGGGTTCCGAGCCCAGATCTGGGGAAACCTTTGGGAGGGGGTCATGCAATATATCTATTTACATAAGCGAGGTTTAGATGTGGTAGGTGTATGGATCCGGATGACGAGTGGCTATTGAATTTGGGTGACAAGCAAATACTAGATCTAGTTTTAGATCTGAACCTGGTATAGGCAGACAACTTTTGCTTCGACTAAATTTTTGTCTCCACAGGACTTTAAACTAGTTATGTGGTAGCTCAACTCAAAGGTTGTTGAATGACGAGGAGCATAAGCGGGCTTGTTTGAGTATGTGTCCTTCCTGACGGTTAAGGACTCAATATCAGACCATGATGGTTCCAATTGAATGGTGTTCCTCTGGGCAAGATGCTGGTGGTTCAACTAGGATCTCCTGATAAATTGGTTCGTGAGGGTGGTTGATTATACTGGTGGGGATAGAGGAATCCAAGGTAGTGAGAGGTTGGTTGATAATAGGTGTATGGTGATGGTGGTGGTCTAGATGTGTTGCCCTCACTTTAGGGATCTGGAAGGAGTGGTATGCGGGGCTTGTAATTCGAGGAACTTAAAGAAACATAAGACTAACTAGAAGAAAAAAATATTTCTTTTCATGTATTGATCCATGGGTTCCCTAAATATTTAATACAAAACTTGACTTGAAAAAGGTTGCTTAAACATCAATGATGAGACGTGGATGAGAATCATAAAGGTGGATTGTGTCTAGAAAAGAGTATGCAAATTGGGGAGGGGGAGAGGTCTTTGATAGGGGTTGGTGTAGTGCTTGGGGGAAGATGTGGGAAGCCTGAAGGGAGAGGCATACTAGGGTAGGTGGTTGATGAAATATTGCAGTTAGGGGAGTAGGTGAAGTTGGGGTTTCAATTTGGTAATGGAACGAAGAGTTTGCAGGGGTTTATGGGTTTTTAGGTTCATGGTATATGAGCAGGAGAGGGGTGGAGTTTATATGCTTGCATTGGTTTTGGATGTAGGGGAGATGGTGAATTTTCGGGGGTGGGGTGTAGTAGAGGGGTTGGAGGATGTTGATGCACATGAGGTGATTGCTGGTCGGTGGCAGATACTTTTGCGCAAATGTGATTGGCTTGACAGAAGATGGGAGGGGAAGGTCTGTGTGTAGTTACACCATGGAGTAGGCAGCATAGGTGGTCCTTTTGCAACAATTACACTTGCCATCTTGTAAATTGGAGATAAGTTGGCAGGGATGGCTTAGGTGACTTCAGAGCGAAGGGGGTGATAGGACAATCTTGTAGTAAGTTGCTGATGGGAAAGAATGATTTTGTCTGACATGCTCAACTCTTGTGAAAGGTGCTATTTTTTTGTCGACAAAGTTGCGAAGACATATGGGCTGTTGCTTTGGGTAGGGGGATGTGTAAGTTTTGACTAATGATAGAAGAATAAGAGAGCTTTTGGAGGACCTGTGGAGGAGATGGACGAGGTCGAGGTATACCCTATTTGATCATGGGCGATTTAAATATGATTGTCCTTTGGATGATAGGTTCGAGGAATGGGGAGGTTGTGATGATTTGAGAGGTGGTTGCTGAACTTGGTGTAGTAGAGTACTCAGTCTAGTGTTGCAGTTTCACACGTGAAGCTCGACTACGAGGTTGAAGATTGATATGTTCTTGGTTTTGTAATGTCATCCACCTCATCCAAGCTGAGACCCTTTTCAGATCATGTGTCGATGGTGTGGTTCTTGAAGGAGGAGATGGGGCATGTGACCTATGTTAAGTTTGAGCGTTAGTGACTACTCAAGCTGGGTTTTTGAGGGTTGGAATATGAAAATTGATAGGGGATGCAGATACAACCATTGGTATGTTGACTAGGTTCATATTGCTTTAATTTTTCTTGATTGGGTTTCAAATTAACCCAACTAAATCTAGTATGGAAGAGACATTGTAGCTAGAGCATCTTCATGATGTTGCCAATCCAAGAGGGCCACCTTGAGATAGTCAAGAAGGATCATTCGAAGATGGAGATCGTATGGAACGTAGGTCTAGTCAGGTTTGGGCAGTGGAAGGAGACTAATACTTAGTCTCTTGCACTTGGCATTATTTGAAAGGCGGAGAAGGAATGCCATTGGGAGGTTAAAGATTGATATGTTCTTGGTTTTGTAATGTCATCCACCTCATCCAAGCTGAGACCCTTTTCAGATCATGTGTCGATGGTGTGGTTCTTGAAGGAGGAGATGGGGCATGTGACCTATGTTAAGTTTGAGCGTTAGTGACTACTCAAGCTGGGTTTTTGAGGGTTGGAATATGAAAATTGATAGGGGATGCAGATACAACCATTGGTATGTTGGTGACTAGGTTCATATTGCTTTAATTTTTCTTGATTGGGTTTCAAATTAACCCAACTAAATCTAGTATGGAAGAGACATTGTAGCTAGAGCATCTTCATGATGTTGCCAATCCAAGAGGGCCACCTTGAGATAGTCAAGAAGGATCATTCGAAGATGGAGATCGTATGGAACGTAGGTCTAGTCAGGTTTGGGTAGTGAAAGGAGACTAATACTTAGTCTCTTGCACTTGGCAGTATTTGAAAGGCGGAGAAGGAATGCCATTGGGAGGGTCAAGGCGTAGGACGGGGATTCTTGCCACATCCATTTCTACAGACCATTATCTCTGGCATCTACGCATTGGACATCTTTCTGCTGGTGCTCTCTCTTAGATGTTCCCTGAAATTAGCCCTTTGAAGCCATTTGAATGTGAGGCTTGCTTGTTTGGGAAATATCACATGACATCGTTTCCTTGAAGAACTGAGCCACGAAAATCATCTCCATTTGATCTTGTTCATTGTGATGTTTGGGGTCCTTGCCTAGTGCGTGCTAGTGCAAGACACATATATTTTATTTTTTCCTTGATGACTATAGTCTGATCTTATGGGTCTACCTTGTGCATGTGTTGTGGACGCCGTATAATGATGACATCCTTGCACATCTACCTGCTTATTGTCTTGAGCGAGAAAGCATTTGGAGGGCAATGGTACCATTGGTATACTTCCACATTGTGGAATATTATTTCTCGGACCGATTTCTTCATCAATTTAACGGCCGTCAAGACATTCCCCGCCCGTGCTTTACCTTCCAGGACCTCCACACCATCGACTTGAGGGGAAAGGTACATGTTGATTGGAGGTCCAAACATTGGGGTGCAAATACATGAGTGGGATGATCGGGCAGATAGAGTTGTTGCTGTCGACTAATCCAATGGGATCTTCGCGACTCCAGCCTGCGTAGATTGGTATAGGATGATCACGAGTAGGTTTGTTGGTCGGTTAGGAGCTACTTTGGCAAGCAACGTAAGTACACTGATCAAGTATGTTGTAATTTTTACCAGGAAGTTTCTGTAAAATTAACCACTATGTATTCTTCTTTTTTATGCAGCTCGTCAGGTGGAGACGCTTATACGATACCGAACACGAGGAGTGTCGGGAGATTCCAGTACAAGCAAAAGCAGAAATGGAGCAATGGTTGGCATTCCAATTTGCAAATGCACTCACGATATATGAGGAGCATGCTGACCAGGCTCAGGCAAATGCTAGGCGAGGAAGGGCTAGAGGGAGAGGAAGAGGTAGGGGAAGAGCGCGTGAACCACCAGCCGTACCTGTGGACGAGGAGGAAAACGCGGGGAAGATGAAGATCTCCACGGAATTGGAGAGCCAGTTCGTCACACTAGCTATCGAGCGACCACGTGATGACATGCCAACACCGCATGCACCGATGAGGTAGGACATGGACACTAGAGAAACGCAACCCATTTACTGCACGCTAACACTGCCACCAATGCCAACATTTGAGGAAGACGGTGCAGAACCCTCCCAAATAAGTATGATAGATGAGACCGTTCGTTTGTTACCCTTTGATCCGCATGATACAAAGAGGACATATCAACGGAGAAGAAGGCGATGAGTTGTAAATTTCTATGTTGTACTAAAAATAAAGTTGTTCATGTGAGTCAATTATAATAATGTTTCTGTGCATCATTGTGGACAATTTGATTCATAAGCTTGTGGCTTTAATCTAGTCAATTATGTGAATGTGTCTGTGCATCAATATATTATTTATATGAATGGGAATGTGTTTGTGAATCAATATATCAATTATGTGAATGCGAAGATCAAAATTCCATGGAAATATTGTATATCCAGGAAGTTGCTCCAATATCACATGTTCAACATGCGGGTTACGTGAAACTTCCTGGAAATATTGTATATCCAGGAAGTTGCCCGAATATCGCATGTGTAACATGCGAGTTACGTGAAACTTCCTGGAAATATTGTATATCCAAGAAGTTGCTCACATATCACATGTTCAACATGTGAGTTACGTAAAACTTCGTGGAAATATTGTATATCCAGGAAGTTTCTCGAATATTGCTTGTTTAACATGCGAGTTAAGTGAAACTTCCTGGAAATATTATATATCCAAGAAGTTGCTCACATATCACATGTTCAACATGCGAGTTACGTGAAACTTCCTGGAAGTTGCTCAAATATCGCATGTTCCGAAAATTTCCAGGGAGTTTTAAGTATATCGCATGTTTATTATGTGATATAGAAAGCGCGTATCGAAGATGCGATACCATTGTAGTTCGTAGGCAAAAAAAACATTAACGGGTGTCACATGTTGAACATGCGACACCACTGTAGCTCCCAGATAAAAAAATATTTCTTAGTACCTAGGGATTTAAGTAAATCCAAGGTACTACTTAGGAATTTCTCTTGGATCAGGGGTGCGCGATGGCAGATGCCCATAACAATATTCTCTATTGTTGCAGGAGCCGAATGCCCTTTTTGTTAGTCCCGGCATGATGAGTTCGAGCAACTTTTTCTTATGTGCAATGATGCTAGTGAATTTTGGAATGCTACTTGTATTTATTGGGTTGGCATTTCTTCGTGAGATCTTTCTGGAGTTCCCTTTCTTTAGCCTAGTTTAGTTCGATAGAGAAGCAACTGAAGCCTATAGCTTGGTTATGTGCTATTTGGTTGAGTCGAATTGGGCTCATTTTTTGATTAGATGTTTTATATGGAAAATGTGGATCACCATGCCAATACTCTCCTTGAGTCTTGGACTTTATAATTTGTACTCGTGGTCTTGTTGATATTTTTATATATTGTGGTGAACATCAATCGGGGAACGCATGTTGGTTGTGGGGTATGGAGCTGTGGTAGGGTTTGAAGGCCTGCTATAGTAGGTGCTTTGTCTGGGAGGAGTCGATTTTTAGCAGAGAATGTCAATGTTCTAGAGGGTTCACCTGTTTCCTGCAATTGAAAGCCTATAAGATGTCGCTGGCTTGCTCATTTTTGATCCTAGGAGACATATGTTGGGATTGCAGGCTGATTTGATCCTCTAAAGCACCGCTAAGAGTATAGATCTTCCATTGGCTGTTGAGATGAGGGTGCAAGATGACATATGCGCACAGTAACATTCTCAATCGATGCATGAGCAAAATACCTTTTTTGTTAGTCCTGACATGAAGAGTTGTAGCAACTTTTTCTTATGTGCGATTATGCTAGAGAGTTTCGGAATGCTACTTTCTTGGGTTGACACTTCTTCGTGAGATCTGTTCTAAAGTTCCCTTTCTTTAGCCTATTTTAGTTTGATAGAGGAGCAACTGAAGCCTATAGGTTGGTTATGGGCTATTTGGTTGAGTCGAATTGGGCTCATTTTCCGTGATTAGATGTTTTATATGGAGAATGTGGATCACCATGCCAGTACTCTCCTCGAGTCTTGGATTTTGTAATGTGTACTTTGTAATGTGTACTTCTGGCCTTGTTGATGCTTTATTGTATTGGGGTGAGCATCAATCTGGGTGCACCAATTGGTGGAGGGGTATGGAGCTTTGGTAGGATTTGGAGGCCTGCTATAGTAGGTGCTTTGTCAGGGAGGAGTCGGTTTATTGCAGAGAATGGCAATGTTCTAAAGGGTTCACCTGTTGCCTGCAAATGAAGATGTTCTTGGTGCGAATGCTGGGGAATGGGGAGGATTTCTTATTCTCGTTGGACAATGTGTCAGGCAAGGGTGAGCTAGTATATTTTTTCTTTAGATTGGTTGCAGTCCTAGATGATAAACACGTAGTGGTAGTAGTCCAATGCTGGGATAGGGTTTGGTTGCCTGGGTTCATTGTTCTGCTATTAGATGAAAGGATTTCCGACTTCGCATTGGTTGTCATTATGTTGGAGGGTGTGACACTAGTCGCGAACAAGATTCTTGGGAGTGGACGAGTGGGGACTTCTTTGTTACTAAGGCATATGAGATGCTGAGGGAGGGACTGCCAACACCTGACTAGGATTTTGCTTTGGATTGGGGTAGCAGTGGAAGATCAATGCACCTTTGACTGTGAATCTGCATGCTTCGTTGGTGATGCGGAAGAGGTTGGCTACCATGATGCTCATGAACATGTGGAGGGTGAGCTTGGGCTGGCATGTCCTCTTTGTGGTATTGGGGAGTAAGACATCGAGCACTCGTTCTTCACCTATCTGAGATCCCCTGTTGTTTGGGGAAAGTTGGAGATCCCGTTGATTGATGCAAGGGGATTAGACATCTGTAGGCGAGTTTCAGACCTGGAAGAGTGGGAGGTAGGGAACATTAAATAGGATGCATCAAGATAGGAGCTGGCCGCTTCTGGTGCTGTGGGCTAATGAGCATGAGGAATGCTGTGGTTTTCTGGGAATGAGAATATGGTACTACCATGAATGCACTATATTCATTGTGCATGTCCTTGCGTGGTTAAGAGGTAGTAAGAATATTGCACATATGCTTTTTTTTGTTTCAATAAAATTTCAATGATGTCCATGAACATCCTTTTCTTTAGATCCATAGTTGATGGTTTCTTTACATGTTCCTTGTAGGAGTATCACCATGTCTGGAGTTCGCCGACTATTGGAAGAAGATCTGAAGCTTGCCAAGAATTCTCTTGATGAATATAAAGTGTTCATTAAAAAGCAATTAGATGAGGTGAGTTGAAACTGCGAAGCACATTTCTAACCTTGAATGTTTCATTTTGTACAATTATGTAAATATATCAATATTAGCAAGTGCACCGTTACCATCATTTAAAATTGAGAGGGAAACTTCTTTCCTTTGTGTAAAGAAGCGCCTATATTGCAGATGTATCTCCTGTAATCAGCATCTTAGAAAGGGTCAGTGTGTGCTGTTGGTTGGAGTGTACTCTAATAAAGGGACTGGGCTTGTTTCTGTCTCTTTTCTTTTGTAAATGCTTATCAAAATTGCGCAACCTCACAATCAACGCATATTACTCTTATTTCTTTTCCTTTTATTTTCGGAACTTCTCTCTTAATGTAAGAGGATCTTAGGGTATCATAATAAACAAGTCATTCATTTCTCCCAACGGGAGTTATTGGAACAATATTTTATTATTTACTTGTATTCATGTGTGCTTGTCTTGCATTTTAGTGAGTGTCCGCATCTACCATTGCATGCTAGAATGTGCTTCTTGTTACATTAAGTATGTTGCATATGTTTTTAATAGCACATATTAAATTTTAGGAAAAATGGATTACTGACGTAATCGCGTTTTTTTTCAAAAATACTATTGCGAAGACTAGAGTTTATCTGATAATGCAGTACATTTTTGTAAAATTTACAAAATTATTAACGAAACTAGGGAGAACATAGAAAGAGGATCTTAGAGTCTCATAATAAACACGTCATTCATTTCTCACAACGTGAGTTATTGGAACCATATTTTAATATTTACTTATATTCATGTGTGTATATCTTGCATTTTAGTGAGTGGGCACTTACCATTGCATGTCAGAATGTGCTTCTAATTATATTAATGGTCTGGATGGGGTGGGTTGGGGTAGCTTCCTGTGAATAGTAGCTGTTTGAATGGTTATGAGGGTTGGATAGGATTAGAATAAGGAATGTAATGTGATATCACATTGATTTGTGATGGAATTCCAACCCAGAAATGGAGGGAGTAAACCGGGTTACTCTGGGGTAACCCGGGAACCAACGGACTCTGAGTATGTAGATCTTTTGTGCATATGTTTGTAATGACATATATTAAATTTTAGGAAAATGGATTACTGATGTAGTCATTTGTTTTCTAGCATGTGTTTCAATAATACTATTGCGAAGAGTAGAGTATATCTGATAAATGCTGAAATATTTGTAAATTTACTAATTTATTAATAAAACTAGAGATACAATAGTAAATATGTTGTCTAATTCTTGGGGATGGCATTTTAGGTATCTACCCCTTCGCACAATTTATAATCTGTACTTGTTTCTTCCACATTTTTGTGAATCCACACCTCTAAACTAGCACCAGCAGATGAATCTGAAGTTTGCTTATATAACTGACCATAGTATGATTGTCATTCATGGGTACTTCTAGTTTAAGTTGTTTACATTTGGCATTGGGTGTTTTCCTCATTTTAAACAATTCTTTTAACAGCCAACCTTGCCTAAAGTGGGATAAGTCAGTTGTTTTTGTTCCTAATTTTGTTGATGTTAATCCGGCCAGTCCTTATCTGTTGAAGTTGAAGAACCTGTTAATGGTGCTAAGACAAGCAAGACCAATAAAACTACCCCTGCCAAAGTGAACAAAAGGAAGGCAGAGGAGGATGTAAGTGAAAGTTCTGGAGATCTCTCAGGGAGTGAAACTAGTGGCAGTGAAGAAGAAGAGAGGAAAACACCAAGAAAGAAAGCTTCACGTGAAGCAAAAACTAAACCTTTGAAAAAACAGAAAATCTCCGCGAAAGAAAGCAAGCCTTCAGCACCTGGAAGGAAGAAGCCTATCACAGAATCAAAAAAGAAGGGAAGTAGTGATACAGATAACGAGGCCAATGCTTCTGATGGCAATCATTCTAGTTCATCGGTGGAAGAGAGTTCCAAGGTATTTGTTATTAATCAATTGTAAGATTGGATTCCTTTCTGTATTGTTGCTTTGGATGACAACAAGCAGAGATGAGTTTCTAGTACTTCAAATTTTCATGCAGAAAACAAGAGATAAAGCAGTACCTGTTTACGGGAAAAAAGTAGAACATCTGAAGTCGTTAATCAAGTCTTGTGGAATGAGGTATGTTCTCATCTTTGTATCTTTGTCTGCAGAAACTTTCAGTGGACCACATTAACATTATTCGTGTGTTATATATATGTGTATATATATTACGTCCTTGCTCCAGTGTGCCACCATCAGTTTATAAAAGAGCAAAGGATGCTCCTGAGAGCAATCGCGAGGCCTTTTTGATTAAGGAGTTAGAAGGAATTCTCGAGAGGGAGGGATTGTCCATAAATCCTTCAGAAAAAGGTGAGGAACTGTCTTTTTTTCTATTTCTTTCCCCTAGATTTTGGCATCAAGGCCTCAGAGATGGTTTAGTGTGTGATAGTGTGCTGTTATCACATTTATTGCAGTGTATATATCAATCTTTATTGTTGAAGTTGGTTGGTTTTTGCTGATTAGTAATTATAGCTGTGTCTATTTGAGCAATTTGAAAAAATAATAATATTTGATCACCATTTTGAGGGCATATTAGTGATTAACAGAATGCTCTATTCCATAATATGCAACATGCAGAGCTCTCCTTTTTAAGTTTTTTCTCCATATCAAAACAAAAAGGCTTTTCCGTTGGCCACGACTCCCCTACTATGGAAAACAAACTCATGAGCTCCCCTAACCCTGGGTTGATCTCACCACCACGACACTTTGACAGGCTATCGTGGTATCTCCTCTCAGCAAAGCTGCAACGTCTTTGTTGTATATTCGTTGAGTTCTAGAAAAATATCAAAAGCCTAAAATTAGGCTAAGAGGATTGTTAAGTGTGAACTACCACACGACAGCTTTTGCCATAGATCGAAATATCATGATATTTCCTCGATATATCAGTGGTATATCCGTATCAACAAGTCAGGGATACCCATACTACCCTGGATATCGATATCAACCGATATCAAGCAATATATCATCGATATGTCATCTGTCTTCATTGATATTGATGAAATTTTAGGTATTTAATGCAAACTTTTCATCATTTCGAGTTATGTCATCGTTATCATGTCAATATCAATGCTCTGTCATAGATATCAACTATGTTAGTTAAATTCACTCCTTTTATAAGGAACGAAGCTTGTAAGGTAATTTTTTATTCTTTAAGATTTAAAAGTTGACTTGTGAGATTTTCTATCCTCTCCATATATTAACACATTTGGAAACAAATCTGATACGAATAATTAACCAAATTTATGATTTGTAGCATGATTCAAAATATCATGATATATGGCAATGATATTGGTATTGTTAGAGGGAGGGTTTTAGTATTCGAGTGTATATCAAATTCCATGATATCACTCGATATATCATCAATTAATCTAACATAGAAAGTATTGAAGATTTCAGTAGTATATAGATCGATACCATCGATATGGTGCCGATATTGCTCAATATCGCCAATTTTTAAATTTTTGATCTATTTGTTTTGTATTTTGCTTATGTATATATTCATGGTATTAAAAACACATTATGATTTATATATTTTTTCGGAATGAGGCTGCTTGAACTAGGGGCTTCACCTCCTTTTACGATGGAGGTGAAACAACTCTAGAGCTGAGGAAGGAATGTCTGCATAAATATATGTTGTTATTCTCTTGTTCCTATGATATTTGATATAGGTCGACATTTTATTTTGTATATAATATGTGATATGATATAAGGTTGATGTGCTAAATACTTCTCATTGAAGTCACTAAATTATTATTTGAATTTCATCGTTTCCCTTCTAATATATCTCAACAGTCATCAATCAACAGTCTGCATTTGCAATGTTGCATAAGTCGGATTCGATATTCAATCGAAGGGGTTACTAAATAAAAAATATTCAGTATTCGCGAGAATATTTTGAATTATTAGATTATGTCTTTTTTTAATTATTTTTAAATATAAATTTGTCTATTATATATACTCTTATATGTTTGAACATATATGGTCATCAATCAATAAGAGTCCAAGATAAAAGTACCAATAAAATAAGTTAGATATGTGGAGGTTTAACATTTGTGGTGATACCAGGATAAATGAGACCCTTTAAAAAAATAAAAAAAATCAGTAGTCTGTTGCAATAATCTGTTGAATATTTGGTCGAGTACTTGAATATTCGGGTCGAATATTCGGGAATATTCAAGTTGAACCGAATAACAATACTCTATTCAATCATCCCACATAATAGAATATTCTGCCTAATATTCGGTCCATTCTGCTGGATATTGCAAAAATGGCGATGTGTGCCATATAGTGTGTATTGGTCTCCTAAATACACATCTTTCTTGCATATGTATTTGTATTTGTATGTTATTTATTGTTTAAATTTTTTTGAAGCCAAATAAGGGGGAAACACTTAGAGGTGTCCACCCCATAATTGCATTAATAAAAAACAAGAAACAATTACAAAGCGAGCATCTAGGAAAGCCACATGTCTAACAAACCCGCCACCCGGATACATACATTCTCCTTATAAAACCTTTGGCCAGAGAACAACAGGGCATTCCTAGTCTATTGTTTTTAAAATTAGTATGATCTTAGTTTGCGAAAAATTGTTGCCTTTAGTGGGATGAAAGACCCTGATGCTCAAGTAGGATGATGGTGTCCTGGGAATTTTGAGCCTACAGGAGATGAATGGATATTGTTGGCTAAATGGGTGATTTGCATTTGGGGCGTTGGATATGACCTATTGTGCATGTGGTTCGCTTTATAGATCTTTCGGAGCAAGTTGGTGTAGTCATGGTTTTAAAAAGCACGCCTTAAGGTGTTGAGGTATATACCTCAGGCAACCCAGGTGTAGCGTACACCTCGAGGTGCTGAGGTGCCACCTTGCGCTATGCTAGGTTTGGTACCCAATTTTATGTATTTTTTGCATTAACAATTTTGATTTCTTAAGTATAATATTAGTTATTAACAATTTTTTTTCGTATACTCACACACACACATATATATATAATATGTTTAACAAAGTATATGTTAGTCATATTATGTATGTCCTAAATCATAACATGTACTATACGACATATTATATTATTGCAAGTAGCGAAAGCAAACACACACAAACACGATTAATCAAGCAAACACACAAACACAGACAAATTTATGGTATGAGTGTGGGGTGCATATGGCGGTTCTTCAACTTGGTTCAACAAAATGGATAGTTAGGATTCAAGGCATATCAACATATATGTTAGTCAAGTAACACATCTAATACAACATATACATATTGTATGTTGTGTATATTAAACATATATGTTAGTCACATAATTTTATTTTACCTATACATATATCGTCTAATACAACATATACATATTGTATGTTGTGTATATTAAACATATATGTTAGTCACATAATTTTATTTTACCTACACATATCGGGAGGCATTTGTATATGGATAACGTGCTTCGTCCTGCCAACATTAAGGGATGTCATATGTTACATAATAAGCTTTGCATTATACATGGATGCTAATACAAGTTACGATTCAAGGCATCTCATATAGAGAATATTATATATTCACATGTTCATAACATATATATTGGATCTGTTAGGGGAAATTTAAATATATGATTGTGCGTGTATATATAGTTACATTTATATGTATTTATGCATATTTTTTTGAAGTCAAACAAGGGGGAAACACTCAGAGGTGTCCACCCCAAAATTGCATTAAAATATTTGGATTAAAAGAACACAACGGGCAGCTAGGAAAGCCACGAGTCTAATAAGCCCGATACTTGCATACAACTGTTCTCCATATAGAACCTTTGTCCAGAGAACAACAAGGCGTTCCTGGCCAACCAGATAGCCCAGACAATGGCCACCGAGCGAAGCAGGCTTCTTTTTAGGCGATGCCTGGACATCGCCAGCGACTCGCTGAAAGAGGAGAGATTCTTTGTATTAACCCAGCCCAAATTCGGGTCGACCTAGATAGGCGTCGTCATCCGACATGAGAAGAAGAGATGCTCAATGCTGGAACCACATAGAAGACAAGTGTCAGAGACTGATCCAAGCAATCTTGCACATCAGTCACGCGTCATCAATCTCATTCTCCTAGACAACCATAGGAAGCCAATTTTCTCAGGTAGACCAAGGCCCCAGAAGAAGCTGCAGTCCCTCACCAGCACAACGGATCGCAAGGGGGAGGGCGACAGATCGCTAAATAAGCTTTTTTGACTGAGAATCTATTCCCCCTCCAAACCCAGTGGTCGCGCTCCTCAGAGGGGCCTCCGAAGACATGCAACAAGTCCAGAAGGAGAAGAAAATCCTCCTAACACTGGTCTGAGAAGTTTGTGCGAAACAAAGGCATCCAGATGCCGTCAGCCCAACATGAAGCCACATGCACCTCCGGATCTGCGGCCAAGGCAAAAAGATGGGGGAAACGGCCGCACAACGCACTACCATCCGTCCAGTCGTCCTTCCAGAAGGCAAATGGCTCCCCGTTCCCTAGGACCGGTTTGAACGAGGCACAGAGACGGGGAATGACGGACAGAATCCCCTTCGAGAAGGGGGAGGGACGCAGCCTGCGACCACATGTCTCAAGCGCCGAAGCGGACACATTGTAAATCAGACGAATACGCGAGGTGCAGATGTCCTCCGTATACCCCCAACTACGGCCCACCCATTTCAGCAAGAGGTCTTCATTCAACGCATCGAGACGCCTCACACGAAGACCCCCCTCACTCTTTGGGAGGGTGATTGTCTCCCAATCGACCAGGTGAATGCTGGTAGCCTCCTCACTGCCCTTGGCCCAGAGAAAATGACGTATCAACCCTCCAACCTTTTTCAAATTCTAGTAGACATGTTTCTCGTAGATATGAGATCAATCAGAATTGCTGAAATTGCCGCCTTCAGAAGAACCAAACGACCACCCTTAGACAGGAGCGATGACTTCCACCCCGCCAGGTGCCCCTCCAAAATCTCCACCAAAGGTAGCCAGTCCGCCATCTTCGTCCTACCAACAGTCAGAGGAATCCCCAGGTAATGTATCTGAAGATGGGCACAAGCAGTCCGCAGCGCGCCACTACAACGTATCGCCTCCTCATCAGACAAACCAAAAGGGACCATTTTTTACTTGCTTGTGTTCTGAGCTAGCCCCGACAAATCACCAAACATCTCGAGAGTGACTGCCATACCACTAGCCTCACATCTTCCCCTCTCAATGAAGAAAATAGTGTCGTCAGCGTACTGAAGCAGGGGGATCCGCATGCCATCCCTCGAGTACCCACAAGTGATCTCGTTTTCCTGAATCCGAGCTACCATACAAGCGAGCACGTTAGAGGCAATGATGAAGAGCAGAAGCGCAAGAGGGCATCCCTGTCTAGCACCCCTCTGAGGCTGAAAGAAGCCACCCTCAGGACGCCCATTCACGAGGATCGACATCGACGCAGTAGTCACGCAACGTTTCATCTAAGAGATCCAGAGCGTAGAGAATCCCCTTCTATGCAACGCCGCCCAGAGAAAATGCCAGTCTAAAGTATCGTAGGCCTTAGCAAAATCCACTTTCCAGAGCAGAGCTTTCTTTTCTCGCCTCTTCCGATAGGCAATAATTTTAGATGCCCTAACCAAGCACTCTGCGATCTGTCTCCTAGGGACGAAAGCAGATTGAAAGGGGGAGATGATATGCTCAAGGACCCTGCTCAGTCTGATAGCGAACACCTTCGTCACAATCAGGTACAAAGCATTGGATAACACAATTGGTCTATAGTTCTCAATCCTGTCAGCCCCCTCCTCCTTCGGAATAGGACAATCGGAGCCTTATTTATGCGATCAAAACCGGCATTGCAACGACAATGCTCTAAAATGACGTCAAGCACCTCCGAACCAACTAGATCCCAGAAATCCTTATAGAATGAGGTCGGGAACCCATCCGGTCCCGGCACACTGTCACCATTCAGACTCCAAACAGCCGCTTGAAGCTCCTCCATAGTGACTAACCGAACCAGGCTAGCGACGCGAGCGACCGACAACTGCCTCGCCCCCAACACCGTCCATCTCCAACGCATGTCGAGACTTCTCGACGATAAAGCGGCGAAATGGTCAGCAATCACCCTTCCAAGCTCCCTGTCACCGTCCACTCAAACCCCGTCAATAGTCATCGACCTAATGGTGTTGCCACGACGTCTCCCGCTCGCCTCCCTATGGAAGAAGGGAGTATTTGCATCTCCCTACTTGAGCCAGACATGTTTGGACCTCTGCTTCCACTCTATCACTCTTTTCCTGTCTTCCTCAACAATCTTCCTTTGAGCCTCCGCCCGCCGAGAGAGTTCTTCCTCCGTTAGAGGCCTAGCGTACTCCAACGCGCCCAGACCACAAACCTCCTCTTCAGCCGCACCCCTGATCGTACAACGAGTCTCCCTCGACTTCCTCTTAAACGTGCATAGCCACGTACGCAAAGCCGACAACTTCTGGACGAAACGCGAGACCGCTGAACCAGAGGTAGGAACCACGGCCCAGTGGGATGCCACCAGGTCCCTGAAGGATCCCTCCAAAAGCCAAGCCCTCTTGTAGCAGAGGAAGTCCCGTGAAGGCGATAGGTCGCCCGAGTCCCAAATTCGGAGTGTGGTCAGATCCCGTTCTAGTTCTGGCGGCAACAAAGGATGGAGGGAAAAGCTCCAGCAGCTCAACCGAGGCCAAGAAACGATCCAGACGTGAACGAGAGCCAGTGTTTCTCCAGGTGAACTTGGTGCCCAACACATCCATCACCTCCAGCCTAAGGGAGTCCACCACCCCCAGAAAGTTCATTGAGCCAGGGTCATGACCGCCCCTCAAACTCGGCCTTTCCGAGGGGAGTAGTGTAACATTGAAATCACCGCCAATCAACAAAGGGCAACCAGGGAATGCTGCCCTAGACTCCAGCAAATCCACCCAAAACTGAGGCCGTACGACCAGCTGGCATGGCCCATAAGCACAGGATAGAGCAAGCAAGGAGCCCGATCTAAGGCGCTCCAGAAGCACTGTGAGGATGTGGGTCTTCTTCAGTTCGGACCGAAGCACCAAAGCGGAACTGTTTCAAGCAACTAGTAGACCCCCCACAGAGCCAACCACCTCGATCGAGCTGAAATCAGAAAGCGATCCCGCAACGAAGGAGCTCCAAATCTCATTTGAAACAGAATCCAACTTAGTTTCTTGTAAAAAGACCACATCACAAGCCCACTCTATAAATCTTGATCCCACAACCCGTCTCTTCTTCGGGTCACCCAGACCCCTTACATTCCACGAAAGAATCTTCATTTGGATACGGTTGCAATATTCCCGGTCCGTACTACTCCCGTCGCCACCGCGATCCTCGCTTTCAGGTCGGAGACAGGTAGAGTTTCCACCTGCTGCGTTTGAGCACGCTGCTTCCTTCTGTACCTCTTCCCGGATCTTCTATCAACCTCCTGTTCCGCAGCCAAGGGGAACCCATCAACTCGGGTCCCCACAGACTCATCTTGACTTAGATCTGCCATACCTGAGCCCATGTCCCCATGGCACTCGAAAGACGAATCCGGATCAGGGGAGATCGACACACCATCTCCCGGTTCCTCCTTCTCAATTGAGTCAGACAGGGAGACTGACAGTGATGGCCTCCCGTTCCCAGACGAGGCTACTGTATGTTTCTCCAAAGTGCTTCCGTAGTGCGTATCCAAGGGCGGCCTACCAACCGAACAGAGAATGCCCTCGCCCGAATCAATTTGACCCGAGCCAGGCCGACTAGCAAGCGAGACCCAAGAAACCACCGGACCCGCATTCCCCCACGAGAGGAAAAGCATCTCTGCTTCGAGGATTCAATAACCCGCCATGGTTTCAGATTTCGTGAAATTTCGGTGAAATTTCGACGAAATTTTGGTTTCGACAAGGCACCGAAATCTCGAGCGAAATGGCAATATGAGGGCGGTTTCGGGTCATTTCTTCACAAATGGTGGTCGATATGGGCGAAATGTCGTCGAAATTTCGTCGAAATTTCATATCGACAGGGTATCGATATGATATCCGAAATCGATATTTAAACCCTTGTAACCCGCATTCAGGTTCAAAGAAGATGAAATGCTTTGCTCCATCTAATCGTTTCCCGAGGAAATGAGAGTAGGCCCAACCGTCACGCGGTTGTGGTGCGAAAAACCATGTCGGGCCCCTCGAAGCATCCTCGACGAATCGACTTCCCAACAACGGTCCCAAAAGTTGCAACTCTTGGCGCCATCCCCTCGATTTCCACAGCGGGAGGGGAAACGTCGCCGGCCTCCCCCGCCCCTCCCGGCGGTGGCAACGGAGAGAGAAGCCGGATGCTGAGGCAAAAAGAGAAACGATCAACATCCGGAGATCCTACGACGTTCGAAGTTCTGTTGGAGGGGCATTCCATATGGACCAGAGCAACCTCTGGGTCGGAACCCGGAGAAGAACCATCCTCCAGCACACGCAGCACGGTGCCCACTTCCAATAATGGCAGTCCCAAAGATCGGACGGTCTGGGAAAGGAAAGGAGCCCCGCAAACTCGCGCAACCCGAATGACAGAGCGATCGGCCGCATCATCAACAAACCTGGGCTGTCTCCAAGCGACCGCACCACAAACCTTGGAGCTCAGCAAGTCCTCTTTCTGCGACCTCGATAGACTACGGACACAACACCGCCCCGCACCCAGCATGATGACGTTGCCCGCGAAATTACTACCGAATCGGCTTGAAAGATCCGCTTCCAATGAAACCTTCGACCATGCAGGAACCGAGTCCGGTAGCCAGGAGCCTATCAAAAGGACCGCCATGCCTCCCTCCGCAGAAGTCGTAACCGCACAGGTCGAGTCTAGTCCCGCCCGACCTGCTTTCGAGGTGGAGGCCGAATGTTCCTCCGGAAGAACTGACGCGGCCGCCACGACATGAGCATGAATCCGAACAGGAGCAGATACAGCCACCCCGGCGCAAGAGATCCGATGGTGGTCAACGCGATCGCAGGAAAAACATGTGGGAGGGAAGGCGCATATCGGCGCAAGGTGGCCTCGCCCACCGCATCTAAAACATCGTCGCCCGAGCTTACGATGCGAGACAATCGTTCAGGGAGAACCGCCATCCGCATCTCCTTCAAGCTGTTCTCGGAACTCTCCCTGACGACCCTCTGCCCGCTCTCCCTTGCTGGCATCCCATCGCAAAGTCTCCCTCCTGATAACATCTCGCCATCGGCATGCTCCGCCCGCTCCTCACGAGCCTCGCGCTCATCGCACTCCTCTCGCCATCTCTATTTCCTATATAAACTTTGGCTCATGCCTCGACTGCCTCGAGGCTTATGCCTCGCTTTTGACAAAGGAAAATCACATCGATCAACCTCACATTTTTTAAAACCATGGGTGTAGTGAATATGCCATCCAACTTCTGGAGGACATTTGTTCAGTTCTTTCTTGTGTGGCCCCAAAGACTGATATGTATGCGTTGACGTCTAGATTTCACTTTTGTATAGATAATTGGATGGGGTCAGGGTCTGTTGGGGTTCATTTCCGAAGGTTGTTTGCTTTGGCATCTCATATGTATTGCATTGTGGGGGAGTGCATCGCTGATGATGGTTGGCTTCTATGTTCGTACTGCTCTGATGGGTCAATGCTTCGCGGAGTTTCTGTTGTGTTATGGAGACCTTTCTTTAGGAGGGGGGACCTTTTGACACGGTGGATCACTGGTGCTGGGCACATGGACGATTCATGGTATGGATGACATAAAGTCCTTTTACTTATCGATGGTTTTTGATCCTCGTATAGCGTTTGATTATTTTAAGGACATCAGAAGATGGAAGATGCCTCTACGGGTTCGGTTATTCATTTCTTTTGAAAGGGGATCAACTGATGACATGAAAAAAAAGAGCCAGGTTTTTCCAGGTGTTGTGGGCTTAGGTCAATGACGTACATCGGTTGAGGACATTGAGGAACACTTCTTAGGATGCTTTTTTTGAGGAAGGTCTAGGCCACATTGCTTGTTGATTCAATGGCAACCACCGACTGTGCTACATTTTGAGAGTGCGTTGACGTGTTGGGTCGTGGGACTAGTTCCACAAAGATTTGGGCTCCGGCTATCTCATGGCCTTGTGGCTGACACAAAATGGGGTCATATTCTGAGGTGAGAGAATGTACATGGAGAATGTTTTACAACATGCCAAAGGCCTTCATGCCTTTTTGTCCTTGTTGCTAATATATCTTAACAATGTGATATATAGAAGTTTCTTGGTGGGTGTCTCCTCGACATTACACCCCTTTTCCTTTTATTTTTTTATTAAACATTCATATCAACTTTGTGAAGAGGATGCTGGCCATTTTAGACCATCACTCATCAATGGTCCCTTGCCAAGCCTTGTCTCCTTTGCTAATATTTATTTAACCTTCTCCCTTATACATCACATTATTTCGTACATTATCCCCATGGTGGGTTTTAATTGTCGTCCATAATCTTCAATGTTAATACAATCGGTTCTATGATTTTCGTGATGCGTATCACATCATCCCATAAGTAAAGGTCATTGATAAATGATTCACTTTTCGTTCTTGTTCTGTTCAAGCCTCAACTATCTTGGGCCATTCCCTCGTCAACACATGATTTTTAAATTGGTTTTCTGTTGTTTCAAGCTTTGCAATACCATAAAATTGGTTGCAAACCTTGTGATCCCATGCCTAAGTAATTCCATATTATACATCCTTCTCACCAAACATATTTTTTTAAAGAATGATTGTAAATGAATGTGGTGATCGCTCATGCTCAATCCTCCACTTTTGTTATGATATATCCTTCAAGATCAAGTCAATGCACTGTGTAACATGCATAAAAAATGTCGTCATTTCTAGAAGCTATGGTTATTACACTTGCCTTCTTGAGATTACTACCATTTTATGTACTAATCGAACAATATTGTCTTTCCCAACCTATTTGATGACCATCTTCATCAACTTCAGCATGCATCTGCTGTCTTTCACATGTGAAGAAGCATCAACATACTTCAAAATATCATCCTTCTATTACAATACACATGGAAGTTGATATGCTTGCTCGTGTAACTCATTCAACCATCACACATTAAGGTCACTCTATACTTCGACCACTTTCTCTTCAGCTCCATATTGTACTCAGTCATCTCTTCCTATTGAACCATCACACATTAAGGTCACTCTATACTTCGACCACTTTCTCTTCAGCTCCATATTGTACTCAGTCATCTCTTCCTATTGTATAGCATGATACTTGTTCATGATCTCCTATGAGGTGTGAGCTTTCAAATCTGTTCTTGATGCAACAATCTCATTGATCACATGTTGCAACCAACAATAACAACAAAGCTTTTCGTACATTAAGTAGGGTCAACTAGATGGGTTCTTTACTTCCATTTAGATCTATCTTGGGTCGTTCTCGGGTTTAGATCCAAAAAGCTAAGATCCCTTCGTATAGTCTCATTCCAACATTTCTTGAGCCTTCCTCGCCCTCTTTTAGCTGGCTCAAAATCCCAAAATTCACATCTCCTTACGGGTGCATCGGTTGACCTCCTTTGCAAATGGCCAAACCATCTTAAGCGATTTCTCGCATCTTATCCTCGATCGGAGCTACACCAACTTTCATTCTGATTGAATCATTCCGAATATGATCTTTACGTGCGTGCCCACACATTCACCTTAGCATTTTCATGTATGCAACTGCCATTCTTTGCAATATCTATGGTTCACAGACCAACATTTAGATTCATAGAGCATAGCAGGTCTCACGACGGTTTTGTAAAAATTTTCTTTGATTTTCAAAGGAATTTTCTTATCATAGAGAACAGTAGAGGCTCCTCTCTACTTTAGCCAACCTGTATTTATTCTATTAGTAACATCCCCATCTTTTTCCATCATGTTGCAGAATAGATCCCAATTATTTAAAAGAATCTCTCTTCTGAATGTTATTGCCACCAATCTTCACCTCGATTCCCTTCATCATTACTTCCATCAAAAGTGCACTCCATATATTCAGTCTTAGCCCTACTTATACAAAATCCTTTAGTCTCCATTGCATGTCTCCCGACCTCAAGCTTCTCATTTACTCTTGTTGGGAAAAGAATGAAAAGTTGTTTATTCCTTGAACCCTATGCTCTCTTATATAGGAGAAAGACCTATGTGTAAGTTACACAAGATGAACATAAGAAAAGAAAATAGAGAAACAACACAGAAACACAAATATATCTCTACACTCCCCCAAAAGATGGAGCATAGATGCCAATCATGCTCAGCTTTAATGAACACTTCTGAAATGTCCCTCTAAGCAAAACCTTGGTGAAGATATCTGGCGTTTGATCTCCAGAGTTGAAATGAGAGGTAGAGATAAAACTTTTCTGAACCATCTCCCGGGTATAGTGGCAGTCCACTTCAATATGTTTAGTTCTCTCATGAAATGCATGATTGTTTACAATGAATAGTGCAGCCCAAGGTTTGAAAAAAATGAAAGGCGGAACGAGGCATTTTCCCTGGAGGGGAGGGGAGGCGAGGCGTAGCCTCGAGGCGTAAGCCTCAGTTTGTATAGGAAAATACTTATAAAAAGAATAATAAATATATTTATTGATGAAATTATCTAAATTGACATACACATACACACACACACATATATATATATAATATAACATTGTAATATATGATGAAATTATGAAGATAAGAACGTGAAAGAAAGGATATGTAAATTTCATAAACCAATCTACTAAATTTCTGCCCATTCAAAACTAGAATCATTGGCTATAATTGTCATTAAAGTATCAAAGATAACATATTTTTTGCTAAAAATATTGTAGTGCATAAAAAATTATGATTAAATGTATTTGTTATATGATGTAAAATATGACAACATTGACATGTTTTGAATCTAATCTTTTTTTTGTAGTTGGTATATTACATCTTTCATGATATTACCTCTCTTAACACTAGTTTTTCTTTAAGCTTTATGGATTGTGTATTTAAAAGTGTAATTATTAAGAATTTCTTGAAAAAATCAGACAAGTTTAGTGCTTAATATGAATATGAACAAACTTAAAATTCCAAGCATTCATCTTGTAAATATATATCATAGACAACTATACATTTATAAGCATGTAAAACTACCAATAATATAATTTAAACCTTTAGAAAATGCTTTAAAATCTAGAAAACGCCTCACAAACCGCCACGTTCCGCCTCGACCGCCTTGTCGCCTCGGACCGCCTCGACCTTCTAAGGCGTATGCCTCATCAATACCATCTGAGGCGTACGCCTCGAGTCTAACAAGGCCTGCCCCGTTCCGCCTCGGCCGCCTCGAGGCTAGCCTTTTCATACCATGATGCAGCCTGATTATCACATTGTAACTGCATAGGGAGATGTGTATCTATATGTAAATACGTAGTACTGCTCAAACCCACATCATCTCTGTGCTAGCTTGTGCCATAGCTATATTTGGATTCATCGCTTGACCTAGCAACGACAATTTGCTTCTTACTCTTCCAAAAAATAGGAGAACCACCAACAATCACATCAAAGCTCAAAGTGAACTTTCTGTCCTTTGGACATCCTGCATAGTCTGCATCTGCACATGCAGAAATAGTAAGTGCTGCCCCTTTTCTGAATAATAATCCTACACCTGGAGAAGACTTTAGATAACTCAATAGCATATATACATCATCCATGTGTTCCTATCGGGGTTGCTTCACGAATTGACTCACCCAACTAACTGCAATGAGATATTCGACCTAGTTATAGTGACATAAATAATCTTTCCCACTATTTTTATGTACTTTCTCCTATCCACCAAGGTTGCAAAAGTCGGTAGTCGGTATTCGGTCGGTTGGGTCACTGACTAAGGATTAATCGGCTGTCGGACGACTAATCGGATTTAGTCGGACTTTAATCGACTTTGAATTTTATGATTATTTTAAATATCTTACTCATTTCTATACATATATTTACATAAATTTTGTACATTTTTATACTACCATAATAATATAAAAGACGTAATTGAATTTATATAAAACATTAAGCATATTGTAATAAGTTTGCTTATAAAAAAGCAAAACATTTAAAAAACATGGTATCTCCAAGCAAAAATTGGTCGATTAGTGTACATAGTCGGAATTTGTCGGTACTCGGTCGGCCACCCCACTGATTAGACAAGTCGGACCTACTAGTCGGGCCAGTCGAGTGACTTTTACAACGTTGCACCTCCTTTGTATAATCATATAATTTCATGCTAGGATCCATAGGAATGGTAGCGGGTCGACATTCAATCATGCTTGTCTCAACTAGCATGTCTGTCACATACTTCTTTTGGGTCATTATGGGGCCCTGCTGATTCCTGGCTAACCCTAAAAAATACCTTAGGCTTCCAAGATCCTTGGTAACAAACTATCAACCCAGAAATTCCTTTGCTCTTTTTATTCCCTGCACATCATCATCATCTGAACAAGTATGTCATCAACATAGACCATAATAGCATCCGTACCTCTAGGAGTTCTCTGTACAAACAAGGAATGGCCGCATTTGACCTCTGGAATCCCTGCTTCTCAATTAGATCCGAGAGGTTCTGAAACCATGCCCTTGGACTCTGTCTAAGGCCATATATTACCTTATAAAGTCTGCAAACTTGCGAATACTCCCCTTCAACAACAAACCCCGAAGGCTGTTGCTTGTAAACCTCTTCCTGTAGGTCGCCATACAGAAAGATATTTTTAACATCAAGCTGAAAGTGAGGCTAATCACGTACCACATCAACGAAAAGAAGAATACATAGAGTGAAGAGCAACAGTTGAGAACGTGTTGAAATAGTCCACTTCATAGATCTGAATAAAGCCACACACAACGGAAAGAAGAATACATAGAGTAAAGTGAGGCACATGGATGGTTCGTGTTTGCGTGGAGATCTTCCCGTGGATTTGTAGAAGGGGCATACTGTTGATTGGGGATTGCTTTACGCATTTCATTATGGGTTATATTCCTACCTGCTTGCGTTGTTAGGATGAAGTGGAAGACACATGCCATCTCTTCTTCAAATGCAGGAGCTCTGTCGAAGAAGACACATGCCATCTGTGAGACACATTCCATCGAAATTCTCTTTCCAGGCTTGCCGAAATGAAATCGAGATCCAACATGTAAGGTCTTGCTTCCCATTTGGAGACCATCTTCGTAGGCCCTATAAAGTTGTGTGACAATTATCTCTCCATGAGAAAAGCTATGGTGAACTTCATGATAGGGAGATCATCATGTTTGTTATAGAGGAATTTGCGTCAGGGGCAATGACATCTTTTTGGTATGGATGCCAATGATGGGAGACATTATACTTAGAGGAGGTAGAGCCGCATATGGTGGCAAAGTGGTGCTACATGGGCACACAGTGGGTGTGGAAGGGTGGTGCATCCTCTTGGGTGCAAAGTAGGGAATGATAGGAATCACTGCACATAGGTGTCAGTGGCATACATGTCTATTGGTGGTTGAGCGGGGATATTATAGAAGGTAAATGGTGGGAGGATGTGCTTTTCTTTTCTTTTCTTTCTTGAAAAGGTAAATAATGACTAGACACCTTCCGGTCACCCTTTCTAGTGCGTCCCTTTGATTCCGACTAGTAGCAATCATGGTTTTGAAAAACGCACCTCGAGGCGCTGAGGCGTATGCCTCGAGGCGGTTTTTTTGAGAAAACCGCCTCGAGGCGCCCGCCTCAAGCTGCCCATGTGAGGCGTGCGCCTCGAGGCGCTGAGGCGGTCCTCGAGGCGTCGAGGCGGTGAGGCGGTCTTGAGGCGCTGCCTCGGGCTGCATAGGTTTGGTACCCTATATTTTATATTTTTATATTAATTTTTATGATATCTTAAGTATAATATTAATTGTTAACAACTTGGTTTGTTATATTGTCATATATATATATATATATTTATTTTATGTTTGAAAATATACATTATCTATTGTATTAATTGTTAGCTTGTCATATAACACATATAACACAACATAGACATTATATATTGTGTATATTAATAATATATGTTAGTCACATAAGTTTGCTTCATCTATATACATAAAGGGAAGTGTTACATATCGATAAGAACTTCACCCACCAACATTAATGGAGGTCATAATAAGCTTTGCATTTTATATGGATGATAATATGAATTAGGATTCAAAATAAATCATGCAAAGAATATTATATATTCTCATTCTCATAGCATATATGGTGAATATGTTGGGAACATCTAAATTTATGATTTTATAAATATATAATTATACTTAATTATATTTTATGTATATTTTCCTATATAGATCGAGGCTTACGCCTCGACCGCCTCGAGGCTTACGCCTCGCCTCGTCAAGGGAAAACCGCCTCTATCCGCCTCACGTTTTTTAAAACCATGGTAGCAATAAATGAGGTTTTGTTCATATGAACATTAGCAACTAAAAATAACACAGTCTTGTGGCATCCAAAGGGCCAAAGTAACCATACAAGGTTGGAATGGTTCCATCCCTCTCGACAGCATGTGATCGCTCCTATTCGACATCTATCCATGAATACTGTCTGGAAGTTCTGGACCTAGAGCTAGAGGTGTCTTAGCCTACCTTCTGACTCCTATCACGAACTTGCTTGCGTGACTAGGAAAGTAGTAGGTATGAGGTGTGGATCAAAATCAACATGAAACAAATACGGAAGATCTTTTCCTTGAGAGTTCAGGGTGGGCTGAGAAGATCACATGTTCCTTCAATTAGAAAGAAGCATGTATAACCACATAGGACCTTGATAAGCCTATGTGTCTTAGGATCATGGAAGAACATGTGCTGAATTCATCTTGATCTGGGCAGAGGAGAATGATATATCTGGGGGAAAGGTAGAACGAGGAGATTGGATTTTGGATGAGGTTGGGAAGAGGTCGCAGCAACAGTGCTGGAGGGTTGATTAAGGACTGAGAAGCTAGTAATTTCACAGGGCCCATTTACAATATTTTGATTACCTTAATATTAATGCACCCAAAGAAGGCAAAACTTGGTGAAGTACCAAAGGAGGGGATGAGTTCCAGATAATAGGAACACGCGATAAATAAACGAGGAAGACAACGAAAAGTATGTGGAGTAGATGTGACACCCACGACAAATATGGTTGACAGTTTGGAAGAGCCTGATGCCAACACTTAGTTCTTCCATACTATGGCTTGTGGGAGAAGATGCCATATTTTGTTTCATCCCCTTTTTTTGTTAGTTCTTCCATACTATGGATGGGGGACATAAGATTGGTGTTGCGGTTGTTGGCTACTTTTGTGTTTTTAACATGATGGTTTGCTCGTGTTTGGCGAGATGATTGTGGAATGATGTCACCCAACATTCCCAAGAGCAGGTTGATGGTTTGGTTTGTGATTTCTGCCCTAGGAGAGGTCCATGATGTCGTTTTTGATCTTAATGCTGATGGATCACGGATCCCAAATAGTTTTCTTATTTTTTTTCTTCTACAAGTTCCGAGGGTTCGTTAAGGAGGATGTTTTTAGCAGTTTTAGAATAATTCATGTGTGTGAATTGAGGGTTTGAGCATGCGAACAACTCATTTATCTTTCTTTGAGGCAAAAGAGGGAAAGTACAAATGTGTTCGACCCATATTGACTAAGTTAATATAAGTACCATCGTTATTGGATCCATGACTCAAGGACGTGTCCTGGTGTGGTGAACTACATTTTCTACATGAAAATGATCAGAGCCAAATATAAACGATTTCACGAATGCTAGGTTACCCAAATGATCCTGACCGAGTGGCTCAGAATCTTGCTTCAAAACTTGAGTCTTAGTACTCACAATGTTGCTTGAATCTACCCATCCAAGCCCCAAACCCCGCCAAACAAATCGTATCTTCTCGCATGTAAAGAAAAGATGAACTAGCAACTCCACCTCCTCATCGCAATGTGGACACATGTCATTACCTCCTGAGAAGTATCTTGTTCAATGATCTCTGGATAGTGATCTCTCACGACGCATCAACCAAAGGAAAACTCTAATACATGGCGGTGCCTTCAAGCCCCAAATATAATCTACAATCCTTACCAACTCTTTGGGCATTGGATCTTGTTGTCTATTCAAAGATTCGTAGGCTATGCACATCATGAAATCTCCGTCCCTCCAAACCCAATGGTCCCTTTCTCCTACTGTTCCTTCCAAGGTGATGAGAGCATCCTTACGCTCATCCTGTCGAATTCGAAATTCGACTGAAATGTCCGAAGTATTGGCGCCCTAATACAAAAAAAACCGAAATGATTGAAATTTTAGTTGAATTTCGATCGAATTTCGATCGAAATTCCATTTCGGTCGGTCATCGAAATGGTGCCCAAAATCAATATTTAAGGCCTTGTTTACGCTCCAAGAATTCCTCTAAATTTTGATCAGAAAAATATGAGCAGAAGGTGAGCACTGATGACTTGGTCTCCCAACTCTTCCATACCATCACATCATGGTTGGTGGGTAGAGCAAACATGCATTGAACCATGACGTTAAAGTCCCCACATCAGTCCAATTATCTGTCCAGAATGCAAAAGAACAGCCATCCCTACCACTAGTCAGAATAATGGAAGTAACTGAGGTATTAATGTGCAGATTCCCTTCCAAAAACAGAAGTGGAAATAGATTATCGATGAATAAAAAAGGATTAGGTGTGAATGCCATATATTCCGCATATGAGTCTGCAACACATGTCCTCACTATCTCATGAGATCATGGCAATCCATTTCAAAAGTAGGGCTTTGTTCTTAATTTCTAGACGAAGGCCTCCAAAGCATCCACCCCCCTTAGGGAGCGTGACAATATCGTAGTCAACTAAGTATATACCTAAAGTATCCTGACCAGGTTTGCTTCAAAAAGATCTTCGCATGCTCATTTCTAAACATCGACGGACTCCCACAAGTAGTAACCTTGATGATATAAAGAAAACTGGAGTTGCTGTGGGGACGACCTTCACTAGCGCCAAATGGCCACCAAGAGAAAACAACGAGGCTTTCCAATCAGTAAGCTTTCTTTCCATCTTCTCAATAATCGGAGCCATTCTGTGACAATAAGTGTCCCATAATTCAACAATGGACCTAGATAATGAATATGGAGAGAACCATAGGTTGTGCCCAGTTCAATACTATAAGCCTATGTATCCATATATGTTAGCCCAAAAGGAACCACAATTGACTTGTTCCTCTTAAGCTTCAATTCAGAGAGTTCACCAAAGATATCAAGCACCACTACCATTCCTAAAGCCTCATCTTCCCCCTTTCAATGAAGAAGATAAGCTATCGAAGTACTGAATCAAGTGAATGGATATATCTACAAGAGAGTAACTTGCAATGATACCTGTTACGCACCATCTGGTTTACCTTACATGAGAGAACACCTGCAGCCTGAACAAATAACTAAGGTGCCATCCCCATTTGCTAGTACCAAGTATGATGTTATCGTAAAACATATATTCATCCATGAAATCTACACATGCGGGAAGCCTTGTTTCACAAATGCGGACCACGAGAAGTACTAATCGATAGTAAAATAGGCTTTAAAGAAATTAACTTTCCAAAGAAGCCTACTTGGTCATTGCATTTTCCAATCTGTTGTGATCTTAGTAGCCATTGCAATGCTATCACTAATCTGCCTCCTTGGGATGAAAGCTGATTGAACTAGTGATATGATGTTATTCAGGACCTCCCTAAGTTTATTCGCCAAGCTTTTGACGATCACGAGATAAATGTTGTTGGAAAGGGTAATATGACATGAATCCTCCACGTGCTTTGAAAACTCTTTCTTTAGAAGCAGAAGGAGGAGCGCTTTGTTGATCCTATCAAAGCTTGCATTGCTTTATGTAAATTCTTCTAACACCGCCAATACATCATTCCCCACAATGTACCAAAAATCTCGATATAAAAAAATAGGAAAGCCATCCAGATTCCAGACCATGCGCACCATATGCGTTTAGACTCCAAACCCCTGCCTCTATTTCATCACGTTTGAAGTTCCCGGTCAACTGATTAGCTTGATAACTTGAGACATGAGAGGCATCTATGCTCGTTCATCTCTAAGGCATGCTCTCTTCTTTGCATGACAGTCTTTGAAAATATGGAGCTAACTCATTTATCTTTCTCTACTCATAGGCGACAACACGAAGGGTTGGGGATTTTATCTTATTAGTTTATCGAATGCTTTCTATCTTATAGTGGCAAACATTTATGCAACCATTTACACAGAGTGGTGGGGTTAGTTATAACCACTATACATATGACGTTTTGACTGAGTTTCATATGAAGTTGTGACCTCCAATGTTATCACAGATTGAAAGATAAGGAAGACAAAGGGGATGCTTTGGAAGGTGAAATTCTCCTAATCATACGATTATGGAAATTTATCTGAGCATCCCTATCTCAACGTGTGTTACTATGATCTCTTGCATGTTGTTGGTCAATGGACGACAAGAGAGTGGTTTCTTCAGCTACATAGGGTTGTCGAACATGGATGTTCTATGATGTCACTTTTTTTTATCGTGGTGGCTGATGCACTATTGAGAATGGTTTCTTGGGTTTTTCAGTAGGAGATTTGTGCATGGTATGTAAATGGTGAGCTTTCCATCCCGGTCTTGTAGAAGTGGATGACATAATTTTTTAATGAGGGGTGTTGTAGGAGGCCATGGATTTTGTGCCATGGTGCTTAAGCTTTTTGCTGATGTTTTAGGCTTGGGCATAATGCAAACAAATCTGCCTTTACCTCTATCAACAATCCATTGAGGGGATGGTGGCTTGTGATGTTGTCTTCTACATTGCGTGGAGGAGTTTGCCCATTAAGTACATGGCTTGTCGTTGGTCTGCGATCATTTGCGTGATAATCAGACTAGATGCCTCTAGTAAAGAAGCTGGAAGCTTGCTGGTTGGAATCTTCTAGTTTGTTTAAGGGGGGGTCGCCTGTGCTTCTCAAGGCAATACTCTATTCTTTCCCGATTTTCTTTCTCTCCTCTTACCTGCTTTTAGCAGGGGAGGTTGCCTGGAGTCATTGATGAGGTGGTTTTTCTGATCGACCTCGCGGGAGATGTCGACACTATTGGTGGATTGGACGCTGGTGACACATTTAGGGCAATGGTTTATATTTTTTGTGTGTTGGTGCGATTTATCTATTGGGTCACAACGAACATTTGTACATAATATATGATGGTGAGAGCGTCGTCTTCCTTGGAAGGGGTTTTATATGGTTTTGATATAGATATCATCTTTCTTATGTTGTGTTATAGATAATGGTGGTGGTTTCAATTTGGTAGAACATTGGGTGGATCATTGTGATAGGTTCTTTAATCTCTTTTTGATTGCGAATCAAGAGATTCGAGTGGGTGACGCTGGGGATGAAGGTGCATGTTCCCCTTGTTATGGATTTGACTTATCTGATAAGAGAGTATAAGAGTTTATGCTGATGTCCAAGTTCATTTCCTGTATTAGGAAGCTGCCAAGTGGTGCCGATCTCTGGGCAAATGTAGATGGGAACCTCATTGAAAAAGGCTTACAAGATGCTGTACACCTCGAAGATTTTTGATCATGTGGTTGTCGTTGCAATCTTACAAGCTGATTTGGAGTTGGAAGATGTCTTTGCGGATCAAGATTTTCCTATGGTTACTATGGCATGATTGCGTGATGTATAAGGCTAGGATGGTCATGATCTTTTGAGGAACGAATGGCATGCATTGGCACTGTGTTAAGGGCATGGGGGATATTGATCACCACCTTTTCAATTATGCAAGTGATGGGGCACGACTTGTGTTAATAGGACAAGACATGCTAATGCACTTTCTTTGTGGAAGTCTATTGGCATCTCATGAACGAGCTTCTCAGGTAATAGAACCGAGCTTTGGCCCAAGTTGGGCAATTTGGCTGGCTCGAAACAGATGATTTTTCATCATGAGATATGTTTCTTGAAAATGTGCTTGACAATGTTGGGATCTTAAACGATTCATGGTCTTTGTAATTCTGATACTTATACTTGTGAATACACAAAGTTATGGGGTGCGGGCCTCTTCAACATGCGCCCTTTTTCTTAAAAAAAGCATTTTACAAGAAGGTAAGGCTTCGTATAATAGACTCGAAGTGGTCAGACTCCCCCCAAGCCTTGCATTGTGGGAATTGTGCACATTGTTGCCCTTTTCTTTAGCTCCTTATGGACATGCAAATAAGGTTAGTCCAAATTCTATAATTTGGTTGTGAACATTGTTTTTGGGAAAAAAAGATGATTATCATCGTTGTTAATATATTTGTTCCTCCCTTCGGAAAATAAAGTGGATGTGTATGTGTACTATTCTTGAGTTGTCAACTATTTCTTTTATCCATTAGACTTGTATATTGAATTGAAATTCCAAATTCCATATATTGATGATGATGTTTTGCCATTTGGAAAAATGGAAATGCTGGATGTTCAAAAAAGATTGTTGATGAACCATGAAATATGCAAAAGGCATTGACTAACTTATTCATGAAAGGCATGCCATCCTTATTTATATATGACATATAAAAAATGGCGAAGCCTTCTCCCACTATAAGTAGGGTTGGCTACATGGATTCTTGCTTAAATCCATATTGAAAGATTTGACTATTTTTCACGTTGGCTGTCGACAACCTAACGCAACCCTCACAAGGGGGGATTTGAACCATGATCTTTTGAGTTATAGGCACACAACACTACCACCGGACCATTTAAGTGGGTAATATATGACATATATGTTGGCTAATTCTGCTAAGATTGAATGATATTGAGATTGACTCCAAGAATGAACTGCTTCTGATCTCAAAAAGTAGAATTTCTTGCTTTTATAATTTGTGTGACAAATCCTTCTCTAATGGTGGTGTTCGAGCTAAAGTGAATCACTTGCATTGCGGTTGGGGGTAATATTTCTATGGTTTAGGCAGACTGGCAGTTGAACAATGGGGGTAGGTAATATTTCTATGGTTTAGGCAGACTGGCAGTTGAACATTGCTATTGTGTCAACATGCTCTAATTTATATATTTGATCCACTTTAAGAATAACGGGGAGTGATAAACATATATTGGCCTTGTGCACATTTTAAGATGTGTTCATTAGTTTATATGCATGTAAAACTTCACAAGGCCTGGCATGTAGGACCACATAACATTCAGATCACCACAGTACATGTGCTATATTTCATGATTCCGTGTTGATGATGAGGTTTTGATTGGTTTTAGTATCAACTGTTATATTTTTTTATTTAATAGGAAAATGCCGCAAAACTGAATCGTCTAGAATACGCTATGCTAATATATGAATGCATGAATGGCTCCGCAACCATTGGCATGATAATTTCATTGCTTATCATTCAGAGATAAAAGCTGTCAAAAAGAGAAAAGAGCGAGCGAAGGATCTTGAAGGAATCGATATGAGCAATATAGTTTCTAGTTCTCGACGGAGGACTGCATCCTGCTTCATACCACCAAAGCCCCAAGTACCAATAGAGAGTGATGAAGAAGAAGAAAATGAGGAAGGTGACGAGGAAGATGATTCTGATGATGAAAATTCTGATAGTGGGGTGTCTAGCGAGGGTGCGGAGTCTGAAGAAGGTAATACTTTATAATCAAATTCAGATTCTTTTTTATTTCTGTGTTGAATATCTAGGCGTACAAAGAACTTTAACATTTTCTCTTTCTTGATGTAATGCTGAAAATGTTGCTTCTTTTAGATTAATTTGTACTTCGATGGTATATTTTTTTAGTGAATGTTGACAGCAGTGTTGGCAATATTGCGTAGTATCATTTGGCGATTATCTAGTGTCGTCTAGATAAGCATATGGAAAAAGTAAGGTGGTCTTTTCAAGGTGCTTTGAAGACTTTTATTAGGGTTGTAAATAGTATTCTCATTTTCCACTGTCAACTTTGACAATTATGCTCATCCAAATATAAGAATATTCTTCTATTAGAGTGTGTGTGTGGGTATAATGGGTTACCCCAGTGGGGAGCCAACTTGGTTACCCTCACCCTTATTTTTTTTTCTTATAGTATTTTCTGAAAACATCTGGGAGGATTTAGTCAACTTGATTCCAATATGTTGCCATTCAAATCTCGTGTGAAATATATATTCCAAACCCGTCCATCTAAAATACGGATGTTTTCTGAATACCATACGAAAATAGGAAACATAAGGGTGGGGGTAACCAGGGTAGCCCCAATAAACCCTATTATATAGAAACTAAAATTGATGAGCAATCTCCATAAGAAGTCAAAAGAGTATTTTATTTTTCAAAGAAAGTGAAAAATGAATTGATTTTTTACAGCCCTCGAGCTTTTCAAAATTAAATGATTACCCCTGTAATCTTCATAACTACGATATGGTCTTTGAAATCTTGCTTTGTCTTGCATCATCATGCCTACTGTTAAGGTATGCTGGCTAAAATGTCAGTTTGATTTTGAGGACTAAAGATAACACGTGAATGTGACAAAAGATTATTTCTCCCTGTTTTTATAACCCCGCTTAGCATCTTACTTTGACATATCCTTCCTTCTTCCAAAGATCTTGATGCCATCAACTTCGATGGAGATTTGATGGAGGTGTATACTATAGTTGGTCTTCTTCCTCATTATAGTAATGACCTTGATACCATCAAATTCTGTGAGAGTTCGGAGGACATTACTAATCAGAATGCTAAGAGTGTGCTTGTAGGTTGGACACATGGAGGGGTGCAAATGATCGTTGTCGAGAGTTGGGAGAGGAGGGACTAGTAGATGATGTGGGGGGTAAGGGGCTTCATTTAGATGGACTCGTAGGGGGTTTGGCCCGAGAGGCCCGGCGGATTCACAACGGACGAACTTTGTATTAGGTGGCCGGTGGGTGAGGAAGAGCTTTCAAGAGGGTTGATGGCCAGTGTGGTCTCAAATGCCTATTTTGGGATCGTTTTGCCAAAGCTCGGAATGGGAAATTTCAAGAAGTTTGCTAGAACCTGTAGAAATGCAATGAACACTTCTTTGTTTTAGAGAATGGAAATTAAGGTTCCTACTATTGATAATAAATAAATAAGATAAAAATACACATTTGTTTGCTAAAATAGAGGTGTAATTAGGAGGGTTCACTTGTATTATATCACATGCCTCATGCTGAATTGTAGATATATGTTAGAAAGAAATTATGCAACAAAGAATAGAAATTACAAATCACTACACATTTCTTATAAAGAATTGATAAAATATATTTAATTTTAGATCAAGACACTTGATTGTAAATACTTACTTTTCTATACATTTTAACTAGAAGTTCTTAGGGTGCATCCACATATTGTATGTGGTAATCATATGTTTCAAGTTCAAGCTTCCGTGTATTGAAAATGATAATAATCCATGTAGTGATCTCCATTGACAGAGAAAAGCTGTTTGTATAAAATGTGGATCTTGCTTTCTTGGTCAACAAGTTTGAGGCATCTACGGGGAGGAGTGTCTACCCTATGTGCAAAATCCAATCATAGATGCATGCATTATTTTACTTGTGCTTTAGTAAATAATATAGTGGGATATGTTTATGTGGAGAGAAATAATGAATTATATTATGAAGGAATTGTACACACTGAAATGGTTTGGTGGTAATGCTGTATGCCTACCACCCAAAAGACCGTGTGTTAAATCCCTGCTTGGAGGGTTGCGTTAGGTAGTCGACAACCATCATAAAAACAATCGAATCTTTCAACATGGATTTGAGCAAGAATGCATGTAGCCAACCCTACTTATAGTGGGAGAAGGCTTTGCGATTTTTTAATATTATCACGGAACCCTAGAGTTCTCTTATATAGAGAGAACTCCTGTTGGGTAAATTACATAATAGAGGTGAAATGAAATAGGAAAAGAATGAGGCCTTCCAATGCATAGGAGATGTAGAGTTTGACACCTCTTAGCTTGTTGACTTGACCTCTTGCCTTCAACCTTTCCCGATAGTCCTAGGGCTAGGATCACATAGTCTACACACGCACACACTGTTTCAGTGAGAGTTTCGGATGAGCGAGGTTGGTCAGAGTAGGAGCGAGATGCCAAATTCAACTTTATAAAATTTAAGTGGGTTAGACTAGACCCCTGATCTATAATATATGAAAAAAATACACATATCTCAAAGCATTTTTCAGGGTTTTCAAATTGAAGCTCGAGGTCATTACAATCATGACTTAGAATCAAGCTTTCCCAAGGATGGGTTAGGTACCCCCCATTCAAATCATGCAGGCCTAGGGGAATTAAATTCACCAAAGCTGAGTCTTTGATTGCCCAAGGCTTAGGGGAACAAATCATAGGAAGGGCTTTTTTGAGGGGCAACATTCCAACGTCAAAATTCATGGAAATGCCTTCATTTTCTGAATGGAAGTGAATCATGTTATTTCACCTGGAGTGAATCAGTGGCGTAGCTGCTATTTCACTGGGAGTGAATCAGGGCTATTTTCCACTAAAGAATCTCCACTTGCCTATTGACTAGCCTATTATACTATCTTGCCTTCACTTATCATGAAATCTGCTCCGATCCATGCTGCTGTCCAACCAAGTAGTACAACATGTACAATATGAGAGCCGTTGGGGAGACCGTGCTAACTAAGAAGCGGGGGAGGCCCACGCTTACGATAATGAGAAGAAGCCGACTTGATCGACCCTCATTCAATCCTTTGTCTTTGCGTTGAGATCAAGAGAAGTAATAGATAAACATGACAATGGTGGACTTTCACACATGCCCGGGTCACCTTCGGGCTCGTCCCCTATTTGACTTTTCACAGGGAAGAACGCAAGTAATTGCTTGCTCGCCGACCTGGAGGAAAGCTCCTGCCTTATTCGTGTTAAGGAGTTCACTAGACTCGATTCACTCATCCTTTAGGTAACTCCTCTCTGAGAAGAGGACACAACCTTCAGTGCAAGAAGAAAAGAAAGGACCAACTATAATGATAATATTATCAAAAGAAGAATAAAATTACATGATAATTTTCTTATTTATTATTTATTTTACATAGTTGATAAAAAACTATTAGATTACCTATAAAAAATAGAGATAAAAAAGTAGTTTGAGTTGCATCATATATAGTCTATCTCATACCATGAACGTCAACCATTTTCACTGAGAAGAATCAAGGGACTAGTATGAAGTCCAACATAAGAGAAGAGGAATCAAAGATGGTACATCAATGTAAATCCTTAGTAATTTTGACTAACAGATCATTTTGTAGGTGCATAGACTGTGTCTATCAAATCTCCCCATGTTCAGTAATGATGGAATGCGCCCCATCAACAATAACAAATGTCTGGCCAGGTGAAATTGTTATGTACAAGGTTTAGAAATGGGGTATGCCGTTTTCGTTCGGTCATGCAGTCTAAAGCGAGTAAGCGGTTATGCGGAGGAGTATACAAATGTTTATGCACTTTATGCGGTTTATAATAATTTAAGTTAAAATGTTATAAAAACAACAATAAAATGTGATTATATAAAAAATTGACGATCTAACAAAATTCAAAATCAAAAATTTCAAATAAGATAATATAATCAATAATATATATAAGCATGATATTATAAAGTAATTATTTTTTAGTGTGCATTTTGAATTTATTGCATATATATACATATACAAATTTGGATACAAAAGGAAACACATGAATTCTATAAGAAAACCTTTAATGTGTATATACGTATATCCTATAGATAACAAAAGCTAAAGGATAATCATAGGTATACAAATCATACACCCGAAATTATACACATATATGTATCTCCAAGGGACAAAACTTGTTGACACAAAAACTAGGGGAAATTGTATTTGCATATAAAATTCATTAGAAACACAAAAATATAAAGTGCCAGATTGTTAGTCAACTATTTCATGTTTTCTTTGAAGAATTGGAATGAATTTCATTAGGTAGAAAATTTGAAAAGCAGTAAACAATTCATTAATAAGTGTTGAGAACAATGGAAAAGATGGATATGAGAAAAATACTTTAGATTATATTCCAAATCCGGCATATACGAGAATAATGAAAAGATGCATCAATGTAAATGGTGATATGAAGTTGCTCGAAAAAAAGTCGAGTTAACGTGTCATCAAAATGTCATGGATTAACATGAATTCTATCAGATATGCGGCTGCATATGCCACATATTCGGACCGTATATGCGTTTTGATCTCATATTGCCACATATGGCATATGCGCTTTGGTCAAGTGTCTGAATACGCATATGCGGCTGCATGGACCGCATTTACGAACATTGAGGACATAAGTAAACTGACTTCTGTCTCCACATAGGTGATGAGTGGTACCTGAATCATTGATCCACTCCGAGCGATCCACTTTATATAGCAGAAGCTGAGGCAATGATGTATGATGAGCCCGATGAAGCACTAGAGGATCCGGTAACAGGAGGTGTGATCTCCTTCAAGCAGGAGACAAACTTCTGATCTCCTTCAGGTGGGAGGAAATGGTGGCACATGGGTCGAGGTGCTGCCCCCTGTTGGTAGGAAATGGTGGCACATTGGTGGCATCATATGGTTAGGATTCAAGGCATATCAATAGTTTATACTATTCAGTTTTGTAATATTGTTACTTAATGGTTACTATAAATCTCTCAATATGACTGATTTATTTTTATATGAAATTCAATCATTGATATTGTTATTGGTTAGTATATTTAGCTATTTATTTTTACGAATGTTAATTTTTAATCGATATAGTATTCTTGTTATGTTTTTATGAATGTATTATTCTATTGAAAATGTCTCATCTATGCAAATATGTAAGACCAAATCCGACTATTGTTATGTTTTTATGAGAAAGTTCGACTAAATCCGACTAGTCGCTCGAATGTTGATTAATCCTTAATCAGTGACTTGCCTGATTGATTATCGAGTTTTGCAACCTTGGCTTCAAATATCTGGATTTGTAAATGCCCCTCTTTCGGATGTCCCATGAATTACTTGTGAGTTCGAGGATCACAATATCACTAGATGGGGGATAATAGTGGTTCGATATTGTTCTAAATCTTTTCACGGAATAAGCAACAAGCACATAAATAATCAACCAAGCAATCCCATCAACACACTTTGTATTGTATGTTAGCGTGAAAGCCTACTTGTATAAAAACCACGACCCGAATTCTTCTCGACTCTAGATTTCTTGATTAGTCGAGTTAATTAACCTCTTCACTAAAGCCCACGATATTTATGTGGATGTCTCAACCATTTACAAAGCTGGCGCTTCACAACCGTGGATCAAACACCAAGATCAACACTATAGATCAGACAATATAGCACAAGTAGAAGAACATGCGAGCTTTTGACTTTCTTCGTGCTTCCTTGGATATCCCAAGTCCAAGATCTTCTCTGCACTCTTAAGATCAGACATCTAAAGTCCTACATAAAGATGTTAACCGGAAGCAAAGAGATATATCAATAATCTATTTTAGAGAGTATTAACTTCACGTATATCAAGAAAGTAATTCTCCAATAAAGAACATTGATATCTAGAGATAAATCATCAGAGCATAATTGCATTAAGATTCACAAATTATAGCTTAGCAATTATATCATATATAGCACAAACAGATAATCAATATCAAATAAATAGTAAATGTAATCGCATTGAGAAGGCTGCTAAAATAACTATGATCGCAATCATAAAAACTTGAAAAACGATGAGCGATTGAACTATGAAATGAAAAACTTTACTTCACAGCTTTTCAACCGAAAATATTGTTCTCGGAAGTTTGAATGATTCGATGCCTAGGAGAAAAAATATCGAGCAAGCCACTTAGAGAGAGCCTCTTGCTTTTCCAGAGTATACAGTGATTGCTCGAATGATGTGTTCCAGCAATGGGTATGTGGTCCCTTATATAGGGGTTCAAGAAAAAAGCCTGTTGGAAACAAAATAGGCATGAAATCAGATACGATTTCTTGATATGATCGACCGGGACAAGATATGATCGATCAATTGTCAATGATTGATCAACTGAGAAGCTATAATCGATCAGTTGATGATTGTTGGAAGGGAATTCAAAATATGATCGATAAATTCAATTGGTATCATCGACTGATCGATCAGTGCAATAGACATGATCGATACGTGATGATCGATCAATGTCAAGATATGATTGATAAGTTCATGAATTCTTGATCTCTTGATTTGGAAACTTTTAGTTGAATCTTGCTTGAGATTACAACTTTGAAAAACAATACAATTAAGTAATTACAATACTTTTGAAGAAAGACAAACAACAAGGCTGAGCTTTTGCTTTGCTTGAGAGCGACGACTCTTCGCAGTCGTGTTGAGCTGAGATCCACACTTGTCGTCATGCAATCACAAAGAATATGTGAGCGACTACGATATAATCTTATGCGTATGCAATCTTCAAAATCACAGAGAAACAAAGAACTAACTTTAGTTAAACTAAACCCAAAAAAGACGAAAGGTATAACATACGTATTTTGTCTCCACAATGGTTGAAGAATAGGATCAAAAGGGGTAAAAAACACATGGGATTGATATTAGCTTAATTTAGTATAAATTCAAGAAGTATGCTTTCTAATTATATTTTGACTTGTGATCAAACTATATATTCCAATAAAGATGCACACCAATAGGTCCAATAGTAAATAAACATTAAACTCAAAAAGAGAGTGCATGGTCTAATATCATCAACTAATTCCAATCAATTTATCTGGCTCGGGTTTATGTGACTATTGATTATCAATAGAAATATTCCACCTGTCATATATTCCATATATCACACTAAATAGGTATCACATGAAAAATGATTCACTTTCAAAATACCCTCGTGATGGAATGGTAGACCCACGAGGGTCAAAATCTTGGGCATTTGAGACTTTGTGCGCAAATGTTTTTTTTTAATGCTTTCACATTGGGATTAAATACTATTTCTGATTTGATACAAAATTATATTACTGGGAGCTTGTGGACTATGCACGTATTTATACTATGGTTTGTAACGTTTGTTTAATATTGCAATAGTCACCTATCTGATTCCAGTGTATAGGTTCAGTTATCTGAAAAATATGGAAATTGTGGACCTAGAAGTTCACCTTTGTGTAGGTTCGTGAAGAAAAAAATAAAGCAGTTGACGGCCAGTTTAATTTTCAATTGCTGACCAAGATCTAAATCCTAAGTCTATTGGACTTGTCCTATATCAGTAGAATGATGTCTGTAGTTATTGCCATTAGTATCCGGTAATGTGTAGGATCAGCATTCTTGTGGGGAGGATGTTAATCCTAGGTCGTGAAATATCGGAATTTTCTCTCAGGTGCACACAGGTATACAACATCTAAGCCTTTCACGTTTTTAAGTGGGGTTGGCTTCTTGGGCTCCTTGCTTCCAAACAGATTATTTGGGTCATACCCTGGCTTATTAGAAGGCACACATGCGTGCACACTTGGAAATAAAGTTGATAATCTCTAATTTCGTTACAAAATCCCATCCCATTTAAAGCACACGCGTCCACACAGCATGTGGTGTGCCCTTTATCATGCTGGCAGAGATGCTTAATACCCTAATCTTTCCTAGATAACCTTTGCCACAGGCGCAATCTCCCTACAAGCAGCATACATATGCTCGTGTCTGTGGTCCTTCACCAGTTTTCACCATTAATCATTCTCTTATTGTATAATTTAAACCCATATCTGCACCATAACCAGGAGCCTGATACTCTGTAAGTATGGATTATTTAAAGGGCACATGTGCCTGTACTCTTTGAAAAATAATGATAGCACACGGTATTGTTGAAAGTATTCTGATTGTTGAACATTTTAGTGTAGCTACCCTGCATGGAAGGTTCTCAAATATCATGTTTGTTTTATTATACGCTAGATTATAAAGATTTTCTGGTTTTCATGTGCTTTCACAGGCCATTTTAAATCTTTTCCCAATATTTTTTTGTTTTTTCAGGTGCAGAGGAAAGCGACTAAGTTGAAACCACCAAGGAGAGTATTGTAGCTAAATATGGCGTCATTCTAATTTAGATTACCTTATCTAGTTTTGCGTTAGATACGAGTTTTGCTTCTCTCTAATTGTAGCTTTCGGTGTATTCTAGTCCTTAGTGCATCTGAGGGTGTGATTATGTTTATATAAGAAAATGACAGGTTAAGGAGCCTTTTTTCGTCTCAACAGACTAGTTAACTTCAAGATAGTGAAATCTTGGCATAATTCGAGACATGCAGCATGCAGGAACTTGTTTGGCTCATCTGTTGTATCTCGATCCGTATTACCTGGAGTCTCCATGGCACAAGTTTTTACTGATTTTATCTTGGTTTTGGTGTTACCATGATCTTAGGAACCGGATGGTGCAGGTTCAAGAGGGTCCTTCAGAAATGCTTGTTATATCACTTAGCGATGAGGTATATTCTAGAAACCTGTTGTCGATATGGCTAACAAACTAAATAGTACATGATAGTTCTGGTGGATGTCACTGTAACAAAACTTGTTTTTGATTCTCGTTCAAGCTGAAGGGGGAATGTAAACCTCGAGATTAGGCTTCGTGGTTGTTTTAGTAAGCTGCATCCTCATGCACAATCACGATTCACGATTATGGAACCTTTATGCATTACATCTTTTGTCGTACGGAAGTGACTATTTGAGCCAACAAGCTACTGTATTTTGTATTGCTGAATGAAATTTGATTGAAGCTGTCTCCTTATTCATGTCTATGGGGGACAAAGACCTGTGTTGTTGATCTTTTATGGGCAAGAATTTGAAACTCTCCATCAGTTTGTGGATATGGAAATGGACGAGGCACCAGCAAACACTTCTTTCTTAGATGTCTCGGTTGCTTCAGGAGCGGTCGCTGCAGAGAGGTTCTGGGAACTGATCTGATATTCTTTGCTCTTTCCCCACATGAGAGCATAGAGGCCAATGACTATGATAACCGCTCCGATTATCCTGCAAAAAGAGGCGGAAGAACGAAAAACATTACAGTCATTTTTGTTTTGATTGTGCAAGCTTGAATTGGTAGTTTCATGTACCTTCCCAAAGTGATCTCCTCATCCAAGACGAAGGACCCAATGAATGCAACGGCGATCATGCAAAGAGGGTTGAAGGCTGTGGCGAAGACCGGACCTCTCTCCTTCATCACCATCCCTTGCAAGTAGTAAGCTCCACCGGAGCACATCACCCCCTGTGTGAATTAGTAAATCAAATGCATGTCTTCGAGCTTAAGTATTGCGTTCGAGACATAAATTTAGGAGCAACTGAGTTTTACCGAGTAGACGACTGTGAGAAGCCTCATGTCCCATCCAATTGCCCACGACCTAGTTTTCCTGCTTCCCATTGCTAGGGTCACTACAACACTCTCGATCACACCCATTGCGCATATCAATGTGGAGAGGGACAACTCCGCGGGATAATCCTTCAAAGTATGTGACTGAGGAAAATATTCTGGTCTAAGAATAGAAGTTTTGATTGAGTGATTATATTCGAGATTCATATGCACTGAAAATGAGAGGGGCTTACTTGCAAGATGAAGAAAGAGGACCAGCAAAAGCAAGCCGAGACGAGCATCAAAGTACCCTTGAGGAATTCGCACTCGTCGTTGCCCTCGTGTGTGCCCTTGTGGTCTCTTCTCCCCTTTGTCCATGCAATTTCCATCGTACGGCCGTGGTATATGATCATAACCAGGACACCAACCACTGTAATGAGGGTGCCTACCATCTTTGCTTGACTCCTTCTACATCTAAAGTTTACTTTCTCTATTCTAAATTTGAAACAGGGACCACTTTAATAATCGGTATAAAGAAAATCTTAGATGTCATCTAAAGACCTTTTAGTAAAGACAACACTATTTTAGCAATAGTAAAGATATCTACTGGGGGAAAACTTTCCTTCCTTCTCAAGTGACAAATCTATTTGGAAGCGGTCCTTTTTAGAGAAGCCCCTCTCTAGTCCTTTTTAGGGTATCCAAGATATTCAATAGCGATCAAATAGCTCCATTCCCTCCCCCACTTAAGGGGTTATGAATTGAGGGTCGAATGATCGTCATCGAACGGCTTCGATTATCCGAATACAGATTTGAATATCATATGAATGTGCAAAATGGTAATTCATATCTTGAAAATACAGAGACAATATTCGATATAATATTTAGCAAATGAATATGGATTAATATACATATATTGGACATATCTTTATTGGATTATATTTTCTCTAGTTACTAACTTTTTTTGTTTGTTGAGTTCACGACACAATTTTCTTAGCGACCATTAATTGAAACTTCAACATATGATTTTCACCTTGCTCAAAATGCATTAAAAATAAATGAAAAATAGATACAATTACTTGTAATTATTAATAAGAACACTTTATTATAAATGGTTATTACTTTATATATGCATGCTATATGTTTCCTATATCTATGACAATAGTCACTTATACACATAAAATAAAAACTAATTATATTGTAGAAATATCTTAAGAACGATGCATTATTTTTGTTTATTATGAAAATAATAGAAAAAAATATAAGGAACATGAATATTAAAAAGTACAATTTTTGTTTATTATGAAGAAAATAGAAAATAAATAAGGAAAACGAATATTAAAAAGTACAATAAAAGTTGATCTCACTAGTATTAAAAAGGTTCCTAAGTTGGTAATAATGTACATTGATATGCATGGGAAATACGAAACAAATACAAACTACAACAAACATTAGCATGATAAATAAAGAGGTTAGTAATGAATTAAACAAATGGTTTTTTTGATAAGCCTACAGATAACTCGAAGTATGTAAATAATTGCATCTTGATTTTCCCCCCATATTTATATGCGATATTTTATTTAAATCCATAGAAAATAAAATACTTGTATTTGTATACTCTAAAATTTGTATATTTGCGTTTATATCTGTATTTGTAGAAATTTGGAATGTAATATTTGTATTTGCATTTGTGGGATATTGGATTCCAAAATCTGCATATTCATATAAAAAGGAATGGAGACCTTTGAAAGTTAATCCCCTCCTCTCCTATAGTTTCAGGGTATTGGACTCTAATCCCTTTCTTCTACCACCTCTCTTTTTGCTTTTTCTATACATCACTTCTTGCGATTTTACATTCCAAAGTGATGGATGTGGATATACCATTAAGGATATATTTGGATGAGGGAAAAGTTCCTCTCTTCATTAATATGATTTTATCTTGGAATAAATAATTTTAAATTAAGGAGGTCTTATCATTGCTAATTCTCTATATGGTCTTTATTTATAGTAGTTATTCTTTTCTTATTTCTCAAACCTCGTCAGTAAGAAATAGTGATAAACCCATTTATTCTTTAATCCTCATTATTCCTTATCCCTCACACATCTTAGGTCCTAACATGAGATGCAATTAGAATGACAATCCTAAAATGTGTATAGTGTCCATGAATGAAGTTGGCACACGTTGTAGAGAATGTGTGATGGACAATGGTATAAAGGGAATTGGGGATTTTGAAACTGAAAATCTCGAATGAAGCTAGAGAGTTATACCGAGTGACGTTATCATGAACACAAGTTCCTCCAATAAATTCCAAGTGGTTTATATATTTACTAGAGTTGAAAAGTTAAAAGCTTGTTTGATCTGTTTTATTTCCTTCGAAGTAAATGGGTAAATCAAGAGATACACAAAAGTAGGATTTTTTAAGAGATAAACTCCAAGTTCCTCCATCTTCAATCTTCTCTTTGAAAGCTAAAAGTAAAACCATAACTACATTTATCAATTGTAACTTCTTGGCTCTCAAATAAGCACCTACATACCGCCAAGATTTTTTTTTTCAAACTTAACATAACCCCAATGTAAAAGCTAGTTTTTCGAACTCAACAATAATTAGGGTTAGTCAAAAAATTAAGCGTGCGATGTTCGCATTCCCAAAGAAAAGGCTCGTGGGGTTGATAGATTTTCTTAAATTTTTTTCAGGACTAGAGGACATTTTTTGCTTAATACACTATATTCATTCTACTTACAATCTCTTAACAACAACACAACAACAATGTTGAAGATAAATATTAAAGAACAAGAAGATCGACACAATGATCTATGTGGAAAACCCTACAGAGAGGGAAAAATCACAGGGGCACACGTAAACCCTATTCCCCCTCACCAGAGATTAGGGATCTCTCTTCATTATGTTATATTTCAATAAGGGGGGATGATTACCATATATAAACGATGGCTAAATGGTCCCTCATCCCTAGATCCATTTACCCATTAAAGAACCACTCAACATTCCCCCTCAAGTTGGGCATACATGCTCACGATGCCCAACTTGCCTACATTCATCTCAAATTACACATTAGACAGCCCCTTTGTGAAAAGATTAACAACTTGATCAGAAGTCTTCAAGTAAGGATGGCACAACAGTCCAACATCAATCTTTTCAGGTTGAAATGTCTATCTATCTCCACATGCTTTGTTCTATCATGCATTACAGGGTTGTTGACCAAGTTTATTGCAGCTTTGTTGTCACAAAACATCTTCAATGACGTACTCACTTTGATGCCCAAGTCATTTAATAGTTTTTAGTGACACCATTTGCAAGAGAACGATATTCAGCTTCAGTACTTGATCGTGAAACCACATTCTGCTTTTTACTTCTCCAAATAATCAAATTTCCACACAAATATATCGCATAGCCTGAAGTGGATCATCTGTCATCCACAAAACCAACCCAGTCAACATTAACGTATCCTTCAATTATAACTTTAGGATTTTTCTTGAACATAAGCTATTTTCGTGGTTACCCTTTTATGTAGTTTAGAATTTTATTCACCGCACTAGCATGAGAGGTGGTTGGAGAATTCATGAATTGACTCACCGCGTTTACCGCGTAGGTAATATATGGTCTCGTGAGGGTAAGATAAATCAACTTCCCACCAATCTTCGATATCTTTCTTTTCCTACCTCATCAAGGAGCTCACCATCTTATTTAACAAGTTTATCATTTGCCTCTATAGGGATAATAGTAGGTTTACATCCTAGCATGCCATATTCCTTTAGCAAATCAGAAGCATATTTTCTTTGACTTAGACATATACCCCATGGAGATCGATCCATCTCAATACCTAGGAAGTACTTTAGCTTCCCCAAGTCTTTCGATTCAAATTCAGTTGCAAGTGTTTTCTTTATCTTAAGAAGTTCCACCTTGTCATCATCTGTAAAAATCATATCATCCACATATACTAAAAGAATACACCTTTTGTCATCATTCCTTCTAATTAACAGAGTGTGGTCTGTATTCACTTGGGTATATCCATTCCTTGTCATTACCACCTGTAGACATTCAAACCATGCTCTTGGAGACTATTTTAATCCATACAACGATCTTTTTAGTTTGCAACAGTTGCCGTCATTCTCAAACCCATGCAACATTTTCATATATACTTCTTCTTTGAGATTACCATCCAAGAAAGTATTTTTCACATCTAGTTGTGCATTTTCCAAGAAAAATGAGCTGCTAGGTAAATAACAAACCTAACTGTATCCGTCTTAGCAACATGAGCAAATGTCTCAAGGTATTCAATCCCATATATTATGATTGTATCCCTTAGCCACAAGACAAGCTGGTTCAACATCATATTTTGTATATACCCATTTAGATCCAACAAGGCGAGTACTCTTAGGGACATCAACAATATTCCAAGTATCATTTTTTTCAAGGCTTTCATTTCTTCTCTCATTGCACTGCCCCATTTCTGATCATTTTTGACATCATTAATATTGTTAGGAACATGATGAGCATCTAGAGAATCATCTGTAGCTTGGACTCATCTTGGTGTATGCAATAAAGTCTTCCATAGGATAACGAATAGAAGCTCGGACATTTCTAACAACTTTCTCATAGTAATGGGGCGATCATCCATTAAAGGTTCAGAATTGTCAATGGGAATGTCAGGAGTGAGAGGATTACTTACATAGTCTTCATGTCCTAAATTTGAGGAGAGATTGAAATCATGGCTTTGTATGATTTCTTTTTCAGTTTCTACCACGGGGAAATCATGAGTTTGTATCATTTCTTCTTCAGTCTCCACCACCTTATCCACTTCCTTTTGTCTGCTATAAGTCTGACCAAATCGGTCTCTATCCTCATTATCTTCTTTTCTATCTTTCTCACTACCATTCCTTACATGGATATTCTCCTGTATATCGTCAAGGAAGTAAATCCCCTTCCCATTTTCTCTCAAAATCTATATTGACATACCCCCCCAAGAAAAAGAAATAGAAAAGTAGGAGAATCAACTTCGAAGAAAGTGACATCCTTACTCACATGAAGGTGACATGTCACTGGGTCATAACATTCGTATCCTTTTTGTGTTCCGGAATAACCAAGAAAGATGCATTTCGTAGCTCGTGGATCTAACTTTCGCACCCCAGCTCCAGAGTTATGGAGAAAGCAATCACATACAAAGACCCGAGAGTCCAAATTGAAAGGAAAGTTATCGGGATGAATCATAGAGTAGAGAGTTCTCATTGTTATCACACTAGAAGTTGTCCTATTTATCACATAGGCCACAGTTAAGACAGCTTCTCCCCAAAACATCTTTGGCACATTTCTCTGAAATAAGAGTGCTTTGGTAAAATTCAACAAGTGACGATTTTTTCTTTCAGCTACTTCATTCTGTTGTGGTGTATAACCGCAAGAGGTTTCATGAATGATTCCCTCTCATCATGAAAAGTAGAAAGAGATCCTTCTAAGTATTCCCTGGCATTATCCGATCTTAGCTTCTTAATTCTGGATTCATACTGAGTGCCAACCATATTTGTGTAACTTTTGATTACTTTAGGAATTCACTCTTACTTTTTCGAAGGTATATGAAGGTACTCCATGAGAAATCATCAACAATAATGATATAGTAGAGATGACCACCAACACTCCTTATATTTGAAGGTCCCCACACATCAGAATGAACAAGCTCAAAGGCATGAGTAGATTTACTGGTAGAAATAGGATAAGTGCTGTGAGTTTGTTTTGCAAATTGACGTACATTTCATTGCAAATCACCTTCAGTAACCTTGAAAAAATATCAGGCATCAACTCTCGCAGAGAAAAAAATTGATTTGACCAAGACACTCATGCCATCGTTTCACTATTATCGAATAATCCTTCTCAAGTTGAACCTTTATTGCAGAAGTAAGAGCTTGACCTACCCGAGTAGGAAGACGATATAATCCATCTTCAACTCGACCAATTCCAATCTTATTTCCCGTCTCCAAGTCTTCTAGAATACACAACCTCTAGTTAAAAATTAACTTACAATTCAATTCTTTTGTGATCTTGTTAACATACATAAGATTTATAGGTAAATCAGGCACATGGAAAACATCATGAAGGAGGAACCGATCAACAACAATATGGTCCCTTTTCCAGCGATGATAGCAGGAGATCCATCTGCAACATTAACTTTCTCTCTTTCTGAGGATAATTTGTAGTCATGAACATTCACAGATCATCTATTATATGGTCAGAGGCCCCACTATTAATGATCCACTCAGTAATGTGTAAATTACTCATATCAGTTTGCCTTGTGTTACGAGCAAGGTTGATTTTAGAAGAATGTTTGGAGCCATGATTTCCGACCATTAATCTCGTCATCAAAAATTTCAATTCGTTAATAGCATCCATTCAAACTAAACACATGTGTAATGGATAGCCACACGTGCAAACCTCTTTTCAAGAAGTTTCTCCACAGCTTATCCTTAATCATGATCCCAAGGAGAGGAAGCTCCACACTATAAGACGACTACACAGAGCAGCAGCAGAATCACTAAAAGGAAAAAGATGACACTGCTGGACATGCGAGCCCACGGCAAGCCATTATGCAATAAATGTTATTGCATATATCATTCCCTGGTCTGAAATGAACAATAATTAATTTGCATAATAGGTCCCTTAGTACAATTAAGGTTATGTACCATGGCCATATTGATGATCATACATCTGTTGATTCAACTGTTGAATCATAGAGGCTGGTGCTTGGATGAATGTCTAAAGAGTTAGATTGAGGACTCATCAAGCACCGTCAAATGATTGTTAAGAAATTATCTCCATCCTGAGTAGGAGATGGCAATCCTTTCTCATTTAGGCTGATATCTAACAGACCTCTTGATGCAAGTCCTCTGCATAGGAATAGAGAGTCGGAGGAGTTAGATAAGTTAGGTCAAAGAGTTGACTTAACGAGATCGAGATAACCAAAGTCCTATATCGTATGCTATCACGATACAGGCACGCATCCTCTGACCGGAGACAGATGTGTTACTATATGTCTGAGTATGTACATTTGGCAGATCAATAAGTTGATGACCTAACCAAGGTCTATACATCGGCGCGCTGGTGTGCATATAAGGGCATATGAGTAATACGATCTCTCAAAGGGATCATACAGGTTCCTTTACTGAACCAGAAGACATGAGCTCACTCATGAGATATTGGGAAGAATTAAATTCCATGCACGCTCGTCTCGCTTTAGATGCTTGACTGAATTTGTAGGTTTGATATATACTTTTGGAAAGTATATGATCAAGACCTAGGTATGATATATGCTTTTGGAAAGTATATGATCGATACCAACTCCCAATGATGGAATGAGAAACTTACTGATAAAAACCCTGAAGTAGATAGTATAAATTTAATCTAATACTTTAGGTTTATTCTGAGTCTTCCAGTATGCAGGATGTATAGGTATTGGGAATACCCGAGGGTGATGTGATCATAAACGATTGTATAGCCATGATGCTTCCATTCCTAGGGAGTGATGAAACGGCTCTGGATTTTAGTGACTCCTCTCAGTAGAGAAGTAATCTGATCTAGGTCCAAATGTTGGACATTGATCTGAATGTGATTTAGATGCAATGAGAAGATTAGATTTGCGGTCTTGATTTAATCAAGCATCTATGGGAGGCCCGCGATCTGGATTTGAGATATGATCTCAATATCCAAGTCACTATACATGGAACAATACAATCGCCCTGTCCTTATCTCCAAGTATTGGCGGAGAAAGCACATTATCCTTGAAAGGGTTCAGGATAATTTCATTGTTGATATAAGTATCCGAGCATTAAGAAAATGGATAATTAAATGTGATTTAATTATCATAATTAATATGAATTCAATTCATATTATAAAGAGAGTTGTCTTAGATAATTAAATGAGATTTGATTATCAAAGTTGTGAATATTCACATTATTTGAGAACAAGAGAATAGAGATCCAAGATGATTAAATGTGATTTAATTATCAAATATATGAATAATGTGGATAGCAATATCCATATTAGTCATATATATTATAAATGTAGTTTATAATATATAAGAGAGAACTATTTGTAATTTACATTTGTTAATTAAATGTTGATGTGAATTGGATTCACATTGGACAATTAATTGAAAATGTAATTCACATTTTATTTTGGGTTGTGAATGTTATTCACAATTTTCATTTGGCAAGATTGCAATATTCACAAAATAATTATGAATTATTTTTGTAGAATAATTTACAACAATTGTTGTTGTAAAATTGGAGATACATGGAATAATGTAATCAAAGAAGATTACATTGGAGATGCTCCTTCCATATTAATAGGAGGGACGACCACCTATTCATATTAGGAAAGGGTGGTCGTCCACTCCATGTATATGGAAGGAGGCACTCTCTCTTTCCCATTATCTCTATACTTATTTGATTTAATTTGAGATTGATTTATATTGATTTATCAATATAGATTTGATCTAAATTAAATTAATTGTTGTTGGTTTTTACCAACGCAAATCTTAGCCATTAAAAGAAACACAAATCAATGAGAACCATTGGATTTATGTTGCCCATGGATTGAGATCCATGGATCCCAAAATATTATAAATAGAAGGGCACCCCTTTGCTCTTCTTAGAACACACAAATGAGAACATAAGTCTCTCTTTCTCTTCCTCTCTCTACACACCTACTCTCTCTCCCTCTCATATGGCCATCCACCATGGATGCCCTAGAGGGAGTCTCCATCGCTGCAACGTCGTCGTTATGCTGTCCGATCGTTTGCTCGTGGATCTCCGTCTCCTTCGGTGCGCCTCGCTCATGAAGAAGACGTCGGATTTCGTGTGTTGAGATCAAGAGATCCATCGCTTGGATCATCAACATGGATTGCGAGAAGCACGTGTTTCATCAACACGCTCGCAAGCGTCTTCTCCGTCGGATTGGACTTGAGACAGGAGGTCTCTTCGTTTAGAGACTCCATCCCACACTTCAAGAGGTAATCCTATTACTTATTTGTGGTTTAGACGAAACAATCCGAGAAGTGTTCTTGGATCATGTTGTTTCGTCACATGAAAAAAAGTTTTAATTTCCGCTGCATAGAACAACTAGTCCGACTGGTCGTTCTTCATCGTATTCGATACGATGCTCACGTTTCCGTGATACGCTTAAGGATCTAACTATATACTTCAGATACAACTGAACTGATCAATCACCACGACCACACAGCAAACGACAATGGAGAGAAAGAACCCACAACCCTATAGCTTTATTAATCGGCATCAAGATGCACAAGAGCTATGCAATAGGGCACATCCTCACCAGATAGGAAGGAGGAGGTTGGAGCCGCACACGAACTTCCCACGAGGAAGACAAACCTCCAAATCACACGGGAGGATCTCAATTAGGCTAATACCATGTTGAAGATAAAGATTAAATAACAAGAAGATCGATACGATGATGTACGGGAAAACCCTATAGAAAGGGAAAAACCACGGGGCACACGCAATCCTAATCTCCCTACAATATATAAACGATGGGTAAATGGTCCTTCATCCCTATAGATCCATTTATCCATTAAATAGCCACTCAACAAACAAGATGTATCACTGTCTCAAGAAGGATTCTGTGCTGCCAATTGGAAATTTTAGGCTTATCATCCTTTTAAACACCTCAATCAAAATCATCACAAAGTCATGAACCAATCATGCTCTTTGATATTTTTCACAATATTATTCTCTCAACTTAATCCACCTACCTTAAGGGAAGATCCACTCTTGACAGCATAGCTACTACCTTAAGGAGAGCCATCTTAAGAATAGATCTTCACAAAGTTTTTGACACATTGAAGTTGGATTTTCTTTCCTGCTCTTAGCACCTAGATGAGATTTTTCCTTTCTTATGCTAAAGTCTCGATGATCATGCATGACTAATCCCATGGCTACTTCTGTAACTCTAGAGGAGCGAGGCAATGTGATCCCATTGCTCATCTCTTCTCTAACACTGCAATAATGGTCCTATCCCCCTTCGAAAATGGAGTGAAAGTAAGCTCCTCAAATCCTAGTCCTTTAAAATCAACCAGATTCAGACATCCTGCTTTTTGTGGAGGATTCTGAACTGGGTGTGCCTAACTTGATAAAATCATGCACATATTTTCCTCGCTTTTATTAAAAACTAACATATCCAACTCAGGGCATATTTCCAATCAACTATTTGGGATACAAGCTTGCTTCTTCTCCTCCCTCAACCACAGAACCTTTCTTTTCTTGCAGCAAAATCCACTAAAATTCCATCATATCTTTGGTAGTAACTTATCAGTTGCCTGTTCACTGTACACCTGATTATATCATCACTAAAACAGACTCAATCCAAGCAATTTTTTTTGGAATGGAACATTTCAAAAAAAAAGATCCATCCTACCCATTAGAAATCCCTTAACAAACCCAAAAAAAGATGGTCAAGCTATTCTAGATTTACGCACTTTCAATCTAACTCTTCTCGCAAAATATCTTTGGAAAACCCACAACTCTCTCTCAATCCATTTTCAGCCACAACAACAACAAAGCCTTTTCCCACATTAAGTAGCCTTTATTCCCTTTTAATTAAAAAAAATTCCTCTCTGAGTTCCCTAGAAATTAACTTGTGTGCCATACAAACCCCTCAGATGCTCAAAGCAATATCACCTTTTTCTAGCATTCCGGACATGGAAATTCCTTCCATCTCCTCTTCTACTCCTCTGCCTTATGAATTCACCTCAAATAGAAAGATCTTATTTCAAGTCCTTTTGTACTCAATCTGCTAAATTGACTCTATGTTCTTTAGAAACTTTGACAGTGTCCTTCCCTCTGTTCTGTTTGATGGATGTAAATTCCTCTGGTTAGTTTAAAAAAACTGGTACGTCACAAAGACGAAATAAATATGCTCGGTAAAAATCTGCAAATGATTATTCTTGCAGTGACAACATATATAGCATACCTTAGCAAAACTGCAAGCAGGAAGGTTATAGCAGGGAGCATGTTGAGCAAAGAAGCACCATAACTTCCCGATGTTAGTTTTACCCCCATGTAGTATAGATTTTGATCAAGAACAGACCTGATACATGGAAAAAGGAAGAAAGCATGCATGGATGAACAGTTAATAAAATAAATGGTGAACAAAATACCATAAGCAAAGTTTAAAAATAGGTACTCTAGAAGTGCCAACACCATTATCTTTAGGAAGGATGATAGTGTCATCTTGGGCCTCACTTTCCTGTCCAATGTGAATGTGAAGGCATGAATTGATTGTCAAGTTAATCGACACATGTGAACTCATAAATAAGCAAATCATAACTAATTTGGAGATGAATAACATGCAACCTTCACCTGGTGACAACTAGAAAACCCTTAAACTCCATTCTCATGCTACATAAATCTCAATATCTACTTGTCTTTCCTTATTATCTTTACTTTTACCTGTATAATGCTACATAGATCTCAATATTTGCTTGTCTTTTCACCATCATATTTTCTTTCACATATTTAGGTGGCTGCATATGTTTTATCTTTCTTATATAATATTCCATACATATTAAAATTTCCTAATCACCGTCTATATACATATCTTACAGAATTCCATCATCGAATATTGAAAATCTCTACTAGCACATAATTTGTTGAAATATAATTTTTTGTAATAAATAACGAGTTTTTTCCTATCATAATCAAAATGATCAATTCAGATAATTTTACATGTACATTTCGAAAGTACATACTAATTATTATGAAAACAAAATCAGTATCTTAATGAATGTGTTTTGAATACTTACCGAGCTCTTTTAATTAAAGTAGATCTAGGCCCTTATTTCATGAGAACATACCTCTACTAGTAGATTGCAATAATCACTATACCATGAATGAATTTCTGATGGGTCCGCTGAATTAGGCAACATGATATTTTCTAATTGATTGAACAAACTCATTACAAAAGGAAGCCATTTCTCCTAAAAAAAGTGACCTTAACCCTATTTCCTTTACTTTCTTCCCCATTCACATTCCTTTCTATCTCCCCCATTACATGTCATTGCTTAGTTGATGTTGCATATTCATGCTTTAGAGGCAACCTTAGCTTGTTAGTTCTTTGTCTCCCAAGCCTTGTTTTAATAAAAAATGCATACATTTATTCGAAGGCCCACACAATGTTGTCTTATTGCTTATTGCAGGAACTCAAAGAAGCAAAGTAGACTACATCACTTGATGAGTAATCTACTTACGCCATACAAGTCATTTTAATGTATACTTTATGATTGTAATCATCTCGTAGAGACATATGAATGTCTATAAACTTGTGTAAGCATTCACAAGATTTTAAAATATCAATTTAAGCCTTCACTACAAAATCCCCAAAACTGATCGATCACCTGGGAGCTTCTGATCGATCACTTATGCTTACTGTCTGAAAATGATCGATCAACTGATTGCATCTGATTAGTCAACTAATCGATGATTGAGGCATTCTAATCGATCACTTTTAGCTTCTAGATGAAGACCTCTCTAAATGATCTATGATTAGTCATATCTTGAATTCAAATAGCCTGCGATCACCTAAAGAACAAATTTGATAAACCCACTGAAGATTTTCGAGTGATCACGACTTATTGATGAAGTGAAAGTGATGATCAATCACTTCTGCTCGTCATTTTCTTCTTTCAAAAACAGAATGTTTCCATATATTGCTCCAATTATTACGAGATGTTTCCAATGACCATGATCACATATATGAACCCTTAGTTCCATTTGCAAAGAACACACATTACATGCACATTGCATACTTTCTCTTTCACTATTATCTACTACCATGATTCATTTTTTCTAAGATATATTGTGCATTCTTATGCTTTGGGAGCAACATCTATTGCCACTGTAGCATCTAAAGCTCTCAATTCAGCCACGTTCACCATTTGCTCCATAATATCTCTAGGACTTGTGAACAGAATATTTTATTTAGACGACCCTTCTACTAGTGATAGGATCTGATTCTCATTCTAGTAATCCCAACTCTATTTTTTGTGATATAATGCTATTGTGCTTAAATTTTATGAATCTACATAAAAATTATTGTGGTAGAATATTTAAAAAATAAATATTTTAGGTGTTTGATCGAAGTTTGCATGTTCCATTGGTGTTTGATCTAAGAAGGTTAGAAGCTCAACTATTTGATTCGAGCTTGACGGTTTCTTTGTGTTTGATCAAAGAAGGTTTGAGGATTCTGTGTATGGTCTAACCTTGAGATTACTTCGATGTTCATAATCCGAAGGAGAAGAATTTGATGTTTAATCAAGAGAATAAACATTAGTGTTTGTGATCCAAAGTGGTAAGTTTTTTGGTAGTTGATACAAACGCTTATAAATGGTTGCGTTATTCGTAAACAAATAACTCGAATAATGGAAAAGTTTATCAGGTTGATTGATTGGGAATATTTAGTCGAGTATTTAGGCCGTGGTTTTCATCTAATTGGATTTTCACATAAATATCATATCGCTAGAGATTTTGGTTTGATTAATTTATATCTGTTTATTATTGGTATTGATTATTTTATTTGGTCATCGTTTGTTACAATTACTATTCACCCTCATCTAATAAATTTTCAACCCTACAAGTATTCATAATTGACATAGCCTTATTCATGCGAACAACATAACAAGAGTAAGCACTCATGGCCTCGGTGACCAACTCCAAAAATAACTTCGAAAGTCAATCCACGGTAAGGCCACCTTCTTTTAATGGGACTATTGGTTTGTGGAAAATGATAATGCAAATATTCATTGAGTCGACAAATATCAAGGTGTGTAATGTCATCAATATGAAATACATATCCTTGTCATCATGGAAAAGACCATCTTGACGAATCTGGACAAGAAGCATGGTACATAGAATTTTGAAGCAATGAATGTCATTTTCAGTGCTATCATGAAGTAAGAGTTTAAACATGTGTTAGCATGCATTATAGATAATAAAATATGGAATAAGCTGAGCATTAGGCATGAAAGCACAAGTAAGGTGAAGGAAACATGTAATAAATCTTTTGCAACAAGGATATGCACTATTGAAAATCAGAGAAGAGAAACCATCTTATTTATGTACACGAGATCCACATGTATTCTAAATGGTTTAAATTATATGGTTGTATACGTTAACGAACCTAAAAATGTCAATAAAATCTGGATATTACTTAGATCCAACTAGATACCCACTACAACCTTGACGAAAGAAGCAAATGAATCTAAAACATACTCAGTCGACGGTCATATTAGTAAATTTATCTCTTAGAAGTTGAAAATCAATACTTGAAGTAAATACACGGTAAAATTAAAATTAGAAACCTAGCTCTTGGAGAAGATACATCAACATCAGAAGAAAACTTAGAAGAAGGAAAAGTAGCCATATTTACAAGTCAGTTCAAGAGATTCGTTATGATAGACTTAAGGAAGGTGGCACCACTTGTTAAAAAATCAGGAAAAAAGGTCACTTTCGAAAAGACTTCCCTTTGAACAAGAAAAGTCATGGGAAATAATATGAATCCCGCAAAATGAAGGAGATAGTAAAATATTAGAAGTGTCGTCAAGACCTTGTCGCAAATTCGCAAAGAGGAAAACTATGCAAGCAACATAAGACTCAACTGACTCAAGTGAAAGTGAATATGGCAATCTTAAATAATAAGGAAGCACTACCATGATCCATGGCACTTGATGATGATGTAAATTTTGATGAAACTGTTATTGATGAACTTAGAGATTCTTTAACTCAATCACATAATCTTCTTGTTAAATTAAATAAGGAAAATAAAATACTTAAGTCTATTGCATGAAATACATAACAAGACCATGAATTTAAGTTAGTAAACTTAAAGATAGCTAAGAAAAACTTAGATGAGATGTACAAAAAAAGCAAAAATAGCACGAATGTGAAATCTATCCACTTTAGACCAACATAGAAAAACTATGTAATAATGTAAAAGAGCTAAAAACTAATACTAGAAATCTTTAAATTGTCCAACAAAATCAACTAAGGGAATTGAAGGATTAGTAAATTGTCCTATCTAAAAAAAATTAGTATTGGTTATCCTTGTAATGAAAATAATACTGACACAACTAGCCCTTCATATAGTAATAAGTTTGTCAAAATTAATCATGGTTCAAATAAGGACATGAATGGTAAGGAACCTTAGATTTACCTATGAACAAAACTAGCACTCCAAGGACCCGCAAGAAATAGGCACCAAAGCACTTTCTCAATCTTTATTTTGCTGAGAATAAGAACACTAGAGAAACACATCACAAGGACTACATCTATGAAATCACAAATGGTAAAATTCATACTATCATCAAGCTTAACCGAACGCCTGGTAGAATGGAGACCATGACGAAGGATGGTTATCGTAATTGTCGGGAGGACATCATGGTGAGGGTCATCACAGAGATATCGATGCAGCCATAGATTAAAGTGTGTACTGTCGCCAAGAAGGAGGTCGATTCTAACAGAAGAAGAGGGAAGAGGTGCGAAGGAGATGGATTGAAGTGGGGGTGGAGTTATGAAGAAGATGTTGATTAAGAGGGGAAAAGGAAGGAAGAAGGGAAACTTGAGAAATTATATTGTTACAAGTTTTATTTATTTCCTATTATTTCTCTGCTTTTACCATTATAATACACAGTATTACTTCTGCTGCAAAGGTAGGGAGGATATAGTCAGGAACTATGTCCTCGCGATTTCATAAATTTACAGCAGTGTCTTAATTATTCTACAAAATGGACCAAAAGTATTACAAGTATTATAATGTAATTGTGAAGATTATATAAATTATCATATATTTTTGACAATTTTATGGCTAAAAAGTTACAAACCTTCATTGTTTTGAGTAGATAAGCTAGAAACAAAGGCATATGAATAAACAGTGGGTAGATAGATAAGAGCATACCTCTCAAACCAAGCCGCGAAAGGGGCAACAAAGATGGTAGCAGCAACATTTCGATACACGACGAGCAAATAATGGCTCATGCCTTGCTTAAGTAAGTCGACGGAGAGTATGATCTAGCCTGCATAGCCGAATTGCAAGAAGACCATAGCTGCGTATGGCTTCATCAGATGAATTGCCACCCTTAGAGAACCCATTCTTCTTTCTTTCTAATTAAAATTGGAACCCATGATAATAGATGGTGGCTAACATAGGGTGATATCTCCCTTCCTTAACCGGACTCGGTATGATCTTTGTTTATGCATTGGAAAAATTGTATTCGGAAAATCATGATGTTATCTTGGACATACGTTTGGCATGACTAAGTTACGTGCGGAGTTATATGCCTTGAACATTTGGAACGTTAACTGAAAACAAAAACTTAATATGCTTATTTTCATTGAAGAGTAAACTTATTCGGCACCGTCGGCGGCGACGATTGATATCCAATTAAACGGGTCACAGAAGATGTATACTGGTATAGAACCACAAAAGATTACGACTTGGAATAGTTAAGAGGAGAGCTTATCGTGCGTCATAGTGTGACAAGCAGTAATAACAATAATATATATTTCAGGCTTATGGATTGCAATTAGAGGGGAAACCGACGTGTTAATAAAGTGCCACAAACATGTCCTGTGCTGCGTGCCTTCTGCAAGGATGCGATTCACACATCAAGCATGATCCATATGGCCCTTGGGCAGGGTTGGAGTAGAAGCAAAATATGTACATGTTTGGACTAAAATATTGGTGTATTGATCCATATATAATCTATCTGTAAGAGAAATATTCTGCAACAATTAATTGTAAAAGAAAAAGTACGGGTATATCACCTGTTAATACCACTTTGGTTGATAGGGTTTGTGAGGTTTCCGAACCCAAAACCTCCAAGAACACTTCCAATTCCCGGAAAGGAAATCTGGTATATCGATCAGAAGACAAAACTAATATCGCAACTTACGTTACCCAAAGTTCACAGCACCTTGGAATATACCCAATGTTCAGGTATCCATGCTCACTCGCTCTTTCCATTTTATTGAGTTTAAATAGCTAGTATACTCCAGTGTTGTATCATCGATTATAGGCTATGGGAGGGCTATTTAGTTATACCTCCACTCTCAACCTTTCATATGAGCTGCTTGGTCCAGATTCATTGATCAGTCAAATATTTATCAATCAGATTTGCAACATTGTGCAGTCGATAGCCCTTTTCGATACCATATTTTTTTTAATTTTTCAGGAAAATTACAGTGGGTTGGATGATTGATCTGACTGTTAGAAAGGGTGATATGCTGTCTTGTTCAGCCTGCTTTCTTGTTTCTCTTACCATTTATCAGTTTTTTTTACTTCAACTTCTTTATGACACCAAAGAATAGGTCAGCTATCCATCAATGAACTTTGGTGCCTACTGCCTCAATTGGCTCCTACTAGGAGACTGAAGTGAGAGATTTGTTATCTTAGATAACATCAACCACATCGTTATGCTCCCTATCTTTCACCCTAAAGACTTTTTCTTTACGAAAATGATTTACGGAACTTTGTTAATTATAAAGGAAATTAGTTCAAATCTACATAATTAAATCCTCTTTTCTCACAGGTGTAACGTCCCAGGCATGCATCTTCGAACCGTTATCGAGGAAAATTGACACTGACAACTTGTTGGGTTCGGACCCAAATGAACCTGTTGACAACCACCAGAATATTTAAGTCTAAGTTGTCAAGTAGTAATCCTCAAATATAGTCCTACATCTAACATAGTCCCACATTTAAAGCTCACAAATGGTGAGAGTAAGTTATAAGTGGCGGTATTACTACTTGACAACTTGATCTTAAGCATTATGGGTGGTTGTCAACGGGTCCATTTGTGTCCGAATCCAACAAGTTGTCAGTGTCAGTTTTCCTCGATAATGGATCGGAGACCCAAGCCCGGGATGTTACAAGTGTTATTAGAGCCAATTTCTCTTTGATAGAAGAAAGGGCTACCCGAGAGGTGGAGCCACCCCTACAAAGAGATAGTGGGGAATGGCTACCCGGAGCGTGCAACTGTCACTATCATTGAGAATAAGTGATGGACCATGTCGCAATGAGGACGTTGCGAATTTAAGTGCAGGAGGTTGTAACACTCATACCCTCAAACATAGTTCCACGTCTAAAACTCACAAAGTGTAAGAGTGGATTATAAGTGGTGGGTATTACTAATTGGCAACTTGAGCTTAAGCATTTTGGGTGGTTGTCAACAAATCTATTTGGGCCCGAACCCAACAAGTTGTTAAGGTCAGTTTTCCTTGATAAATGACCGATGACCTAAGCATGGGACGTTATACATGTTCGACTCTATTCATTAACAACAATGACAAAATCTTTTCCAACATTAAGTTGAGTTAGCTAAGTGGGTTCTTTGCCTCAATTCAGATCTATTTGGGTCATTGTCAGACTTGGATCCAAATAACTAAAGCCCCTTAAATAGTCTCCTTTCAACACTTCTTAGGTCATCTTCACCCTTTCTTAGCCAGCCCAACAACCCAAATCTCACATCTTCTAACTGGTGAATCAGCTGACCTCCTCTGCAAATGGCCAACCCACTTTAAAAGATTCTTTCTCATCTTATTATCTATCAGAGCTACACCGGATTTCACCTCTACTGACATCGTTCTGAATTTGATCATTTCGTGTATGACCACACATCCATCATTGCATTTTCATTTCTGCTAATGCCATTCTTTGCACATGCCTTTAGTTCACAAGCCTATTCCTAAAGATTGAAATTAAGTTTGCATAGCGAATGTCATTGGATCCTTATATCTTTTACTCAAATTTGATCCAACCGAGTGGGTGCGATCCACATGACTGAGCCAAGACAATGTGACACGTATGTCAACTTGACCTAATCATGTTTGAAAATCTATGTAATGGAAGTCTTTGAGACTAAATTGACCGAAGTATGCAAAGGTTAATTACAATTAAAACATGAAAGGGAAGATGAGTGACTAAGTTCTTAAAAGCCTAAGTGAACTAATGGAGTTAGCTACGTGTGACAAAAGAGGTCCAACCACAACCACTTTAAGTATGCCAAGTGACTCAAGGGATGAGCGAAATGTGTTTTTTTAAAGGACCTCCACCATGTAGGTGAGTAACTTCACCTTTTATTCATCAATATATAGTACGAATGCAATGCACTAACCAACATGACAATTCTAAAGTGACCAACTCCCAACTAGCAATTTTACATGCGCCACAATACACTCGCCATAACATCGTTCCTACCTAAATATCATCTCATTTCTAGCCACCTAGATGGCCCGCATCATTGCAATGTGGCTCGAATTGACACTTTAGGAAGGCTAACCAAGTAAAAGCGACCGGAGCTAATGATTAGACAACTCATAAAGGCATCAATCAGTTAGCTCCCAAGGTTTAGCTAACTAATAAGTTTGTTAGTCGACTGATTTTATGCACGCAGATTCAATTAGTTCATAATTAAAAAATAATTAGTTTTATTTAAACATGATTACACCACTCCATAACTTCACGAAAACTTGTCGAAACAAGCAAATTTTGTAAATAAACTATATATCTCGATTATCAAGTATTCACATTCGTGAAAAGATCGATACAAGTAAGGCATTTATTATAAATACTTACAAATATTTAATTAAAAATTGCATGTATTTATATTCTTGTTTAGAGTCGGAGCAGTGAATGCATAATTTCTAATTAAAACCTTAAACTCTTAAAAAGGAAAAGTGGAGAAGGTGGTCAACAACGGTGTCATGAAAGCAACCAAAAGGCTTATGTAAATCTCTTTTTCAATTTTATCGCAACCCTTATTTAGTTGGTTTATATTTTTTTCTTGATTAGGAGGATATGATTTTCTGATTACAACCCGTGTAATCGTTTAATGATACCATAGATTTGAGGATGTATTCTAGGTTATATGACATAAAGAGCATCTTTGTCATGTCGGTTGCACTGGAGTTGTCGTAAATGTCACTAATTGGTATGGAGGTAAGGGATCGGTTCCTCCGCAGTACTACGGAGCCGGCTGTAAAACAGAGTGTGACATGAATCGTTCGATCACGATCAAGTGGTTCACACGAAATCAGAGTTTTTTTTCAGCTCTTGCCGTGTGAACCGCTCAATCTTGATCGAATGGTTCATGCTATCCCCTATCTTTACAGCTGGTGCCTGCAGTACTGCAGAGGATCCGTGCTAATGGAGGTAAAAGAGATATATCAAGAAATTCAAAGTCTAAGGGGAGAGCTGACAACGACTCAAGATCAATTAATATAAGTCAATGCCAACATTCATCTATCAGATATGTAGGCAATCCTCCTCCTCCTTGAATAATTCATTAATGTCTTATTTGATATCTTGTTCTTTTTCAAATACTGTGATATATAAATATATAATACTATAATAATAAAAATAATATCCTGTCCTGTACAATCTGCAAGTTCGGATATAATTTTAATTTTTAAAAAATATATATAGCATTGTTGATAGTTTAGCAACAACTCCTGATGGTGGTAGTGTTACCAATGTTTTGAAAACCTGATAACCGGGCCTGGACCCACTACACAAGATTGAATTATCGTGACGGTTTTTTTTTTCAAAATCTATCACTAAATTAGCCGTTGTTAAATATATAATTACGATATTATTCGCTGCGAAATCGATTTTCTCGAATTTAGCAATGAATATCATATTTGCAGTTCTATCATTAGTAGCAGTCCATATAGCGATGCTTGTCTGTTGTTATTTTTCAAAATATCAATTAATCGACACTAATTTTTTAGTTTAAATTTAGCAACGGTTAATTAGAAGTTTGAAAAATAGCAACGGATAAACGTTGCTATGTGGACTGTTGCTAATGATATAACGACATATATGATATTTATCGCTAATTTTGAGTACGAAAAATCATTTCGCAACGAATAATATCATTGTTATATATTTAACAATGGCTAATTTAGTGACGGATTTTTAAGAAACCGTCACTATAGCTCAATTTTGTTGTAGTGACCGATCCAGTTAACCGGTTTATGCCGGTTCGGTTTGATTATTCGAATTTTAATTAACTCGCTCGGTTCAACCTATTCTTTTGATCCAATTTAACCAGGTTCAACCGAAGTAGAACCGCATTTAATTTTTAAATTATCTAAAAATATTACGGGTGGGGGGAGTTGAACCTATAACCTTTGGTTACCTATTTCAAAATTCTTACCAACTACACTAACACAACAATTTAGATGTATTGGGTTTTAAATATAATTAAACTACTATCATGTTATAGAGCAACTAATCCAAATAATATATATATATATATGTATATATGATATGTATGATATTTGATGGTGTATATGAAAAATATTTTATGTATAGTGTGAAATATATATACATTATCTATGTATTTTATTTATATTTCAAGTATATTTAAGTGTATATTATATATATTTTATTTCATTTTGATTTAATTAGCCGGTTCAACCACTTTTTTTCACCGATCCAATTTAATCTGGTTTTAAATAATGATGGCGTCATCATCCGGTTGAACCAGTTTGAATACATAGTTCAACCTGATCTGACCATTTCGATAAGATTTCCTCGGTGTCCGGTTAGGTCAAAAACATTGGTTGTTAATCTGTAACCCTTAATGATGTTGCGTAAATAGTGCGCAAAATTCTGACAGCGAGCTTGATCTAAGCAGTCCCGTTTGTGGGACTTGGTTGTTTCTCCTTGTTGACCTTACTCTTGGAAGAGGACGTCTATAAAGTAACAACTAAAGCTATAACATCCAAATAAAATAATTATAACTTAAATAAATTTATCTAAAAATGCCTAAATAGACCAATAATTACAAGCTTCTATGCAATCCTCATAAATAATATGAGAATTTAAAAGATAAGCACCAACACGAGAATCAATTGTACTGAAAATCTAAAACTTTTTGAAAAATTAAAATTAAAATCTAACCTCAGTCATCGATGCTTTAGTGTTAAGAGGAGTAAATTATCATCTGATTGATCTATGAATCTTCGTCACACTGGAGAGAATGTTAGCGCGAACATGGAGATTAGTATGAGATGAATCCTTGATTCATCTCCTTTTTTATTTTATCTAAAATCTGAAGTAAAACGCATGCGAATAAGCACTAAATCCAATCTCTTAACATAATTATACTCATAAAAATGTACTTTTAACACTAATTTTAACAAAATAAAGAATAAAGGAAGAAAAGAACAAGCATGTAAATATGTATGTATATATATATACCGACTTGACCATAATTCCAAAGATCGAGACCCTACATGATCGGTCAATTAACAATAAAGTAGGTAAAGATAGAGAAAATAACAAGAAAGCACTGATGAATCTTCATTTCATCACATTTATTTATTCATTTTGGCCTTAAGTCCCTAGCTAAATACATGTATATATCATTAATTTATCAAAATAAACACCTGATAATTTGTACAAAATACCGTATAAAATATTATATATTTATTTTATTTAATTCCAAAATAAAAGAATAAAGAAAGAAAGAAAAAGAAATAAGACATCATAGGTGTTGAGTGACCCTAGACCCTGACACCTAGTCATCATGATGACTTGGACAATAAGAAAAAAAATAGGGGGAAATAAATAGAGAAACTGTAGAGAAATATATACATAAAATCACACACACAACCCTAATCTAATTGTCCAAATATTGCTTTTTGGGACCTATTTTATTTAATTATTTTTACAACTTAAAGAATAAAACCATCTATATGAATATTGTAGATAAAAATACAAGGAAAATACAAAATTGATTTCATAGAAAAATAATACACAGCGTGCTCGGGACACACAAAATAAAACTCAAAATAAAAACTTCACAGACATGTATCTTCTCCATATTATATCAAAATGGACCAAAATCATCTTTAATTGTATATAACTTTTCATAATCTTATTAATGAAGCATTTTCATTAAATTTAGAGTTAAGGTGCAAAAGTTAAGTTCTAGGCCCTCATTGTGCAATATACATGTATATTATATTCAATATATTTATTCATTGTATTTTTCAATTTCTTATTTTTTTATAAAATGATAAATAATATTTGAAACATATATCCATAATTAAAATAAAATAAAACATAAAAATAAAATTAAAATAAAATCAATCTCTTTAATATATAGATGAAATATACTTATATATACTTGTAAGAATATATACATAATTAATTAAATATATTAATAAATTTATAAACATATGACACAAATACCTAAATATGTAATTAAATAAATTTAAAATATATAAAATACTTGTAAATATTAATAAAATATACAAAATAGATTAAAAATCAAATACCATATATACAAGTATATTTACCTATTAATATACATGTAAATAATAACTTGTAATAAAACACCATGAACAAATAAATAAAAATATGCATAAAATACTACATAAAATTAGAACAATTTTTATTTTATAACTTAAAATTAATTAATTGATTTAATATTTATATGGAATTTCCTAGCATTTTTATCTTTGATTTTTCTGGTTGATCCATGTGGACCAACCAAAAGTCCTATTTTATTGACTCCAGTCAACTATCCTCCCTAGGTTCCAACTTTTGTCAAAACTCACGGGAAGCCCCTCTTCTCCCATTCTTCACTCAACCTCCACACTTCCTTCACCCTTGATCCCTCCACCTATCCATGCCATGTACCTCATCCACCCTCAATGATCCATCTCCTTCCAGCTGCCCTCGCTCCATCGCATGCAATCCAGCCTCGAAAACCCTCGACCACCATCCTATAAATATGCACCCCTCTCCATCATTTTGAGTTTTGATCCCTCTCATGAGATTCTTAGTCCCTTAGATATGTTCCATGGTGTGTTCGTGGTGATAGGAGGCTTCTTCATTACTCTGCAGCGAGGACGGAGTTTGTCAGAGATGATCCAAACCATCACCGGAGAGACCCTCTGACGCGATTCTGCTTCATCGACTCTCGATCGATTTGAGACTTTTTTATGCATTTTGAGGTAACTTTAGGTTCTCGATTCCATTTCATGCATTTAATTTTGAGTTTAATCTTTAGGTTTAGGATTAATCGAAAATCCCTAATTTGACCTAGAGCTCGAGCTCCATGCCAAATTCACCCTCATCTGATCTTTAATCGCCCCCATTTTCATCCCTTATCGCTCCTAGATGCTTTCTCTGTGTTTCCCTTCCATCATTCAACCCAGATTCTACATGAAGCTGGGAGTCGAACTCATCTCTTCATAGATCGCAGGAGCTCTCCTGCCCTACCATCCCCCATTGCTTCCAGCTTTATCATCCGGTTGAGGAAAACGCCCTCAAGTCGGTGAGTCTTTTTGGTTCAAGATAGGACCAAGGGAGCAACTGGAGCCTCGATTCCAAGTCTGATACTTGCTCCACGTTTCCTGCAAGAATCCCATTCCCTCAGGGCCTCATCTAGACACCTTGGCCACAACGGAGGCCACTTGCGCTTGCGGAAGGGCAACATGAATGCATTGTCATCGTTTGATCTTGAATCCACTGCTAGAGGATAGAGAAAAAGAAAATTTAAGCCAATTACTACCAGTGTTCTTGGAGTTCTTCCAGGGGCTTTGGCTGCTATTGGAACCATGATGAAGCCCATATTTAATCTCCACTACCAATTCTGAGCGAAGCGGTACGTGTTGAAGACCGTCTGATTGTCTACGTGGCACAAGGAAGACAACTGGATCGAGTGGGCGTAAGTGGTAAATTTCATGATACGCCCTCCACCTTTTTGTATTCCATAATTAGTATTGTAAATATTTTATAAGATTTAAAACTCGATGTGAAATTTACAACAAAGCTCATGTGTCTTTTTATATTTACAAGTAGGTTCAACACAAGTTGAACTCACGTGATCCCTGATAATAGGGTCGGATGACTAGGGTTAAGTTAAGCAATTAAGAGTGTTGTTGTCACCATAGAAATCTGGCTAGATATCAAGAAAATTATTCGAGCACATAATGAAGCAAGCTTGTAGAGAAAGTGGTCTTAGCTACTTTTATTAAATTGGTATAACGACCATGGTCGAACACAAGGAAGCAACAATTATGAAACGAGGGTAATTCAATCCATGAAAAATCAAAGATCAAAAAGAAGGAAAATCAAAGCAAGCTACTCTTAGATTTTTGTGAATATTTGACTTTTTTTATTTTTAATCTGATTTTTTGTTTTTTTTTTATTTTGAGCTTTTTTAATGATTTTTATTTTTGCAAACTTTTATAATTTTAATTTTTCAAACAAAGAACAAATAAAAACAATTTATTTCAATAAAAAAAGAAACAAAATAAAAAAGTTGGATACAAAGGGACCTAATAGCAATTATTTTAAGTCTCAGGTTCAAACAATAACACGTAATGAAAACTCATGGGCCAAAATATAAAAGTTCCAATAAAAACGTGCGTCACACGTGATTCTGGTATCACGTGTGCATAAACGCAAATTCCAAAAACTTTTCTGATTCAGATAACACGTGAAAACACAGGAGAAACCGTGCAAATAACCCAGTAAAGCATGTGTACATGCACGTGAGTTCAGTTTGGCTGGACTAAAATGCAAATAAGAAAACTAAGAGGTCTTAACTACAAATGTTTATAACTACTTTTACATTTATTGTACTAAAGGTAAATCAAAGAAAAGGAAGGGGCTAAAGTAAAATATACCCAACATGTGTGTGGCTCGTGTGTAGTGGCTCTGACGTACGACCCTGATCACGTGTCTGTGCCAAATCTGGGGTGCTGAATCCTCATCAAATGGGTGGTGATGGTGCTCAGATCCTGCGCTGACCAACGGACAGAAGCGATCTACTTATGATGAATGTTCTGGATCAGAGGATACCCTTTTGATAATGAGTGATGGTGAAGCGAACCTCATATGGATCAAATGGTCTGTGCACCTTGAGAGTGAATTATTGTGATCAGAACTATAGGGGCGGCCGGATCCAATGGCTGGAGGGACATCTGGAAGAACAGTCGAGGAATTATCCTCCAGCGAGATTCGAGCGACGAATACGTGCGATCCAGACATTCCTAGGAGCTGCTCAGATGGGCAAACCATCGTTGTTGGCAGTCCACGGTGACAGAGACTCTCAGAAGGGTCCAAGACCAGGAGAAAGGTCCTAGAGAGGCATGGCGACCTAAATCAACCTTTGACATGTTCCTATCTTCAATCGTACCTACAAATGAGGTCCTTTGCTTAGTTTCCTGCACAAGAAACACGTTGGGTAGAGGGAAAAGTACCCCAACCCATTAAACAACAGAAAGGGGTGGCAGTGCATCTCTATATGGGTCTCTAGCAAAGCAAAGGAGATGAAGGCCTGATGGCCCAACTCCGGTGTACTCGAGGCGAATGGATGGGTGGAGAAGGTGGAGGGAGGTCTGGTGAAGGTGGATGGATGCTTGAAATGATGAAATGGAGCTCCAATCGAGGTGACCAAAGCTGGAAATGGGTGCTTCTACTATATACCTAAAAGGAAAATACAAAGAAAAGAAGACCTAATGATCTAAGTTACCTGGTGGACTAAGTCGCCAGGGCAAGAGGTTAGGAACCTCTGGGGGTCATGGCCTCGGTGGCTTGACGAAGCCATAGGTTGAGCTCCTTGTGGCAGATCACGGCGGAGATGCCGGCGAACCTAGGGCACACTCAATTCCTGGGTCTTTCTACACGGCCACGCTCTTGTTGTCACTCTCGAGACTAGCTTGTGCATAACTGAAGAGGTGGAGTAGCCAAAAGGTGCAAACAAATTGGATGATGCAGGTCCTCTTATAGGTGGTGCAGGCTCGAGAATATTAGATTGTTAGCATGTGAACTAAGGCGTGAACCCTGGAGATGCTCATGGGGCATGGATTAGGGATCTCTGGCTTCCAATCAGAGCTAAAGAATGAAGGACAAATCGAACAGGTCATGTCGGGAAAATTAGGAGAAAATTGGAATAAAACCGTCTGCGGAAGAAAAAGGAGGGGGGACTAGTTGACCATGGTCAACCGTCCAAGGTGGACCAATAGAAAAATTCGATTTTCAAAAATATAAGGAAAATCGAATTAAAATAGTAAATGATTGTAAAATATAAAATGGTAAAAATGAAAAAGATTAGTTATTTTACAAACTATTTTTTTGTGATTTTTAATAATTGTAATAATATATAGTACTATATATACAATTTATACATGTATAATATATATATGTTATAAACATATTTTAATGTTATTATTTTTACAAATATACATAGTATTTTGTATTTTATTTATTCACGTAATAATTAAATAATTTTAATTATATATTTACTTTTTTTGTAATTTAATTAATAGGTTAAATAAGTAAATATATTTACAATACAGATACATGATACATATGTATAATAATTAGGCTATTAAAAAATTATTTGTTTTGAATTTTATTATTTTTGCTTGCATTTTATACAAATTAAATACAATATGTACACCTATTTAAAAATACAATATGTGTAAAATTAAATAAAAATAGATATCAATAAATTTATATATACAAGTATAAATATAATACACTATATAGACAACCTTCTCAAAAAGTTGACTTTCAAACTGTAATTCTAACAATTATCACCTTTAATTTAAACTAATTTTATTTAGAATACAGTGAAAGTTAGTTTGATTCAATTTAATTTCATATGGAGAATGCATTGGTCTTTTTGTTCTTGTTTTGCAGCTTTTTCTGATGTTGTATCTTTTATTCTATGCAGAAATTATTTTTGCAATTAATTTTATTACTTACAACACATTTTTATTTACAAGTTTTATTAAGGGAATGATTTAATTTGTGGATGTTTTATTGAGAAATAAAATATTATAGGATATATACAATATACATGGTGATGAAAATGCACACAATTTATACAAAATAAATGATGAACAACATGTACAGTGCATTTTTGGATTTTCTGATATTTATAAGTTATGAAACCTATCTCCTCCCACTTTATTCCTCGCCGATCAGGTCAAGTCTTGACCTTCTCTCGAGGTTCGGGTCAGTCTGTACTTATTACATAATTACAACCTTCTTTTATTTCTTTCCTTTTTCTTTTCTTCTTTATTCTTTTATTTTAGTATAAATAAGTGTTAATTGTATATTATTAACAAAAGCATGCACAATGCTAATTAATTGGATTTGATATATATATACCAATATTTTGCATAGGAATTTTTACTAAAATAAAATAATAAAGGATGTGAATCATGGATTCATCATTCCCCTATACTTTACCTTGATGGTCCCTTAGCAAACACTTATTCAAAGAAGAAGTGAAAAATAAAAATAAGAAAATAAAAAAGAAAATAACTTAGAACAATATTGATTATAATTTATCTTCATAAAATTGAAGTATGGAGCTTGGTTAGACCTTCGGATTATTAGTTTGGCGGAACCTTATCAGAAAATGGATGTAAAACCTAACAACCCTCAAGTTACATAAAACTCCTATTTAGGTCGTCTCAACGTCAGATCAGAAAAGTCTATATACGCAATCTCATGACTATGAATCTTTACTTGTACGATGTAAGTGAAATATAGCTCCCCACCTCAGAAATGGTAAAGAAACAACCTCATCTAACATAGTAACTCTAGTTCCCCGGTATAGAAACTCTTTCCTCGAGGAGCGTGATATTCCCTTCTAAGTTCAAGTAAAACCAACTTAAGAAGAGGGGAAAATAAGATAATGGACCATGGCCAGTGTAGCCACGTATCCCTTGGAGCTTGACCAATGTAGACAAGTCTCCATATGCAAGCTTTCATGAGATGAGACAATGAATCACATAAGCTTTGCTTATTCAACTATATACACTCTGACAGACATTTTATTTTCAATCAGGATTGTCCCTTTTTTGGAGTTTTTGCAATTTTTTAACATATATACAAATGTGCATCATGTACATAAGAAAATTTTCTTCTTGAGCTAGTAGACTATCCCTCTTTTGAAGCATTGTTGCAACCCACAATATACGGTCATTAGACCTCAATGCTACTAAACCAGGTTGAGATGCACTGCCCTCCCTAGAGGAGGACGGATTTTTCCACTAGTTGTTACACACCCATGTGCTACCCCAAGCCAAAGGATTACGCGCCCTCACTACCTTATCCATGAAGAGCTATGTGTAGAGTGACTATCCAAGTCAAGCCACTGTCTAGAAGGGTCATGCGCATGTTGTGAAATATTCGACTTAGATCAATCAAGATGACATGTGAACATAGTCTTGCAAACTCAAAGAATTAAGTTGCTAGGATCTGAAAAGTCTTGACTCCAGTTCTTATAAGGTTCTGTTGAAATTAAGTGGATTAAGATCTTAATCAAGCTTCATTCTTCAATTTTATTCCAGACTAGTTTAAACATAAATTTTATTCTGAAAAATGCAACTGCACATGCAACAAAACAACTTTTTTTTGAAAAGAAAAGAAAATAAAAGACAAAAATCTTTTTGAAAAGCTTTTCAAAGAATTTTACAAAATTTTATGGATTTTATCTTTTTCAATTTTTATGACATTTTTAATAAAGAATATTTACAAAAATTTACAAGTATTTTATACACAAGTTACAAAGAAAATATTTACAAGTTTTATGTACAATTTTTACAAGTGGATTTTATTTACAAAATTTATTAAAGGATTTTATATACAAAAGAATTATGTATATGAAGTTTACAAATAAGTATAAGTTTTATTTACAAAGATTTTACAACACATATATACAAATAATTTATATACCCCTAATTTATAACCCATGTGACAAAATATTTTAGAAAAAATTTACAAACCATTTTACAAAAATTTTCAAAACATTTTACATTTTTTTCAAAACTAGTTTTACAAACAACTTCCCAAATCATTGTACAAACAATTATTCAAAACTGTTTTTGCAAATATTTTATTTTCAAACATTTTACAAACATTGGTGCATTATACAAAACTTTGATACAAAAATAATTAACAAACATTTTACAATCAAAACATTTTACAAATATTTTTGCATTTTTTTACAAAATTCATTTTACAAAGGTTTTACAAACAATTTTTTCAAATATTATAAAAAAATTACAAAAAAATCTACAAGCATCTTTACAAAACATTTTCAAAACGTTTTTATTCCAATTTTTTAAAAAATAGCCAAATTACTAACATCAAGGTATGAGTTATGGCTAAAGTGTATATACAATATATATGACACCCCCCATTCTTAGCTCAAACTATGTCCTTAAAGTGATTAAAGAGCAACAAAGGAAGACATAATTGGTGTTAAGTATAGAAAGGTGAAAACAATCCTATACTACAATGACTCAAACAATGAAAGAATAAAATGAAATAGAAGTCAGTGATCCCCCCTATACATAGGATCAAATTATCCTAAGTATAGAAGACTATGCAAAAGGGAAAAATCGAGGAAGAGAATGTATACAAATCAACGACTAGACCTGTCCCCCCATACTTTGGGTAAAAGATCCCTAAGTATAGAAAATAATATCAACAGTTCAGGGGTAAGTGAGCGAGCACTCAAAGAAGTGAAAAATAGATATTACCTCCCCTATACTTAGGGTCGGATGTCCCTAAGTATAGGCAAAAATACAGAGGTAATAAAACAAAAGGAAATAAGAACAACACAAGTTCAACACCCCCTATACTTAGGATAAAGTTCATCCTAAGTATAGCAAGAATCATAAGTAAGACTTGGGGTATGAAACAAAAAAGGAAGAAATACGTAACAAATCAAGACAAAACATGTATATACAAAGTAGACAATGTTGAGGTGGATTTGAACAAGCGCTAGAGTTTATGCCCCTAGCTAGGCGCAAAGGTTAGGACAACGATGTATCGAGATTTAGAGCGGCATCTGTAATATGAATGTCGTACTGTCATCGTAGTCTCAATGTGAGAACAACAACGAAATCAATCAGGTGTGTGTCTTCTACTGGGAAAATAGTTGAGAAAATAAAATCAGGATCCGATAGCACAAATGAAATCATCAGCTCAAGATTACAATGAAGTGAAAAGGTGGAGCTGAAGAAATCGAACGTGGAGAAAGAAGGATCAGTCATGGAGTCCTCCATGTTAATTACCGTCTCAAAAAGGTATGGAAAGTCAAGATCAAGAGACTCACTAAGAAAATTGATATCCGACGCACATAATGTAGAGAAATCAAGAACATCATTGAATATCTCAAAGATCGGCTCATCCTCGTGAGGATTGTCAAGGAAAGACAACTCAAACTCATAAGAAGATGAAGACTCGCTCTCATGATCCGACAGATCGGATGCACTCTCAGGAAGTGAAACTGAGTATAAAGAACAGTGGGCATCCTCCCGCAGATAACCCTCAGGGAGTAATGCAAACTCATTAGTAAACACGGAGGAATCAGAGTTGAACTGGGAATCTGCGCTACTATCGAATACCTACTCCACACACCAAAGAGACTCATCCATTGTGAACAACCTCTAAACAATCTGGAAACATGAGACGATACTGGTCAACAGCGCGGATGCGGTAGAAACTCTGAATCTGGTCCTCGAACTACGATAATGCTGGCACTTGGGTCCTCTGAAAATGTATCGATCTCATCAAATAGGAGGACACATGGCTCAAAGACAGTACTAACTATACCTAACATCTCAAAACGGTGTCCCTAATAGTGCTTTGTTTGTTGGGATGGATCAAGATATCCATCTGAAGCTAAGTAGATCCTATGAAGAGTAAAAGATGACTGATCTGGACATGGAAACAGAAATGGCTGGAATGACGACTGAAGCAGCGTGGGCTCCTCCTCCATTTCTTGGAATATCAGCATATCCGGTATCCAAGACTCCTAAACTGAAAAGTACGTGACTGTCTCAAACTCCGACTGGAAGACCAATGGGAACTCAAGTAGTGTCTGGGTCTAGAAACTCACGGTGGTAGTCACCTTGTCCATCGTCTAAACTACAGTCCATGTCCTCTAGATGGTGTGTGATCTCTAGATCTGTATGAAGTGTAGCAAACCTAATTGGTATTGCATCTCCCTTGTGTGTTATCTCAACGAAATTGTCTTGTGAAGACGAGATGTATGAAAGCTCTCCAAAGATGGTCCAAAGTAAATCCATGTTGATACTATGGTGTGAACAACCGCACGAGGCATAGACCATTGTAATCTACTCTGCAGTCATCCCCCTAATGAATATCTGAACAAGGTCAGTCTTCCAGATTCTGTGGTCTGGAAATCTCCTCAAGAGGTCAAGGAACCTCAACCATGAAAAATACAATGGCTCATGGGGATCTAAAGTGAAATCTCTTATAAAAAAACGCATCATATCTGCTCTACTATGTGGATAGAATTTCTTTAAAAACTCTAATCATAAGCTTTCCCATGTAGCAAATTTCCTTCCCAACCATATGTGCCAACTCATGGCTCTGTCCTAAAGTGAAAATGGGAAGATCTTCAACATCAACTCCTCAGAAGTAATATCTAAATATGCTCAGGCTGCATAGAACTCTTAAAATTCGGAGAGATGGAAATACGACTCCTCGAGCACTTCCCTCGAAAATATCGGAAGTGTCTGAATGGAGTCTAACTCCAAAATGAACGGACTCAATGTAGAAAATGACTGAGCTCCTACGACTGGTTGTTCATCTCCTAGTGAATGTCATGTCATCTGATGTGCGCTCCCGCACCCTTAGTTAATTCGGGCAAATTAATGGTCCAAATTAATTTTAAGTGTTCGTTGCAGTCGGATACGAGAGGTTGATCAAAAACCACTTAAGACAGATTTTGGTCAATTTTAAGCAGTGATATTTTTTTACTTGGTGGAGTCCAAGGTCGATCTCAGGGAGGCAACTGTCTCCTTAGGTGGATTACAGCAATTTTCAAGTGTTGATATTCGAGGGTCGAATCTTTTTGGTCTTTTTATTTCTTATGCAGACATATGCAGACAAATCTTAGCCAATTTAACTTTAAATTTAATTGATGTATCAAACGAAGTCCAAAAATAATGAAAATTGGCCAGATGGTTATTTATGATGAAAATGACCTACACTAATTTTTTTGGAATTTTTCGACTCAAAATAAATTTTCTGTGAATTAAATAAACAGACAGAGTGATTTTCAGTGTTTAATTTTTAATAAATATCAAATCACAATTTTTCCAAGAACTAAAATTATCCTAGGAAGGTCTAATGATCAGGGACCTAGGAAAATTGACAGATCTAAAATTCACTGTGAAATGAATTAATTAAAATTAATTTAAGAAAATCACTAAACTATTTATTTAGGCCTCGATATGCATGCAAATGATACGAAATTTTTATGGAGTGTTAAAAATGATGTCCTTAAGCTACTATGAATTTTTGGTGATTTTTGAAGGCACTAATAATTGATTAAAAATCAAAAGGCATCACTGGGCAAAATATGTCTCAAATGAACCAATTAATTCATTGATAATTCAATTAAGCCAACAAAAATCAAACACGTGTACAAACAGATAGAGGACAAAATTCTCAACAACTTGCAATTTTTAGAATTTCAAAATGATGAAAAATGCATGCTATGGACACGTGCAAACACACGGGTGTAAATGCAATACTGGAAATTAAAAATTCAATAAGTAAATATGCTGACAGGGACTAAAATGCAATTACCGATACTATGCAGGACTTCTATGCAATTTCTCCACGAACCACGTGCTCCTCACGTGATGTCTGCTTCACAGGGGCCTTTTTGCAATTTCTGAAAGCTCCAAGGGCGTCTATGCAAATAACCCAGGCCGCACGTGCTCCTCACGTGGGGCGGCCTAGGTTCGGGGGGCGTCGGAGGCTCGGAGGGAGGCTCGGGCCTTCTGGAGGTTCGGCCCAGCCTCGGTGCAGCTTCGGGTTACCCGAGCCTAGGCTTGGAGGCCGAGGCTCGGATAGGGCGACGTGGCGGCCTGAAGGCCCTTGGATCAAGATGGATCCAAGGGGTGTCGGTGAAGACGCGTGGCTCGATCAAGATACGTCAGATCTGGGATGATCTGACGGCTCCTGTCTTCTCCCAATGTTGATGACGCGGCGGGCTGATCACCGTTAGATCCTGGGCAATCCAACGGTCGCTGATGAGGGCGGCGAAGTGGACACGTGGAGAGGCGAGGGCCGTTCGATCAGAGGATCGAACGGTTGCTGCTCCTTCTTCTCTATCGATCCTCCGCCGCCTGCGGAGGAGAGGGCTGCGCTCCGGTGAAAGCAGCCGAGCTCCGCCTCGGTCGTCAAGCTCCGGTGGTGAGCTTCGTCAGCCCCCACCTCGCTCGGAAGAATCGTCAGTGCGCGGCGAAGGCTCCGGTGGTCTCTGGATCCCTGGAGGAGGGCTGGAGCTCTGAGTCGATGAAGCTCGAGGAGAGCTCCGGTGAGGCTCCGGCCAATGATCAAAGGAGTACCTGCAAGTGTTAGACGTATAGCCGAGGCTCGTGCGTGCGATTGTGGAGAAATGGTACTGGTTGGCGAGGCCTACGGAGAAGTGAGGTGGTCGGGGGACGTTGCTCCGGCCAAGTGGCGGAGCTAGTGATCGATGAACGGTGGAGTGAAGCGTCTGACGATGCGGAGGGGTCAGCGAGGATGAGAGCTTCGACGCGGAGCTCGGCGGAGTGAAGGCGAGGCGTGAAGATGATCGTGGACAGGGAATAAAATCGGAGAAGATGAAGGGAAAAGAAGAACGAGATCGGAGGAGTAATGGAGGTGATTACCTGGGGATTGGGGCTCAGATTTGAGCTCCAGGTCGTCGCTCAAGAGGTCGGTAAAGCCCCGAGCTCAAGCAGCTACGCGGAGGGCGGCTGCGACACGGCGGTGGCACCGTGGATCTCGCCGGAGAAGAAGGGCCGTCTTCGCTCAAGGATTCACTCAATTCCTGTCACAAATCGAAGGCTCCGAGCTCTAGGTTCCCCTCTGGAGTGGCGGATGGGGCTGAATGTGGCCGGAGGCTGGGTATTTATAGGATGAAGGTGACGGCTGGAGTGGGTGAGTGGCGAAGTTGGTGGCTGTCGTGGGGCGAGTGTGGCGGAGATGGTGGTGTTTGAGGGCGCTGGCGAGGGAGAGGGATGAGTGGGGTGTGTCGTGGGAAGGTCAGCGGCCGGCGAGGGTGGAGGGAGTGCTTCCGAGAATAGGAAGGGGGTGCCCCTCTCGCAAGGCAGAGATCGTGGGAGAGAGGGGGCACCCGAGGTAGGAGACGAAGTCTCCACCGTTGGATCTTGGGATCCAACAGTGGAGATCAACGCTTAGCGATCGGTTAGGATTAGATCTGGAATGCCCAGATGAGGGGTCATGAGAGCGCCACGTGGCGCGGTGTGGCGAGGCGCGGGCGGGCGGTCCTGATCAGTCCTTGGCGATCGATCGGTCGGCTGAGATTATTGGGGAGCTAACGGCTCAGATGAAAGGGTGGAGTCGATCTGAGGGTCGAGACTCGCTGGAAGATGGGCGGCTGTGATGAGAGGATCGGGGGCGCGGTCGAGCGGCGTAGATGACGCCACGTGGAAGGCTGAGAGCGCTGCGCTATCGGATGGTGGTGATGAGAAGTGGGAGATAATCGGACGGCTGAGGGAGTGAGCGCACGTGGTCACAGAGGGACCGTTGGATCTGAAGCGCGATCCAACGGTGGGGGGCGAAGGCGGATCAGACAAAGGGCAGCGGGCCGCGTGGCGCAATCAGAGGGCGCCACGTGGCCTGCTGTGAATGGTTGGAGGAAGAAATGCGTGTAGAGAGAAGAGGAAGCCGAATTTGGAAAAACTCAAAACATGAAAGTTGTAGATCTTGATGAGATCTACAAGTTTCATGTTGACCAAAGACGGAGGTGAGGTCAAATATGGTACATAAATACAAAGATACATAAATATACATATGTAGTATACAACATGACCCAAAAACCCAAGTTTCTCATACAAGCTCCAATTGCAATGAAATTAGTCTCATTTTAAAGGTCTTTTAATATGTAGTATTCTAAGAGTGAGTAGACCTAATTAGGGGTTTGTATGAGGGCTTTATGTGTGTTTTAATATACAGGGGTTCTCAGGATACTTGGGCTATTTTACAAGGGTGATTCCTCCCTGTTTTATTAATGAATATATATATATAGTATAGAGAAGAAGTTATTTTGATGAAGATGTCTTTTACAGGGGATTTTTGGCTTCTTATTTAAATGCAAATGAGCTGCTATAATGCATGAATTATGGATGCATGCATGAGTGTTATTTATGCAAGATAAAAGGAAATATGCCTCTATTTTCTTGGGAACAAGGCTCTATTTTTGACTTTTGATGTGATGAATCACAGATTCATCAACCCCCTATACTTAAACCTTGCTCGTCCCCGAGCAACTAAATGAAATGCAAGAGTGAAATGATTTTGGGTTCCATACCAAGGTCATGAACAAAAGTTGAAAATGGAGCTTGACTCGACCTTTGGATTAATTGTGTGGCGGAACCTTATTGGGACCTGAACTTAAGACCTAACAGACTTCAAGTTCCACAAGTCTTCTATTCAAGACGCCTTAACAGTCAGGTCAGAATAATTCCTCAAACGCATATTTCTGATGACTATGATTCTTACTTGTACTGTGTAAGTGAGATATAGCTCTCCATATCAGAAATGACTCGGAACCAGCCTCCTCTAACAAGGTAACTCAATAACCTGGTCCAGTAACTCTTTCCTCGAGGAGCGGGGTATTCCCTTCTAAGTTCAAGTGCGACCAACTCAAGAGGAGGGGGTAGAGAAAAGAATGGACGGTGGCCAGTGTAGCCACCTATCCCGGGATGCCTGACCAATGTAGCCAAGTCATCCAGCTGCATTTTCCTTGCTAATATACATACTCCGACATGTATTATTCTTTTTCTTGGACCTGTCTGATTTTTTTTTTTTTGGAGTTCTTTCTTTGCATTTTTTTTTGGAACTATATTCAAGGTGCAGCATATACATCAGGAGTTTTTCCTCTTGAGCCAGTAGACTATCCCTCTTTTGAAGCATTATTGCAACCCACAGCATCCCGTCCTTAGCCTTCATCACCACTAGACCAAGTTGAGACGCACTTCCTTCACTAGAAGAAGAAGAGAGGTTCCGCCTAGAAGTACTACCCTCATATGCTACCCCAAGCCAAAGGAAACTACTTCCTCAACACCTCATCAATGAAGAGCTATGTGCATTGTGCTTGTCCAAGTTAGGTCATTATCTAAAAGAATCCTGCGTATGCACGAGATATTCTACTTAGACTAATTAAGATGACATGTGAACATAGATTTGTGGACTCCAAGAATTAAGTCACTTGACCTGAGAAATCTTAACTCCAGTCCCTATAAGGTTCCTCTGAAATTAGGTGGATTAAGGTCAAATCAAGTCCATCCTCAATATCTACTCATGACTTGGTTCAGAACCCACTAGCTTTTCACTTTGCATATGCAAAGATATGCAGATGAGATGAGATGTCATGCTATGAAGATGCAAGACTCTTTATGCAGAGATGATGTGCAAGAGTAAATAAGAAGCCTTTTTGTTTTATTTTTCTGGTATATGATGAACCCACATTTCATCATCTTTATTCTATCATTTTGGCACCAAAAACCCTAGCAAATGCCTGTAAATAGCCTTAAATCAACCATCTTAGCATCCATGCATGTGCATCACAATAGTGTATAAAATACTGTAATTAAGGCCAAAATTATAGAATAAATAAAGAAAAGAAAAAGAATAAAATATTGTAAATATTTTATGACCCAAAACCCCCGAGACCTAGGCATCTCGATGAATAGGTCGACAAGGAATAAAGTAGGGGGAGATAAGGCCAAAAACACTGTCAAAATACCTATTCACTCTATTCATTTTGGGACCTATTTTTGGTTCCACTTTTTATACATCAAATAACGAAACCTTGTACATGAAAGTTGTAGATAAATTAATAAAGAAAAATACAAAATTGATTTCACAGAAAAATAATGTACAGATAAAAAGTTATGGTCTGAATAAGAATCCAGAATCCCAACTTCCCAGACCCGTATCTCACAAACGACAACTCCAAATGCAGCGTACTCACCTTTAATTGTATATAGAATAAAATAATCTATCCAATGGTGATGGTTTCGCATTTGGCGGAGCTACGGTTTGAAAGTTGAGTTTTGGACCCTCATTGTACACTTGTACTGAATAAAATATTCAATTTATTATTTATTCGTTATCTATTCATTTTTATGTTTTTATAATGTTGTAAATAATACTTATAATAATTATGTACATTCAAACAAGAATAAAAACCTAAATCAAAACAAAAATAAAAATACTTGTATAAATCCAATACATAGGTACTTTACCTATAGACATACCTATATAAAACATACTTGTATTTTATTAAATATACAAGACATATCAGAAAAATAAAATAAAAATATCTTTATGTATATAAAAGCATCTTGTAATTTTAGAAAATAATAAACATAAAACAAATAAAGTAAAAATACAAAATAAAAATAAAAGTATTAAAATACATAGGTAATATACCTATATAAGGCTAAAAAGTGAACTTGTAGAAATATGTATTATAAAAATAAATGAAAAATCATAATAAAATACTACATAAAATAACAAATAATTTTCATTTTATAACTTTAATTTAATTCGACTTATTTCTATTTTTAAATGAATTAATAAGACATTTTTTATTCTCTTTCTCCTGGTTGGTCCACGTGGACCAACCAGGAGCTTGCGACTGTTGACCGGCGGGTCAACAGTCTGTCCTCTTCTTCTCAGCCCGTGGCGCGCGTCGTTTTCCCCCTGTCCTCGCGCCTTTTTCGAGGCTGCGCCGCTCATCCTCTGCGGCCGCTTCCTTCACGAAACCTCTTCCTCGATCAATCACCTCCATCGCCGACTCCTCAGATCTCCCCAGATCTGCTCGATTCGCTTGTGATCTTCCCTCGAAGTCACGCACTCCACCATCTACTTAACCAGACCCACCTCTTCGTCCCTCCGTTTGAACACCTTCGGTCCACCCTTCAGCGCCATTCCCGTGCTCCTGAGCTCCGTGGAGGTGACAGCTCCACCGCCAGCCCTTCAGCCAAGGCGCGCGAAGTCGGAGGCGTCTCCACCACCTCCCGCAACTCCGGCGGTCGAGGTAACCTTCATCCTCTGGCTCCGGCCATCGAGGGCAGTCCCCCCGCTATTTCTTTAGTGCATTTTATTCCTGTTAGCTTAGGCTTTAAAAAACCCCAAAAAAATCGAAGTTCCATCGCCTAACGCGCCCGATCCACCATCCTCGCCGGAGCGCAACTCCGGCCGGACTCCACCCCTTCGTTCCGCGCCACTTCTTCGCCACCGCGGGGTCCAGGCAACTTGCCCTGGACCCTCTCACCTTGTTTTGCAGGTCAAAGCACAGTCAACGTACCTGGGAGCGATTTTGTAGCTCGCCGGAGCTCAGCCGAGCTCTCCAGCTCCGCCACCTTCGCCTGAGCACCTCGGCCGTCGCCGAGGCTTTTTGACGCCTCCGATCGTTAGAGAAGACCTGCAGGAGGCTCCTCGTCCATTTTGGAGCTCAACAGCTATCGGAGCTAGCCGGAGGAGCGCGACGAACTTCGCCCAGTCGGAGCTCCGCCTCGTTCTTCCAGCTGCCTCCACCGCCGTCTGATCGAGGAGACCTTCCAGATAGAACGTGGGTCGTCCGATCATCAGCACTCAGCCACCGTCGATCTCGCCCGAGATCTAATCTCAGACGTCCACAGCGAAGCGTCATCGGCCGTCCAGATCGTGCCACGTGTCAAGTGGCCTCTTCATCGCCGTTGGATCGCGCGCCGAGGGTATTTTACATCCCCACCCTCGCGCATTTTGTAATTGTTATTTAGTCCATAAACTTTCGTCTGTAGTTTAAAATACTTTGTAATATTTGCAAAACAACCCCTAGACTTTGTTTATTTGCGTTTGGGTCCTTCGCCACGTCACCTCACGTGACCTGTACACGTGAGGGGGTGGGCATTTTGCAAGGATACCCCCGATTGTTTGTGTATTTCGTTTAAGTCCATGAACATTTATGTCAAGTTGTAATATTTTGGAGAAATTGCATCGAACCCCCTGAGCTTTGTAATATTGCAAAAATACCCCTCCCAGGCGCGTGCAAGTCACGCGTCCTGTGGGTAAATTGCACATCTACCCTTGCGGGTTTGGATATTTGTGTTTAATCCTCAAAATGCAAGTTTCAGAGTAATATTTTGTGGAAAAATTGCGTATGTGCCCCTGGGTGTTTCACTATTTGCATGTATGCCCTTGCCAGCACTGTTTGTTGATTGGAGTCTTGTTCTAATTAATTAAAATATCTTTTTAACTCCAAAAAATCCCACAAAAATAGGCTTAAGTTCCTGGATAGGTGTACTTTAACGCTATCTAATTAGTTTTTGATTTTATCTTATTTTAACATTTATTAAAAATCAAAAACAGCCTTTTTGTGTACTGTCTACCTTAGAAAATACCAAAAAAAATATCAAAACACCTCTAAAAATTCCAAAAAAATCACGTAGTGTCTATTTTATTATCTTTTAGTGTCAGTCCAAAAATCATTAAAAATCTCAAAACAAAAACACTAAAAAAATTAAAAACTCTTAAAAACTTCAAAAAAATATATAAAATAGTAGAAAAACCCAAAAATAGCAAACTCAGCTTCTGTTTATTCCTTATTTTATTCCCTTTATTAGAAAAATAGTGTGAAACATTTTTGCTACTGGTGGGTATTTTTAGATTCCATTTTTCTCACAGCCAGCCTTGTTTGCACTGTTTTCTCTTATTTCAGACTTTAAAAATACCAAAAACACCTAGAAAAATCCCCAAAAATCACAAAAACAGTAAAAAACCTTAAAAATACCAAAAACATTTATTTTCTGAATTTTTGAGCATTTTCGTGCATTTTTATAAATATTTCACTTTGCCTTGTCTTATATTGCCTTTACTTTCCTATATCGAAAAAGAAAATAGAAAAATATAAAATATAAAATATAAAAATCAGAAAATCAAAAATCAAATACAAAATTAAAAATCAAATAAAAAAAAATTAAAAAATTAAAAACCCACCAAAATTGTAGTTGCTTTCTTGCTTAGTGTAGACACATCACACACTCACTCACTTGTGCATTCACTTGCTTGAGTTACACTGTTTGCTCCCTGTGTTCGAACTCTCTGCATACTTGCCCTTTACATCATTTGTGCAGAGTTAAAAATAAATTTTAACTCCACATTGTTTCTAATTTGTTGATCTTAGTGTGGGTTAATTGTTGATTGAGCGCGGATTTCATTTGAGGGTCGCAACAGCGACGGTCATCTCCGCCTTGTGTGAGATACCAATCTAGACCCTCGTGAGATCCGCGATCATCAAATGGCGCCGTTGCCGGGGAGCAACAGCTTGTAGTTCATTTCTTTATTGATTGTGTGTTGATTGTTTACCATAGCTGCCTTTACCTCTCTTACACTCTTAGTATATTTTGATTGAGCTTTCTGACCATTCTTTTTCTTGTCTTCTTGCGAGGGACCGCGGAGCAAGGCGGATCGCCTAGGTGACCCGAAGCAACCTTGGGACGCGGAGCCGGCTATTCTTTAGCCAAGCCGGCAGTAGAGAGCAGGAGGAGTGAGATTGAGTGGTAGTCTAGCTTGCATTTATTTTTGTGAGAGAGAGAGACTATTAATTTGTAATAATACAGGTACACTTGGACTTGACCTTGGACACTTGAACATTCGGGCCTAACTTCCGGGTGTTTGTTCACCCGGGGGCTCACCGCAGTTTTGCCGCGTTTTCATCGTTGTCATTTTCCGGTTTTGTGTTTATTTTTCATTTTCTTTTGTGGATTGAGCTCCTAGATCTAGGTCCTGCTTGACTCGAGTAGAATAGGTCCAAACACTTAATTATCTTTGCATGCTCCTATAGTTACGTCTTGGACTTAGACTAATTAAACAGTTAGCGAGTAGCTTCCAAATCCACGCGCCGCGAGCTCACACCCGAACAAGCGCTTTCTCCTACTCCAAATGTGTTGGGCAGAGGAGGGGTGAGCCAAGACCGGACACTCGGATTAGAAGTTATTGGCTAGCTTGTGGTTCTTCACGCTAGCAGTTGCCTAATCTAGGACGATTTCCGTGTGCATATCGGCATATAGTATAGGTTTAAAAATTTCTGCTTTGCATCCCGCATGGAGAGAGCTGGGATTCGCTGTAAGTCTTCTAACTTTGCACGCATCATTTAGGCACAAAGGTGAGATTTCCATCTTTGTGCCGACTTGCACGGCTTTTCCGACTCTTTTCTCCCTCTGTTTTTGGACAAAGTAGGACCAAAAAGAAAATACAAAACCGTTAGGCGCTTGTTTGAATTGACTCAAAAGAAGCGATAACACCAAAAAAATTTTAAAAAAAAGGGACTGCTAAGAAAACTTGACCAAAATAAAAAAGGTAATTGGATTCATTGCTTGGGGTGAGTAATACCCTCACTTGTATTCAGGTTGCATGGGAAGGTCTCCTTCCAAGTGAGGTGAGCGCTTCGTAAGGATTAGAGCCAAAAACCCAGCTTGTGGCTGCCTTGTGTATCGCCTGGATTACCGAAGTATTGGCGCTTCTATCGTACGTAGTCGAGTAGGGCTTGGTCACCATTGGTGACTCACTATTGTGTGAGCATCGACCTCGTCCGAAGTATCGAGCATAGGCCACGCCTTCACGGGGGTGTCTGTCTCACCGGCTGCGTCCGAGTAGGTTCTTGCACGCTCACGGGTGATTCCGTTGCGAGCGAGTTCCGAAGTATTGGTTTCGCCTATTGGCTTCCTCTCTTATTCTTTGGCTGAGTAGGGATCCAGGAAGGGTTACAAGGACCTCAACTGCACAAGCTACATGTTACACAGGAGGAGGACAAGTACGGGATACTTTTCCGGCAGTACTCTCTCTCCTATAGGCGTAGCGTTCTAAGGACTCGTTAAAAGATAAATTCCTGAATCAAGCTAAAACTGAAAAGATAAAAGCCGAACCTTCACGGCTTCATGTGTTGAGTTGGTGAACTTACCCTTGCCTTGTGTTTGATTGCTAGATTTGTTTAGGTCAAGATCAAAAACACAGCACAATTGTGCGCAATTTTGTTGCATCTTGCTCTTATTCTTCTTTTTCTTCCCTTGCCCTTCCTCTACTCTTCTCAATAATCAAGATGATGGGACGGAGATCTCTTAGGCCGACCCTGTCGGCACCGCTATCCCGCACTCCTCCTTATTCATCTAGGACTACCTCGGAGAGTCCGCTCTCCGAGCCTGAGTATACATCCGCCATGTTCCCCCTCGACCATTCTTCCCACTCTCCTTCTATCAGTCCAATTGTTTCAGATTTCAGTGCATCACAGAGTTCAGATCATTCTACAGCACCTGAGATGGCCTCTTTTGCTTTTACAGAAGATCCAGTCATGTCGGACAGAGGCGAGCATGAAGATGATCACGTGCACCCTCCATTCGTATTTGATCAGGCAGCCATCAACAATTCGTTGTTAGCATCCCTGGAAACCATGCAGAGACAGATCCGAGACCAGGGAACATTTATGGGTGATCTCATGCGAGAGATAGCGCAGATGAGAGAAGACCGTGCTGGCGGAGAAGGTGGAGGAGGAGGAGGACCCGATGCAGGAGGAGACAATCCAGGCGGCGAGAGACCGCCACAGACCATCATGAGGGAATTGCATAACCCAGCGTCATCCCTCACTCACCGATGGATTCGACTCCCACCTATCCATGGAGACTTCGAGCTTCGGCACAACACAATTCAGATGCTACCCAAGTTCCATGGGTTGCCGACCGAAGAGCCGCACCTCCACCTCCAAGAATTCGAGATGATTTGCAGCACCATCCATGATCGGTTGATAACCGAGGACACAATCAAGATGATCGCCTTTCCATTCTCTTTGGTTGACAGAGCCGCCTATTGGCTCAAACATCTTGGGCGTTTCGTCGACACATGGGCAGATCTCCGGGCCGCATTCCTGAAGAAGTACTATCCTCTCGGCCGGACCAACGCAGCGAGAGCAATGATAAGCAACTTCGTCATGATCCCAAACGAACAATTCCATGAAGCCTGGGATCGATTCAGAGAGCTCATCGACCGGTGTCCCCACCATGATATCTCCAAGCCCAATCTCGTTCAGAGTTTCTTCTGTGGGCTGACACCGGAGCTGCAGGGGCTTGTCAACGCCTCTTGCGGTGGGTCTTATTTCTCCAAGGGAGAAGACGACGTCTGGGCCATCTACGAAGGCATGGCAGAGAACTCCACAGTGATGACCCAGGCCCGAGTCTATACACAGCAGAAGCCCCCGCAAGGAGCGGGATCATTTCAGAGGATCGCTCGCATCGATGCCGGTCCCAACACAGTGTCGGTAGCCGCAGCCCAAGCCGAATCAGCCGCAGCCGACATGGGCATCATCAGTGAAAAGCTGGACCGCATGGAGATCCTTGAGAAGAAACAAAATCAAGGCATGGCCCAGATGGACCAAATTGCCAAAACCATGAGTGACCTAAAAACCCAAATGCTATGCATTCAGGAGGCCCAAACTCATGCCCAACAGCCTCCTAGGTCACAGGTTGCATCCCGCAGCAGCAACTCCAACCAGGCCTCCACCTCATACCGCCAGGTGAACCATATCCAGGCGGAGCCGGTTGCCTTGCTGCAGTACCATCCAGAGCAACCGCCATCTTCGGACACGCAGATGGTGGTCTATCAGCCGGAGCAACCACTGGCAGTTCTACCTCCACCCTCCTTTGAGCAGGAACCGTTGATGGAAGTCAATGGGATTTGGTACGACCGGTACCCACAGCCCGCAATTCGCCGGGATCACCCCGGATTCCGTTGGGGCAACGGTGGATCCTCTTCCCAACAGCAGCACCCTGCCCAAGGATACCAGAACGGCCAGCCACAACAGCAACACCAGCAGCCCCAGTATGCCCAACCGCAGCAATATCACAGTGGTCCTCGTCCCAACTATCAGGGACAGCAGTGGAGGCAGCGCGAGCAGCCTCAGCGTTTTCAGAACCAGCCTCCCCAGTACCAGCAGCAGCAGCCTCGTTTCCAGCAGGGAAACTCATCCGGTTCTCAGCCCCATTCCTTTGAGAACCCCGCTCTTGATGATCTTGCCCGCTTGCTTTCCGAACAGCAAGCCTCCTTCAGGCAAGAAATGGATGAATTCCGGCAGGAGATGCGGGAGATCATGAAAGGCAAAGCCGCCATACCCGCTCAGATCGAACCAAACCCTAATAATTTCAAAAGGAAGCCTGAGCAGGTAGAGTTTTCAGAGGATACCCCTCCTAGTGACTATGAGAATGATGTGAATAATATCTATTATGATGCTGATTTTGTTACTACTAGGAGCGGTAGGATACCCGCCGGCGGCGTCTCTTCTGAGCGACAACCGGAGGCAGAACCAGGAGCGCCAGAGGAGCAGAGAAGCGGTGCTGATGCCGCTCATGATGATGTTGACAGTGGTGCTGATACCACCCATGATGAAGTTCAGAACGGCGGTGCTGATGCCGTCGTGATACCAGATGAAGACGGTGGTGCTGATGCCACCATTTTTGATGCAGAACATGAAGGCGGTGCTGATGCCGCAGAGACAGGGGCCAGTGGTGGTACTGAGGCCACCACATCTCCTTTTGTTGAAACTCCAGCTGTGGTGTCACCACGTTTTGTATCTTTGGACTGTGATCAAAACAAAAACAACAAAAATATGAATAAAGAAAAGGTTTCTGTTCAAATTACGGATCCATATGTATTGAATGATGATGTTGGTATGGATTCTCCTTCTTCACAGACACAGGAACCTATTTCTAGTCCTCCATCTGAGGAGGCCCCTACTATCCCCTTCCCAGAGGCACTTCGCCGAGCGAAGGGGAATAAAAAAGAAAATCCCAAAAAGAACCAAGAGGTAGAGTTCGGCAATCAGATGATTGACAGATTTCACATTCAGCTGACTCTACGAGAAGCATTTGAGCATATCCCTTTCTTCAAAAAGAATCTGAGAGAGACAACCACTGTCAGAAGAAAGCGGAGGCACAGAAATCAGATCCATATGCTCACACATGACACTTGCTGCACCATTCAGAACAAGTTGCCAGCCAAGAGACCAGATGCAGGAGCTCCCTATGTCAGATGCGAGATTCAAGAGCAATAGTTTGATCGCACTCTATTAGACAGCGGCTCTTCAATCAATCTTCTCCCGGCAGCCTTACTCAAGCAATTTGAGTTCGGCACTCTTCATCGAAGCAGAACAGTCCTTCAGTTTGCTGATAGGTCGATAAAGAGGCCGAAGGGGTTGTTGAAAGACGTGATCGTTACCATTCAGGGCCTGAAATTCCCCGTGGACTTCGTTGTGTTGGACATGGAGATCCCTGAGTCGGTAACCGATGCCCCCATCATACTCGGACGTCCATTCTTGGCCACAGCCAAGGCGGTGACCGACCATGATTGCGGGAAGGTATGTTTTCGCGTAGAGGGCGAGACCATACAAATAGAGACGATCGAGGAAACCAGAGCCAGAGAGTTAGAATGCTCCGAGCAGTCCAGCGAAGCCGCGCAGATGACAGAGGAAGAGCTAGACGTCCACCAGGTTCGTGATTTTGAAATGACTGATGATGAATCTAACTGGAAAGACCCTGTAGCACCGACTCTCGCCTTGCCTACCGAATCATTGTATCTCAAGCTCATGGCGATCGAGAGCCGGGAGAGCACATTCCTGGATGAGGATACGCCTGAGGCTGACAGCATCGTGACGAATGGTGCCGATGATTTCAAATCATGTTCTTCTATTTCTGATCCCTCGTATTCAGACATTGATTGGGCCTATTTTGATGATCCGTTGTCTTGTCTGATTCATTCTGAACCAGCAACCATGACAGAGTGCGAGCCCGTACAATACATTGATAATTCAGTCAGCCGCCTTTCGTCAGAAATTCATGCCGAGCGAGAGTTCTCTCATGCAGACCTGGTAGCATTCACCCAGACATATCAGAAGCCAGAGCTGCCACCTCCCAGTTGCCCTGAAAGAAAACCTCTGCCGCAGTCAATGAAGTATAGATTCCTTGCAGGTGAGCCAGATATGCACCCAGTCATTATCTCAGCAGATTTGACTGGAGAACAAGAATCTCATCTGATGGAGGTTCTTGAAAGAAACCGCAAGGCAATCGGTTGGAATATAGCTGACCTCAAAGGGCTGAGCCCGAAGCTGTGCTCCCACCACATCTATCTCGAGGATGACGCTAAGCCATCGCGTGAATTCCAGCGACGGCTGAACCCGAATCTTCGAGAGGTTGTCATGAAAGAAATCTCAAAGTGGTGGAGTGCTGATTTCATCTATCCCATCTCCGACTCAAAATGGGTAAGTCCGTTGCATGTGGTACCCAAGAAGACGGGTATCACAACAGTTGTCAACGAGTTCGGAGAAGAGGTCGCTACCAGAGTACCAACTTCTTGGAGGGTCTGTGTGGACTACAGACGATTAAATGAGGCCACCAAGAAGGATCACTTCCCGCTGCCCTTCCTTGATCAGATTATCGAGCGGTTAGCCGGGAAGAGCCATTACTGTTTTCTTGATGGGTACTCTGGATATAATCAAGTGGCCATCGCGCCCGAAGACCAGGAGAAGACGACTTTCACCTGTCCGTTTGGGACTTATGCTTTCAGACGGATGCCCTTTGGTCTATGCAACGCTCCAGCGACATTCCAAAGGTGCATGTTGCCCATTTTCTCGGACATGGTGGGTAACTGTTTAGAGGTCTTCATGGATGACTTCTCGGTCTATGGCGACGGGTTCGACGCTTGTCTTGAATGCCTAGACCGTGTGCTGAAGCGCTGCATAGAGGTTAATCTAGTCTTATCCTGGGAGAAGAGTCATTTTATGATGACTCAAGGGACGGTCCTTGGTCATATCGTCTCCAACAGGGGCATGGAGGTCGATCCGGCCAAGGTGGACATCATCAGAAAACTCAATCCGCCGTCCAATTTGCGTCAGTTACGGTCTTTTCTGGGGCATGTCGGTTTCTACCGACGGTTCATTCAGGACTTCAGTCGAATTGCCCGACCGCTCACTGACTTGCTCACCAAAGACACCGAGTTTATTGTTAATGATAAGTGTCTGGAATCATTTGAGACTCTCAAAAATATGGTTGTTTCAGCTCCTGTCCTTCAGCCACCCGATTGGTCTCTCCCATTCGAGATCATGACGGATGCTTCAGATTTTGCCGTTGGGGCTGTGCTCGGACAGAGGAGGGATGGTTTACCGTTTGCCATTCACTACGCCAGCCGGACCTTAGATGCCGCTCAAAGGAACTACACTGTGACTGAAAAAGAAATGCTGGCCGTAGTCTTCGCTCTTGATAAGTATCGATCTTACATTCTCGGATCTAGAGTAACTGTTTACACCGATCATACCGCCATCCGGTATTTAATGGCCAAGAAGGATGCCAAAGCACGCCTTACCAGATGGATCCTTCTACTCCAGGAATTTGATATTGAAATTAAGGACAAGCCTGGAGTCAAGAATGTGGTGGCGGATCATCTCTCCAGATTGGAGAATCTTGAGGAATCTGAGCCCAGCGCACCTATCACAGAGACGTTCCCAGATGAGGCGATCTTAGCTGTCACCTCTCTCCCATGGTATGCCGACTTTGTAAACTATCTTGTTGCCAAGACAGTCCCTCAGGGTTGGCCCAGGCAGAAACTTGAGACCTTCCTAGCTAAGGCCAAGTTTTACCATTGGGAGGATCCCGTCCTTTATCATGAAGGAGGGGATAGCATCTGGAGAAGGTGCATTCCTCAAGAAGAGCAGCATAGCGTCCTCACATACTGCCACAAGCTTGAGGCAGGAGGACATCATTCAGGAAAAAGGACAGCACAGAAGGTGCTTCAATCCGGCCTATGGTGGCCTACTCTCTTCAAGGATTCTGATGAGTTCGTGAAGGGATGTACTGACTGTCAGAAAATGGGAACCTGCGGACAGAGAGACATGATGCCCATGCAACCCATTCACTTCTGTGAGGTTTTTGATGCATGGGGGATTGATTTCATGGGCCCATTTCCTAAGAGTCAGGGATTCGAGCATATTTTGCTCGCTGTAGACTATGTCAGCCGATGGGTTGAGGCCATCCCCGCCCGAGCCGCAGATGCTAAGACCGTGTGTAAATTCTTGAGGAAAAATATCATTTCACGGTTCGGGGTACCTAGAGTTTTGATTTCTGACGGGGGGTCTCATTTCATCAATGACAAAGTTAGGGCCCTTGCTGACGAGTTCGGTATTGACCATCGGGTTGCCACTCCTTATCACCCTCAGACTAATGGTCTTGCTGAAGTATCGAATAGGGAGATAAAGACTATCTTGCAGAAAGTTGTCCGCCCAGACCGAAAGGATTGGTCACAGCTTTTGGACTCGGTCTTGTGGGCCTATCGGACTTCTTTCAAAAATCCATTGGGGACATCTCCTTTTCGTCTCGTCTATGGCAAGCCGTGCCATTTGCCAGTGGAAATCAAGCACAAATCTTTTTGGGCAGTTACTGAGTTACTTTTGGATCCTGAGAGTGTAGGAGATCAGAGACGAGCAGAATTGGCAGCCCTGGAGGAACTAAGTGACACAGCCTTTTCGAACAACCTACAGTACAAAGAGAAAGTGAAGACATGGCACGATTCGCATATCAGCCATAAACAGTTTGAGCCAGATCAGAGAGTATGGTTGTTTGATTCCAGGCTGAAATTATTTCCAGGGAAGTTGCAGAGCAAGTGGAAAGGTCCGTATGTGGTTAGGAAGGTACATGACAATGGCAGCATTGATATATCCGAACCGTCATCTTCGTCCACCTTCCGCGTCAATGGTCAACGCCTAAAGCTATATCGAGATCATGATCCGCCGACCATGGACGTTGCCCCCATTCTTCTGGTATGAGATGTGTTCTTTGACTCATATCATCTGCATCTCGTACATGGTGATCACTTCCATCTTCCGCTGTACAGATCAGCTGTTCATATCACTCTTCCGTCTGACGATTTATTTTCTTCTTTTCTTCTTTTCCTCTTCTATGTTCTTTATCTATCAATAAGGTGTCGCCCTTGTAGACAGTATCCATACTTAGGACGTACTTTGTCCTAAGTATAGGGGGGTGTGCACCCCGAGTTGTGCTATTCTTTTCGATCCTCTCCATTGTCTCCTCTTCTTGTCTATACTTAGGGATATCTTACCCTAAGTATAGGGGGGGACAATCTGAGTAAGATCTGTTCATTCCCACCCTTGACCCTCCCTGCTTTGTGTACAGTCTGCTATACTTAGGATTAATTGATCCTAAGTATAGGGGGGACGGTCAACTTCTGATTCATTGATTCATCTATTTATTCCTTTATTCTTTAGACTTGTCTATACTTAGTACGAGTTATGTCTTCTCTTTTCTCTCCGATCTATGAGGACATAGCTCAAGCTAAGTATAGGGGGGTCGTATATACTGTGTATATACTTTAGCCATAACTCGTACTTTCATATTTTCCTAATAAATATGGCTAATAATTCTTTAAAATTCATTAAAAATCCTTAATAAAAAGATGTGGTTATTCCTCAAAATTTTTTTTTTGTATATACTGATTAATAAATCAGGTAAAAACGTTTCTGCAAAATGTTTGAAAAATAGTTTGAAAATCTTTGTGAAAAATCTATTGAAAACTATTTGGACAATATTTTGCTACATGTTTTCAACCTTTGTAAAAATGTGTGGTTTGTAAAAATTTCTTTTCTTTGTGTGAAATAAAATGTTTGAAAAATGATTTGCAAATGGTTTGAAAAATGGTTGCAAAAATATTTGAAAAATCTATACATACTGTTTTGAAAACCGATTGCAAAATGATTTTCAAATGTGTGTGAATGATTGTAAAAATTATTTTGGACTATAGTTTTCAAAAATTGTGTGAAAATTATTTTCAAATAAGTTTGAGGAATACTAACATCACACCAAAATCCACTACCTATATATGTATAAAATTGATCACTTACCCTTGTAAATTCTTAAAATCCACTTCTTGTATAAATAAGAAGCACTCCCGTGTACATATTTTCACCTAGTTTTTAGCCAAAATCTTTTTGTTTCAAAAATTCCCAAAAACATTTACAAAACCAAAATCCAAAAACATTTGAAAAATCTTTTTGAAAGATACAAAAAAAAAAAAAAATTTTGCATCTGCATGTGCATCATCATCTTTTCAAAAATTCATAAAAAGTTCAAAATCCTTGAAAATTGCATCACAAAAATATTTCCTGCATTTTGCATTGCATGGCATTCGCATTTTTCGGATTGAGTTTGATAGTTGAACAAGTCTAAGTAAGATCCGGAGATTGGAGCTTGATTGGACCTTATAATCTATCTAATAACAGGAACCTTATAGGAACTGGGTTTGAGGTACTTCAGGTCTAGTTGACTTAATTCTTTGAGGATCACGGGACTTGGCTCAATGGATTCTTGACTGCCTAAGTAGAATATTTCGGAGCACACGCACGACTCTTGTTGATAATGACCTAACTTGGACACCTGCACCTTTCACATAGCTCTCCACGGATGAGGTGGTGAGGAGGCAGTTTCCTTTGGCTTGGGGTAGCATATGAGGGTAGTACTTCTAGGCGGAACCTCTCTTCTTCTTATAGTGAAGGAAGTGCACCTCAACTTGGTCTAGTGGTGATGAAGGCCAAAGACAGAAGCCGTGGGTTGCAATAAAGCTTCAAAAGAGGGATAGTCTACTGGCTCAAGAGGAAAATTTCTTGTATATATGCTGCACCATGTAGATATGTTGTACAGATGCAATTGAAAAAAAAAATGCAAAAAGAACTCCAAAAAAGTGGTGGGTCGGATTGAAAATTTAATAACCCCACCGGAGTGTATATAGTCCAATAAAGCAAAAGCTTATGGTATCCATGTTACATCTCATGAAGCTTGCAGCGGAAGACTTAGCTACACTGGCTGAGCTTCCAAAAGTCTATACTTCTTCCCCCTCTTCTTGAGCTGGTTGTACTTGAACTTAGAAGGGAATACCCCGCTTCTCGAGGAAAGAGTTGCTAGACCGAGGCATTAGAGTTACCAGGTTGGGGGAGGTTGTTTCTTTGCTACTTCTGAGGTGGGGAGCTACATATCACTTACACTGTACGAGTCAGATTCATAGTCGTAAGAGTTTGCATATGAGTTGAAGTATTTCTGACCTGGCTATTGAGGAGACTTGGACAGAGTTTTGGGATTCTCAAGGACTGTTGGATTTCAAACTTGGTTCTCATTAAGGTTCCGACCGCACTAAAATTCCAAAGGTCCGACTTAAGCTCCAAACTTTGATTTTGCGAAGACAAGTTCGATAATTAAACTTAATCTAATTTTCTTCTTTTTCTTTCCTTTCTTTTCTTTTTACACTTATTGCATAAGTGTTTGCTAGGGACTAGCAAAGGTAAAGTATAGGGGGATGATGAACCCACATTTCATCATCTTTATTCTATCATTTTGGCACCAAAAACCCTAGCAAATGCCTGTAAATAGCCTTAAATCAACCATCTTAGCATCCATGCATGTGCATCACAATAGTGTATAAAATACTGTAATTAAGGCCAAAATTATAGAATAAATAAAGAAAAGAAAAAGAATAAAATATTGTAAATATTTTATGACCCAAAACCCCCGAGACCTAGGCATCTCGATGAATAGGTCGACAAGGAATAAAGTAGGGGGAGATAAGGCCAAAAACACTGTCAAAATACCTATTCACTCTATTCATTTTGGGACCTATTTTTGGTTCCACTTTTTATACATCAAATAACGAAACCTTGTACATGAAAGTTGTAGATAAATTAATAAAGAAAAATACAAAATTGATTTCACAGAAAAATAATGTACAGATAAAAAGTTATGGTCTGAATAAGAATCCAGAATCCCAACTTCCCAGACCCGTATCTCACAAACGACAACTCCAAATGCAGCGTACTCACCTTTAATTGTATATAGAATAAAATAATCTATCCAATGGTGATGGTTTCGCATTTGGCGGAGCTACGGTTTGAAAGTTGAGTTTTGGACCCTCATTGTACACTTGTACTGAATAAAATATTCAATTTATTATTTATTCGTTATCTATTCATTTTTATGTTTTTATAATGTTGTAAATAATACTTATAATAATTATGTACATTCAAACAAGAATAAAAACCTAAATCAAAACAAAAATAAAAATACTTGTATAAATCCAATACATAGGTACTTTACCTATAGACATACCTATATAAAACATACTTGTATTTTATTAAATATACAAGACATATCAGAAAAATAAAATAAAAATATCTTTATGTATATAAAAGCATCTTGTAATTTTAGAAAATAATAAACATAAAAATAAATAAAGTAAAAATACAAAATAAAAATAAAAGTATTAAAATACATAGGTAATATACCTATATAAGGCTAAAAAGTGAACTTGTAGAAATATGTATTATAAAAATAAATGAAAAATCATAATAAAATACTACATAAAATAACAAATAATTTTCATTTTATAACTTTAATTTAATTCGACTTATTTCTATTTTTAAATGAATTAATAAGACATTTTTTATTCTCTTTCTCCTGGTTGGTCCACGTGGACCAACCAGGAGCTTGCGACTGTTGACCGGCGGGTCAACAGTCTGTCCTCTTCTTCTCAGCCCGTGGCGCGCGTCGTTTTCCCCCTGTCCTCGCGCCTTTTTCGAGGCTGCGCCGCTCATCCTCTGCGGCCGCTTCCTTCACGAAACCTCTTCCTCGATCAATCACCTCCATCGCCGACTCCTCAGATCTCCCCAGATCTGCTCGATTCGCTTGTGATCTTCCCTCGAAGTCACGCACTCCACCATCTACTTAACCAGACCCACCTCTTCCTCCCTCCGTTTGAACACCTTCGGTCCACCCTTCAGCGCCATTCCCGTGCTCCTGAGCTCCGTGGAGGTGACAGCTCCACCGCCAGCCCTTCAGCCAAGGCGCGCGAAGTCGGAGGCGTCTCCACCACCTCCCGCAACTCCGGCGGTCGAGGTAACCTTCATCCTCTGGCTCCGGCCATCGAGGGCAGTCCCCCCGCTATTTCTTTAGTGCATTTTATTCCTGTTAGCTTAGGCTTTAAAAAACCCCAAAAAAATCGAAGTTCCATCGCCTAACGCGCCCGATCCACCATCCTCGCCGGAGCGCAACTCCGGCCGGACTCCACCCCTTCGTTCCGCGCCACTTCTTCGCCACCGCGGGGTCCAGGCAACTTGCCCTGGACCCTCTCACCTTGTTTTGCAGGTCAAAGCACAGTCAACGTACCTGGGAGCGATTTTGTAGCTCGCCGGAGCTCAGCCGAGCTCTCCAGCTCCGCCACCTTCGCCTGAGCACCTCGGCCGTCGCCGAGGCTTTTTGACGCCTCCGATCGTTAGAGAAGACCTGCAGGAGGCTCCTCGTCCATTTTGGAGCTCAACAGCTATCGGAGCTAGCCGGAGGAGCGCGACGAACTTCGCCCAGTCGGAGCTCCGCCTCGTTCTTCCAGCTGCCTCCACCGCCGTCTGATCGAGGAGACCTTCCAGATAGAACGTGGGCCGTCCGATCATCAGCACTCAGCCACCGTCGATCTCGCCCGAGATCTAATCTCAGACGTCCACAGCGAAGCGTCATCGGCCGTCCAGATCGTGCCACGTGTCAAGTGGCCTCTTCATCGCCGTTGGATCGCGCGCCGAGGGTATTTTACATCCCCACCCTCGCGCATTTTGTAATTGTTATTTAGTCCATAAACTTTCGTCTGTAGTTTAAAATACTTTGTAATATTTGCAAAACAACCCCTAGACTTTGTTTATTTGCGTTTGGGTCCTTCGCCACGTCACCTCACGTGACCTGTACACGTGAGGGGGTGGGCATTTTGCAAGGATACCCCCGATTGTTTGTGTATTTCGTTTAAGTCCATGAACATTTATGTCAAGTTGTAATATTTTGGAGAAATTGCATCGAACCCCCTGAGCTTTGTAATATTGCAAAAATACCCCTCCCAGGCGCGTGCAAGTCACGCGTCCTGTGGGTAAATTGCACATCTACCCTTGCGGGTTTGGATATTTGTGTTTAATCCTCAAAATGCAAGTTTCAGAGTAATATTTTGTGGAAAAATTGCGTATGTGCCCCTGGGTGTTTCACTATTTGCATGTATGCCCTTGCCAGCACTGTTTGTTGATTGGAGTCTTGTTCTAATTAATTAAAATATCTTTTTAACTCCAAAAAATCCCACAAAAATAGGCTTAAGTTCCTGGATAGGTGTACTTTAACGCTATCTAATTAGTTTTTGATTTTATCTTATTTTAACATTTATTAAAAATCAAAAACAGCCTTTTTGTGTACTGTCTACCTTAGAAAATACCAAAAAAATATCAAAACACCTCTAAAAATTCCAAAAAAATCACGTAGTGTCTATTTTATTATCTTTTAGTGTCAGTCCAAAAATCATTAAAAATCTCAAAACAAAAACACTAAAAAAATTAAAAACTCTTAAAAACTTCAAAAAATATATAAAATAGTAGAAAACCCAAAAATAGCAAACTCAGCTTCTGTTTATTCCTTATTTTATTCCCTTTATTAGAAAAATAGTGTGAAACATTTTTGCTACTGGTGGGTATTTTTAGATTCCATTTTTCTCACAGCCAGCCTTGTTTGCACTGTTTTCTCTTATTTCAGACTTTAAAAATACCAAAAACACCTAGAAAAATCCCCAAAAATCACAAAAACAGTAAAAAACCTTAAAATACCAAAAACATTTATTTCTGAATTTTTGAGCATTTTCGTGCATTTTTATAAATATTTCACTTTGCCTTGTCTTATATTGCCTTTACTTTCCTATATCGAAAAAGAAAATAGAAAAATATAAAATATAAAATATAAAAATCAGAAAATCAAAAATCAAATACAAAATTAAAAATCAAATAAAAAAAATTAAAAAATTAAAAACCCACCAAAATTGTAGTTGCTTTCTTGCTTAGTGTAGACACATCACACACTCACTCACTTGTGCATTCACTTGCTTGAGTTACACTGTTTGCTCCCTGTGTTCGAACTCTCTGCATACTTGCCCTTTACATCATTTGTGCAGAGTTAAAATAAATTTTAACTCCACATGTTTCTAATTTGTTGATCTTAGTGTGGGTTAATTGTTGATTGAGCGCGGATTTCATTGAGGGTCGCAACAGCGACGGTCATCTCCGCCTTGTGTGAGATACCAATCTAGACCCTCGTGAGATCCGCGATCATCAGTATACAACAATTTTTTTACAACAAATTTTACAAAAGTATGTTTTACAAGAATTTTAAGTATTATACACATATTATACAAGTATACAAAAAGTTTTTTTTTTCGATTGTTACCCACCCACAATTATTGTAAAATATATACAAAAAATGCGGGAAAATACGCGAAAGTACGAGCTATGGGTAAGTATATATGTAATATATACACGCCCCCCTATACTTAGCGTGTGCTATGTCCTCAGAGCACGAAAGCGACTAAAAAGACATAGCTCGGGCTAAGCGTAGGAGAGCTAAAATACAGAAGTATAGAAGTCGTCTCGCCCCCTATACTTAGGCTCTGGCAGCCTAAGTGTAGAAGAAGATCAGAAATGGGGCGGACGAGGTTTAAGAGGAGAAATGGAGGAGTATCAGTGCGGGCATCGGTCCCCCCTATACTTAGGCTTAGGTCAGCCTAAGTATCGGTAGGAAATGAGTATAAGGACCAATGTGATCTGGAGAATGTACAGTGAATCGACTCGGGTGACCCTTCCCCCTATACTTAGGATCTGGTCATCCTAAGTACAGTCCGGGATAATGATTCGATGATGTGGGGACGGGTTACTAGAATCGTGAAGGTAAGGATAGGATATAACAGGAAGAATGATATATATACAGCTGAGTCGGTCTGAATCTTTTGAAGATGCTGCTGATGGCTGGAGTTCATTGCTGCAAGGTCTCATACGCGGCTTGAGATGTATCTGCTGTATCTGTCTCGCATATGAATACAATCTCTCTCCACATGGACTAAACTGTTCATTAGGATTCGACGAAGTGCTTCAACAGCCCATTTACTAGGAATGTTGGTGCGTCATCTACGAGATCTGAGATCTCGACACATCCACTATCATGCACCGTTCGGACAACGAATGGTCCCGTCCACTTAGACTTTAGTTTGCCTTGGAAAGTCTTCAGCCTGGCATTGAACAACCATACCTTCTGTCCAGGAACAAAGGTCTTTCGTCTGATATATCTATCGTGCCAACGCTTTACCTTGTCCTTGTACACCACATTGTTGTCGTATGCTCGGTTTCTGACTTCCACAAGCTCATTCAGATCCATGTCTCTTTGTTTCTGGCCTAGGTGTGTGTTCCAGTTGACTTTCTTTATTGCCCATTCTGATTTGTGCACTAACTCTGCGGGCAAATGGCACGGCTTTCCGAATACCATTCGGAATGGGGAGGTGCCTAACGGAGTCTTGTAAGCCGTCCTATATGCCCAGAGGACTTGATCCAGGATCTGAGACCAGTCCTTCCTGTCTGGGCGGACGAGCTTTTGCAATATGGTTTTCACCTCCCTATTCGACACCTCAGCCATACCATTGGTTTGTGGGTGGTAAGGACTAGCGACACGGTGTTCGATGCCGTAGTCCTTCAGGAGTTTCTTCACCTCCCGATTCACAAAGTGGCTACCCCCATCTGATATCATCATTTTGGGGATCCCGAACCTAGAGATTATGTGCTCTCTGATAAATTTACAGACAGTCCTGCTGTCTGCGGCTCGGGTCGGGATAGCCTCCACCCATCTGGACAGATAGTCAATCGCAAGAAGGATGTATTCAAACCCGTGGCTGACAGGGAATGGGCCCATGAAATCGATGCCCCAGGCGTCAAAGACATCACAAATGATGACTGGCTGCATTGGCATCTCATCCTTGGAACCAACGGTTCCTCCCATCCTCTGGCAAACTGGGCACGACTTCGCGAAGGCGGTGGCATCGCGAAACAGAGTCGGCCAGTAAAAGCCACATTGAAGTACCTTCCATGCGGTCCTCTTCCCGGAGTGGTGTCCTCCTGCCTCTAATCTATGGCATAAAGAAAGGACACTCTGGTATTCCTCCTGAGGAATACACCGTCTCCAAACACAATCCGGTCCTTCAAAGAAAAGGATCGGATCCTCCCAATGGTAGTGTCTAGCGTCCGACTTTAGTCGGTCAATTTGGCTCTTGGGCCAATCCTCGGGAACTTTCTTGGAGACAAGATAGTTCACGATATTGGCATACCATGGGAGTGAGTCGATAACAAAAATCGACTCGTCAGGGAAGGAGTCTCGAATCGGGGAAATCTCGGAAGTATTAAGATCTTCGAGACGAGAGAGATGATCGGCTACTACGTTCTTCTTTCCAGGTTTATCACGGATGTCCAAATCAAACTCCTGGAGAAGTAAAATCCAACGAAGAAGACGCGCCTTCGCGTCCTTCTTCTCCATCAAATATCGTAGTGCCGTGTGGTCTGTGAACACAGTTACCTTGGATCCGATTAAATGAGATCTGAATTTGTCCAAGGCAAACACTACCGCAAGCATTTCCTTTTCGGTAACTGTATAGTTACGCTGAGCAGCATCAAGCACTTTGCTTGCGTAGTGAATTGCAAACGGGACGCCGTCTCTTCTTTGTCCCAATACAGCCCCAACAGCATAATCTGAGGCATCAGTCATGATCTCAAAAGGAAGAGACCAATCTGGGGCTTGTAAGATGGGTGCGTCCATGATCATTCCTTGTAATCGCTTAAAGGCCTCAAGACACTTGTGATCGACAATAAACTCCGCGTCTTTGCCTAAAAGCTCAGTTAGCGGTCGGGCAATCTTAGAAAAATCCTTTATAAATCTCCGATAAAATCCGACATGCCCGAGGAACGACCGCAACTGCCTTACGTTGGTTGGTGGCTGGAGTCGTCTGATCACGTCCACCTTGGCAGGGTCGACCTCCATTCCTCTCTTGGAGATGACATGCCCCAACACTATGCCCTCCGTCACCATGAAGTGACTCTTCTCCCAGGAGAGCACCAGATTAACCTCACAACATCTCTTGAGGACTCGGTCCAGATTCCTAAGACAGGAATCAAAAGAGTCGCCGTGGACCGAGAAGTCATCCATGAAGACTTCCAGGAATTCGCCGACCATTTCGGCGAATACAGCAATCATGCACCGTTGAAAAGTACCTGGAGCATTGCATAGCCCAAAAGGCATGCGCCTGAAAGCATAGGTACCAAAGGGGCATGTGAACGTGGTTTTTTCCTGGTCCTCCGGAGCTATGGCTACTTGATTGTAGCCCGAGAACCCATCAAGAAAACAAAAGAATTCTTTCCCCGCTAGTCTTTCTAAAATCTGATCAATAAATGGTAGGGGGAAATGATCCTTTTTCGTCGCGGCATTCAGGCGTCTGTAATCCACACAGACGCGCCACGACGTGGGTACTCTTGTCACGATCTCCTCTCCGTCCTCGTTGGTGGTCGTCTGAATTCCTGACTTTTTCGGGACAACATGGATTGGAGCCACCCACTTAGAATCGGAGATTGGGTAAATAAAACCCGCGTCGCACCATTTTTCTATCTCTTTCTTCACAACCTCTCGTAGATTTGGATTCAACCGACGTTGGAATTCACGAGAGGGTTTAGCTTCATTCTCCAAATATATATGGTGCGAACACAGAGCGGGATTTATCCCGTGGAGATCGGAAATGCTCCAGCCTATTGCCTTGCGGTTCTTCTCCAGGATCTCTAGCAAGCGAGATTCCTGCTCCTCGGTCAATTGCGAACTGATAATGACCGGAAATTTCTTGTCTTGGCCCGCAAGGAAGGCATATTTCAGGGTTGTGGGTAAGGGTTTGAGCTCAGGGATGGTATGATCGTCTAAGAAGTCTGGCTCAATCCGATCTGGTTCGGTGTTGGAAGTGGCTGGATCCTGTTCTGCATTGGCTGCCACCAAGCTCGGCTCTGGAGTCGGATCGTCAAAGGTCTCCATGCAATCGGCAAACGCCTCGTCCGACTCGTCTTCCTCATCTTCCGATTGTCCTAAGGATGTAAGGACTGACAGGCCCACTTGGGCCTCTATGTCATCGAAGATGAAGGGCGATGCAGGCTCAGAGCTGTACTCGTTCCTGAGGATCTCGCAGACTGATTCATGCACTGGATCATCTTCAAAGGAGATGGACACATCGGTGCTGGCTGGGTTCTGTCTCCATGGCCCAACTAAGTCTACATGCTCACGGTCTGTTTCGATAGAAGAGTACTCGGTGCTGGTTTCGGAGTCTGGTCTCTGCCATCTCGTCTGCTTCATCTCTAGTTCCTCATCTCCGCCTGGAGTTTGGAACTGAATTTTCCCATTCTTATAATCGAATAAGGCCCCTGCTGTTCTGAGGAAGGGCCTACCCAAAATGATCTGGGAATCTCTCCAATTACGAGGGGTTTCCATATCGAGGACAGTAAAGTCCACCATGTATTCTTGCCCCTCGACTTTGATCACAATGTTCCTTAACTCTCCTTGGGACCTCTTAGTGGATTTATCTGCAAACTGAAGAATAGCTCTAGATTTCCTAAGAGGTCCGAGATTGAGCCGCTCATAGAGGGCCGTGGGCATTAAGTTGATCGAGGAACCATTGTCCAGGAGAGTGCGTGCAAACGCGATGTCATCAACATGACTCACTACATAGTGTGCACCCATGTCTCTTCGTTTCCGAGGAAACGAGTTCTTTATTGCACAAGTCGTGGCTACTGATAGGACGTGTTTCTCAACACGGCTTTTGGTTTTCCTGCTAACCCTAGTAGGTGTGCATCTCACCTTAAGATATTTTTGGAATGCAGGGGTCATTTCCACGAACTTGTCAAAGGGGATTGTGACCTTGATGTGTTTATTACAAAACTCAGCCATCTCAGGGTCATCTTTTTGGATTTTTTTGTTTTTCTTCTTCCCACCCTTGAGAGCTTGGGGGAAAGGGATTATTAACTCAGGTTCTGGAACTGAAATATCTTCATTAGCTGCTGAAACTGAGTTCTGAACAAGACTCTGACTCGGACTTTTATACAGACTCTGACTCTGACTCTGACGAAAGGGAAAATGCTTGGGCGAAACCGGTGATGCCTCTTCCGCTTCTTCTGGCTGGTCCTCCTCAGATGGAGGTGCGGGCTCATCGGTGTCGTCGGACTCGGGATGACTGCGGGGCTGGTGCTTCGAGGACTCAGATGTCCTCTTCTTCCGCTGGCGGTGACGGTGGTGCTCCTCCTCTTCCTCCTCCGAATTCTCCTCAGGTCGAATTTCGGAGGTTCCTTCCTGTTGTGCCCGTGCCGATCAGGTATGGTCACGGTCCTTCCGCTCCTGAGGGACATATGATTAACATTATCGTACGAAAGGATCTCATGTTCAGATAAATAGTTATCTGAATAGTATACCTGATCTCGGGGTCGGTTCTGGCCCTGCTGTATGCTATTTGGGTTGGCCTGAACCTGTGCGGGAATTGGAGTCCTTGGCGCCATTTGTTGGTCCTGAGCACGAGAGACCCGATTGATGTCGGTTCTCATGTCCAGGTAGTCGTTTTGCATCTGCTGGACCCTATCAGACAGGGTCTGGATCGCCAAGGTGAGGGACTCCAACTCAGTGGGCTGGGCTGGCTGCTGAGTGGATGCGGTCCTGAACTGGCCCTGCTGGCCGTACCGATACTGCTGCTGGGGCGGTGCTGGCCCCTGCTGGTAGGTGCGCTGCTGCGGCTGGTACCCCTGTTCTGGCCTGGACTGATATCGCGGGATTGTGACGGGCCTGGTTTCCTGGTAGACTGGGGTTGGGCGGTGTGCCTGGTCCTTCCCCATCTCGATTTGCCGGACTAGTGGGTCACGGCTATACCAGAGCCCGTTGATCTCGTAAACGGGCGGAGGCTCCTCGTACTCTGTCTCCACTGGTGGGGGTGCATGATGGTTCTGCTGGGTGTAAGTCTGATCCCAGCCGCTCTGAGACCCCGGTGCCTGTTCCTGTACAAGATGGACTCGATGTACAGGTACAGGTGGTGCAGAAGGGGTGGGTAGCTTGATCTTGGCTACCTTTTCAGAGAGTTCCTCCACCTTCTTGGGAAGGCTCGAAAGAGACTCCATCTCCGCGACTCTCTTGTGGATCTGTTCGACCATGGTAAGCTTGTCTGCAATCATCCCCATGCTGGGGATGAGGTCCTCTGTCAGATCTGCAACAGTCCTTCTAGTTGTCTCATTGGATAGAATCGAGGGAGACAACTGATAGGCCCTTGTGGCCTGTGACCTGCCGGTTTCTGCCATCTGCTCTAGGATTTTCCACACGGCGTGCTCGTTCTTGTTCAGATAGCTTCCTCCGCAGGCGGCGCTGACTAACCCCTGCATCTCTGGGGTTAGGCCGCAGAACAAGGTCTGGACTAAGATCGCCTTAGAAATGCCGTGGCATGGGCATTTCTGTACTAAGTCATTGAACCTGTCCCACGCCTCGTGGAACGGTTCGCAGGGTCCTTGGGCGAAGCTGGCAATCTTCGTCCGCATCTGATTGGTTCTACTGAGTGGGTAGAACTTCTTCAAGAATAGGTCCTTGAACTGCATCCAGGTAGTACATACCACCCCTAGGTTTTTCAGCCAATGTGCAGCCTTATCTCCTAAGGCAAACGGGGTGGCTTTCAGCCGGATATAATCTTGGCCAACATTTGGATGGCTCAGATTATTGCAGACTAGTTCGAAGTCACGGAGGAAAGTGTACGGCTCTTCATTGAGGTTTCCGTTGAACTTCGGCAGCAGGCTAAGGAAGTGGGGCTTCAGCTCGAATGCCTGGTCGGGAACTGCAGGTGCTAGCCAATTCTGGATTTCATTCTCCGTCGGGTTATAGGTATCGACCATTGGTCGGTCGATCCCTTCAGCTACTATTATCCGCCCCATTCGTGCAGTGAGATCCGCATTTTTCTGTTCAGCTTCAGCAAGGCGTCTAAGGATTTGTCTCATCTGGTCCTCATCGGGCGGCATCTTTGGCGGCATTTCTCCCTCTAGTTCTGGGGATTGGAAAATAAGGTCGGTGTTAGAGGTTGAATCAAGGAAGGGATTACCGAGGCAATGATCTTCCTCGGTAATCTCAGAGGAGATAAAAGGGTTGGTTTGAGAGTAACCACCCTGAGCAGGAGGGAACCAGGACTCAAGAGGGTCATGAGTCCTGGGTGGTCCAAGGTGTGCTCGGACCGGAAAAGACGAGTTACTTGGGGGACTCATAGAGAGATCAGTGAACGGTGCGTCGAGATCTCCCCAGTTACTCATCTTGGTTAAGCAAGAAGAAGATAGGATTTTACTCCTACCTGAAGCAAGCACAAGATCAATCCAAGACCCTGGATTCACACTCAACACAGTGAAGGACTCAAAGTTGAGTCCAATTTATCTTGTAGTTTTTAAGTGTGATTTTCAAGCAAATCTAGCAAGGATTACGCGGCCTAAAGGGAAGTCGGCTCAGAGCCGGATGCGTCTTCCCTGTTTATCCCTGTCGCCTAAGATACCGCCGCTCCTTCCTTTCTTCGCTCCTATCCCAAGCCGATGGACTCAGTGACCACGCCCCTATCTACCTGCAAGCAGGCGGAGGCTGACAAGGCCGGAACTTCGCCCCGGGGGGTTACTGGCAGCTTGTCGCGAAGTACCGCAATTTCGCCCCTATCTACCTGAGACAGGCGGAGGCTACTTGGTACTAGTCAAAGAATCTGAAAATATTCGGCTCGTGATATTTGCTAGGATCAGTTAGAACGTGATATGGAAGACGGGGATTTGGGCTCTACCTTAGGGTGTTCACACACACTCAGGTACCCTCACTCAGCCTGAAAACAAGGTCGGGGATTAGTCTCCCGCAAACAATTTTTCAGCTTTTATTCCCTTTTTATGGTCAATACTGTTAGCAGTCCCGGTTTTAAAGTTAGGTTATCACTGTAATTAATCACCACAAAGCACGCCTATCGTACAGTCACAATTTCCTTTTTAAATTAAGTGAGAAAATCAGAGAGGGAAATCGAGAAAAGCCGATGCAAGTTGAAATCGATGATGCGTATGCTGAGTACAGAATACTTACAGTGATCCTTCGCTTTTTGATGCAGGATGCAATACAGAATTGAAAACTTTATTCTACATGCGAATGCAGGCGATGAAAGCCGCTCCTAGACAGGCAGTTCTATTAGCGTGAAGAACAGTTTAATTTGAACTAAGTCCTGCGGTCTAGGTGCGTCTATTAAGTGTAATGTGTGGTCCTATTGATTACGAGCACAAACAAGTCCTAGAGTGGCTCGAGGAGCCGCTAGTGCAAGCTAAATTACCAATCACCCACACAGCACACGGGACACAGTTTCCACTATATTTACACGCGCGAGCTCCCAAACGGGAACCGCTGGAAATAATGCAAAAGAAAAATAAAATAAAAAGTACAATGCCTCTCTTTCTCTCAACACACTTTAAATGCTAAGTCCTTGAAGCGTCGCCGACTCCTCGCGGTCCTCGCACAAAAATGAAATAGAGGTCAGAGAGTGACACAAAAATAAAGCAAAAAGAAAACAAATAAGAGAAATAATTACAAGAAAAACCGGGGGTCAGACTACCCGGGGATTAGAAATCAAACACTGCAAAAATATGCTACAATTAACCTAAGCCGTGCCTCCCCGGCAACGGCGCCATTTTGATGTGCGCTCCCGCACCCTTAGTTAATTCGGGAAAATTAATGGTCCAAATTAATTTTAAGTGTTCGTTGCAGTCGGATACGAGAGGTTGATCAAAAACCACTTAAGACAGATTTTGGTCAATTTTAAGCAGTGATATTTTTTTACTTGGTGGAGTCCAAGGTCGATCTCAGGGAGGCAACTGTCTCCTTAGGTGGATTACAGCAATTTTCAAGTGTTGATATTCGAGGGTCGAATCTTTTTGGTCTTTTTATTTCTTATGCAGACATATGCAGACAAATCTTAGCCAATTTAACTTTAAATTTAATTGATGTATCAAACGAAGTCCAAAAATAATGAAAATTGGCCAGATGGTTATTTATGATGAAAATGACCTACACTAATTTTTTTGGAATTTTTCGACTCAAAATAAATTTTCTGTGAATTAAATAAACAGACAGAGTGATTTTCAGTGTTTAATTTTTAATAAATATCAAATCACAATTTTTCCAAGAACTAAAATTATCCTAGGAAGGTCTAATGATCAGGGACTTAGGAAAATTGACAGATCTAAAATTCACTGTGAAATGAATTAATTAAAATTAATTTAAGAAAATCACTAAACTATTTATTTAGGCCTCGATATGCGTGCAAATGATACGAAATTTTTATGGAGTGTTAAAAATGATGTCCTTAAGCTACTGTGAATTTTTGGTGATTTTTGAAGGCACTGATAATTGATTAAAAATCAAAAGGCATCACTGGGCAAAATATGTCTCAAATGAACCAATTAATTCATTGATAATTCAATTAAGCCAACAAAAATCAAACACATGTACAAACAGATAGAGGACAAAATTCTCAACAACTTGCAATTTTTTAGAATTTCAAAATGATGAAAAATGCATGCTATGGACACGTGCAAACACAAGGGTGTAAATGCAATACTGGAAATTAAAAATTCAATAAGTAAATATGCTGACAGGGACTAAAATGCAATTACCGATACTATGCAGGACTTCTATGCAATTTCTCCACGAACCACGTGCTCCTCACGTGATGTCTGCTTCACAGGGGCCTTTTTGCAATTTCTGAAAGCTCCAAGGGCGTCTATGCAAATAACCCAGGCCGCACGTGCTCCTCACGTGGGGCGGCCTAGGTTCGGGGGGCGTCGGAGGCTCGGAGGGAGGCTCGGGCCTTCTGGAGGTTCGGCCCAGCCTCGGTGCAGCTTCGGGTTACCCGAGCCTAGGCTTGGAGGCCGAGGCTCGGATAGGGCGACGTGGCGGCCTGAAGGCCCTTGGATCAAGATGGATCCAAGGGGTGTCGGTGAAGACGCGTGGCTCGATCAAGATACGTCAGATCTGGGATGATCTGACGGCTCCTGTCTTCTCCCAATGTTGATGACGCGGCGGGCTGATCACCGTTAGATCCTGGGCAATCCAACGGTCGCTGATGAGGGCGGCGAAGTGGACACGTGGAGAGGCGAGGGCCGTTCGATCAGAGGATCGAACGGTTGCTGCTCCTTCTTCTCTATCGATCCTCCGCCGCCTGCGGAGGAGAGGGCTGCGCTCCGGTGAAAGCAGCCGAGCTCCGCCTCGGTCGTCAAGCTCCGGTGGTGAGCTTCGTCAGCCCCCACCTCGCTCGGAAGAATCGTCAGTGCGCGGCGAAGGCTCCGGTGGTCTCTGGATCCCTGGAGGAGGGCTGGAGCTCTGAGTCGATGAAGCTCGAGGAGAGCTCCGGTGAGGCTCCGGCCAATGATCAAAGGAGTACCTGCAAGTGTTAGACGTATAGCCGAGGCTCGTGCGTGCGATTGTGGAGAAATGGTACTGGTTGGCGAGGCCTACGGAGAAGTGAGGTGGTCGGGGGACGTTGCTCCGGCCAAGTGGCGGAGCTAGTGATCGATGAACGGTGGAGTGAAGCGTCTGACGATGCGGAGGGGTCAGCGAGGATGAGAGCTTCGACGCGGAGCTCGGCGGAGTGAAGGCGAGGCGTGAAGATGATCGTGGACAGGGAATAAAATCGGAGAAGATGAAGGGAAAAGAAGAACGAGATCGGAGGAGTAATGGAGGTGATTACCTGGGGATTGGGGCTCAGATTTGAGCTCCAGGTCGTCGCTCAAGAGGTCGGTAAAGCCCCGAGCTCAAGCAGCTACGCGGAGGGCGGCTGCGACACGGCGGTGGCACCGTGGATCTCGCCGGAGAAGAAGGGCCGTCTTCGCTCAAGGATTCACTCAATTCCTGTCACAAATCGAAGGCTCCGAGCTCTAGGTTCCCCTCTGGAGTGGCGGATGGGGCTGAATGTGGCCGGAGGCTGGGTATTTATAGGATGAAGGTGACGGCTGGAGTGGGTGAGTGGCGAAGTTGGTGGCTGTCGTGGGGCGAGTGTGGCGGAGATGGTGGTGTTTGAGGGCGCTGGCGAGGGAGAGGGATGAGTGGGGTGTGTCGTGGGAAGGTCAGCGGCCGGCGAGGGTGGAGGGAGTGCTTCCGAGAATAGGAAGGGGGTGCCCCTCTCGCAAGGCAGAGATCGTGGGAGAGAGGGGGCACCCGAGGTAGGAGACGAAGTCTCCACCGTTGGATCTTGGGATCCAACGGTGGAGATCAACGCTTAGCGATCGGTTAGGATTAGATCTGGAATGCCCAGATGAGGGGTCATGAGAGCGCCACGTGGCGCGGTGTGGCGAGGCGCGGGCGGGCGGTCCTGATCAGTCCTTGGCGATCGATCGGTCGGCTGAGATTATTGGGGAGCTAACGGCTCAGATGAAAGGGTGGAGTCGATCTGAGGGTCGAGACTCGCTGGAAGATGGGCGGCTGTGATGAGAGGATCGGGGGCGCGGTCGAGCGGCGTAGATGACGCCACGTGGAAGGCTGAGAGCGCTGCGCTATCGGATGGTGGTGATGAGAAGTGGGAGATAATCGGACGGCTGAGGGAGTGAGCGCACGTGGTCACAGAGGGACCGTTGGATCTGAAGCGCGATCCAACGGTGGGGGGCGAAGGCGGATCAGACAAAGGGCAGCGGGCCGCGTGGCGCAATCAGAGGGCGCCACGTGGCCTGCTGTGAATGGTTGGAGGAAGAAATGCGTGTAGAGAGAAGAGGAAGCCGAATTTGGAAAAACTCAAAACATGAAAGTTGTAGATCTTGATGAGATCTACAAGTTTCATGTTGACCAAAGACGGAGGTGAGGTCAAATATGGTACATAAATACAAAGATACATAAATATACATATGTAGTATACAACATGACCCAAAAACCCAAGTTTCTCATACAAGCTCCAATTGCAATGAAATTAGTCTCATTTTAAAGGTCTTTTAATATGTAGTATTCTAAGAGTGAGTAGACCTAATTAGGGGTTTGTATGAGGGCTTTATGTGTGTTTTAATATACAGGGGTTCTCAGGATACTTGGGCTATTTTACAAGGGTGATTCCTCCCTGTTTTATTAATGAATATATATATAGTATAGAGAAGAAGTTATTTTGATGAAGATGTCTTTTACAGGGGATTTTTGGCTTCTTATTTAAATGCAAATGAGCTGCTATAATGCATGAATTATGGATGCATGCATGAGTGTTATTTATGCAAGATAAAAGGAAATATGCCTCTATTTTCTTGGGAACAAGGCTCTATTTTTGACTTTTGATGTGATGAATCACAGATTCATCATCATCCTAGAGAAGTAATCATATGAACCTCACAGCTGCTCACTCTAATCATAGTGGAAGGAATGCACCATCATCTCAGTAAAGTGATCGCTCGAATCTCACATCTGCATGGTCTGAACTCGGTAGGTATCAACTCATAGCACAACATGCCTAGTAGACAATAATGGAGAAGAACGAGAAGACAAAGACGGGAGGCCGATCAAAGTTCTGACCTCACAAGAGAGTGAACGAGGATGACGGGAATGAAAAGAAAAACCCACAAGATATGCATGAAACGAAGTACAACCCATCATCATGATTTAGATAGAGAAGAAAAGACAAGAAGAGTCAAGGGTGGGAGGGTGGGAAACAAACGTAAAACAGAGGGAACGTGAAAAGAAAACGAGTGCTAATGACTCGAGGAAGGAACACAACCAACTCACGCCAAAGACAAACAAATACAAAGCAACCCGCTTCACCTCCTCAACACAGTGATAACAGTAAAAGATCGATCGTTAATCTTTTAGGTTTTAGAGTTAGGTAATCAAGCAAATTATTTAGCAAAATCTCACAGGTGACATCTCCTAAAATATAGCCTAAGTTAAATGGTTTGGGCTCTAATCCTTAGATGTACGCACCTCGCTCTAGAGTACCTGCGTCCAAGTGAGTGGATTGCTCTCCCAAATCAAGGAATGAGTCAATTAAGTTTGATTTTAGTGGTCAAGTTCAATTAGCAGTCCCAATTTTTTATTGTTCATTTTTCACCTTTTTTTGAATATTTTTAAATAAAAACATGTCTAACGAATTTTTCAATCTGTTCTTATTCCTAAGTCAAAGAAAACAGGGGAAGGTTGACGGAAAAGCCGATGTGTGATGAAATCTATGAATGCATGCATGAGATAGAAGGCGTACCTTGCTCCAACAATCTGCATGCAATACGATCCATGCATAGAAAGTAAATTAATCTATATGAGTGCAAGGCAAGAACCGTCCTAAACAGAAACATCTATTATCATGAAGCACATATTTATTTATCTAAGTCCAAGCGAGTTCTATAGGAACAAATATTCTATTAGGGGCTTCCGACCAAATGCTACATGGCTCAATCAAATAGAAACCTAGGTCTAGGGGCTCAAGCACATGAAAATCATGATAAACAAAATAAAAATAAAGGCGAAGGAAACAAAATCCAGTGAGGTCCCCTAAGTGTACCGGCACTTGGAAAAATAGACCAGGAATAATGTCCCAAGTCTATAGAAAATAGAAAAAGGGGAAGTGTCAAATTTATTACAAATTTATTACAAAAATGAAATAAAAGGATTGAAAAATAAATCTAAACATCAAGATGGTCTTCTGCTCCTCCTAGTCTACTCTCTCTCATGCCGGTCAATGTAGAACGTTCGGCCTCTGCCTTGCTTAGGTGTGTCGACTCTCCTAAGATAGCCTCCCTCGCATCGCTGACCCTTTCAAAAAGGTAAAAAAAGATGCGTCGGATAACTGTTATGAAAAATATACGCAAATAAAAACAAAGAACAATGATATATACAAAAATAAGAGACAAATATAAATAGAAATAAAAGAAACAAGTGATAGAAATATAGATAAAATCAAAAGAGAAAAACAAGTATACACAAACCAAGAGCAGAAGACAAAGAAGTCCTAGCTACCATTGTAGTACTTCCTCAGCAATGACACCATTCTGATAACATGGCCGACTAACTAGGGTTAAGTTAAATAATTAAGAGTGTTATTGTCACTGTAGGAATCCGGTTTCGAGAAAATTATTCAAGCACACAATGAATCAAGCAAGTAAAGCAAGTGATCTAAGATACTTTTATTAACCTGGTATAGAGACCGTGGTCGAACACATGGAGCAACATTTATGAAACGAGGGTAATTCAATCAACGAAAAATCAAAGATAAAAAAGAAGGAAAATCAAAGTAAACTACTCTTGGATTTTTATGAATTTTTATCTTTTTAATATTTTTGATTTTTGATTTTTATATTTTTATATTATCTAATTATGAGTTTTTAATAATTTTTAATTTTGAATTTTTTTTATAATTTTAATTTTTCAAATAAAGCACAAATAAAAACAAGGAAATAAAAGATACACACCCACACACACTCTCTCTTTTGGATTTTTTAAATATGGTAACATAGCTAGAAAAATAAAGTAAAAATATTTTTGGGTTTTGATAATTTAATACTATTTTTGTACTTTTCAAGTATTTTTAGGATTTTAAGATTTTTGAGATGATTAATAACAAGAAAGAATGCAAACAATGCACAGACAGAAGTATTTTCCAAATTTTAGAAAAATAGGTTCAAAATTTCTTATTGTTATAATTATCAAAAAGTATAAGTGATATCAACAAAAAGAGACCATGAACACAATTTTTAGGTTTTTCAATTATTTTATAAGATTTTCGTGGTGTTCTGAAGGTTTTGTAAATTTTTTGATTTTTATATAAGCAAATAAGATGAAATTTGGAAAGAAAACAAATAGCTAAAATAAAGCTAACCTATTTTTTGGAATTTTTAAAGGTATTATCGAATTTTTGATGAAATATTTTAAAGAAAATGAGGAAATTTTATTCTATTTTTTATTTTTAATAATAGTAAATAAAAGAAAAAACAACAAATAAAAATTTCCACTGAATATAAACACTAGCAAGCAATTATCCTAATTTTTAAGGGGATTTTGGATTAGTTTGTTATTTATTTCAATAAAAAGTAACAAAATAGAAAAGCTGGATACAAAGGGACCCAATAGCAATTATTTTAAGTCTTAGGACCAAATAATAACACGTAATGAAAACTCAGGGGACAAAGCATAAAGTTCCTGTAAAAACATGTGTCACACGTTATTCCAGTATCATAGAGGCATAAATACAAGTTCCAAAAACTTTTCTAATTCAGATAACACGTGAAAACACAAGAGCAACCATGCAAATAACCTAGTAAAGCATGCGTACAGGAACGAGAGTTTAGTTCGGCTGGATTAAATGCAAATAATAAAACTACGAGGTCATAATTGCAAATGTTTATAACAACTTTTACATTTATTGTACTAAAAGGAAATCAAAGAAAAGTAAGGGGCTAAAGTGAAATATACCCAGCAAGAATGTGGCTTGCGTGTGGTAGCTCTAACGTACGACCCTGATCACACGTTTGTGCAGATCTGACGGCTCAAGGGGTAGGACGTGACGTGTGGCACGCTTCAACCTTAGATTCGATCTGAGCGCTGAGATTTGGGCGCTCATGAGCATCTCAGATTGAATCTAGGGGCTCTGGCTTCTCATTAGACGACTTGTGATGGCACCCAAATCCCATGCTAACCAACGAACATGAGAGATCCACTTATAATGAACGGTTCGGATCAGAGGATAACCCTTCGGTGATGAGCGGTGGTGAAGTGATCCTCAGATTGATCGAATGGCCGTGGTGACTCAAGGGTGAACAATGGAAATCAGAACTGGAGGGGTGACCTGATCCAATGGATGGTTGGAAGAACAGTCGAGGAACTAACCTCCGAAGAGATTCGAACAACGAATACATGTGATCCATACATTCCCAGGAGCTGCTCAGATGAGCGAGAGTTCGCTGTTGGCAGTCCACAGTGGTGGAGTCTCTCAGAAGGGTTCAATACCAAGAGAAAGGTTTTGAGAGGCATGTTGAGCTGGAGTAACCTGGGACGTGTTCCTCTCTTCAATCGGACCTCCTGATGAGATCCTTTTGCTTTGTTTCATGCACAAGAAAAACACGCTGGGTCGAGGGTAAAGTACCTCGAACTGTTAAACATCAGAAAGGAGTGGCGGTGCGTCGCTATGTTGGTCTCCGGTGAAGCGGAGGAGATGAAGGCCCAGTTTATTGACTCCAGTGGACTTGAGGTGAATGGATGGGTGGAGAAGGCGAAGGGAGGTCTGGTGAAGGTGGATGGAAGCTCGAAACGGTGAAATGGAGCTTCGATCGAGGTGACCGAAGCCGGAAATTGATGCTTCTGCTACAGACCTAATAAGAAAATAAATCGAAAAGAAGACTTAAAAATCTAAGTTACATGGTGGATGAAGTCTCCTGGGCTAGAGGTCAGGAACCTCGGCAGTCATGGCCACGATCGCTCGATGGAGATGCCGTTCGACCTAGGGCACACTCGCTTCCTAGGTCTTCCTACATGACCACACTCTTGTTGGCACTCTCGAGAATTACCCGTGCATAACAAAAGAGGTGGAGCAGCTAAAAGGTGCAATGAAAATGGGGTGGTGCAGGCGCTCTTATAGGCGGTGCAGGCTCGAGAATGTTCGACCGTTAGTACGTGAACTAAGGCACTGATCCTAGAGATGCTCTTCGGGCCTGGATTAGGGATCCATGCCTTCTAATTGGAGATGAAGAACGAAGGCTAAATCCATCTGATCGAGTAAGGAAAATTAGGAGAAAATTGGATCAAATCCGGTCCGTAAAAGAAAATGGAGGGGGGGAACAGTTGACCGTGGTCAACAGTCCACAGCGGACCAATAGAAAAAAATTGATTTTCAGAAATAAAAGAAAAATCGAATTAAAATATTAAATGATTGTAAAATAAAAATGGGAAAAATAAAAATGTTAGTTATTTTACAAACTAGTTTTTGTGATTTTTAATAATTTTAATATTATATATAGTACTATATACAATATATACATGTATAATATACCTATATATTATATAAATATTTTTTATGATTTTTACAAATATACATAGTATTTTATATTTTATTTATTTACACAATAATTAAAGTATTTTAATTATATTTATATTTTATTTTTGTGAGTTAATTTAATAGGTTATATATATATATACAATATAGATATATGATACATATGTAAAATAATTAGATTATTTAAAAATTATGTGTTATCAATTTTATTAATTTCATTTGAATTTTATACAAATTAAATACAATATGTCCAAATATAAAAAAAACAATATGTGCGAAATTAAATAAAAATAAATATCAATACATATATATACACACAAGTATAAATATACTACATTATATAGACAACCCTCCTAAAAAGTCATCTTTCAAACCGTAATTCCAAAAATTATGAAACCACCTTCATTTTAAAGCTAATTTTATTTAAAATATAATGTAAGTGAGTTTGTTAAATTTGAGTTCATACAGAGAAGGTATTGATCTTTTTATTCTTGTTTACAACTTTTTCTGAGTGTTATATCTTTTATTTTATAACGAATTTATTTTTGCAATTATTTTTATTATTTACAACATATTTTTATGTAAAGTTTTATTAAGGGAATAATGATGATAATGCACATGATTTATACAAATTAAATGATGAACAATATGTACAAGGTATTTTTGGGTTTTTTGATATTTATAAGTTATGCACCATATCTTCCCTACTTTATTCCTTGTCGATCATGTCAAATATCTGTACTTATTACATAATTGCAGCTTTCTTTTATTCCTTTTCTTTTCTTTTCTTCTTTATACTTTTATTTTAGTATAAATAAGTGTTAATTGTATGATATTAAAAAAATCATGCACAATGCTATTTTATTGGATTTAATATATATATATATATGCATTTTGCATAGAAATTTATGTTAAAATAAAAGAATAAAGGATGTGAATCATGGATTAATCATTCCCCCACATGACCTGGGTAATTTGAACTTGTACCCCTTTGACTTTGTGTACTTCGAATTAACATATACAAAATCAAATTTTACTATCAAATTTCTGGTGTTTTGCATACAGACCCTCGTATTTATTTTTAATTGCAAAATTAACTGTCAGTTTAATTATTTTTGTACATGTTTGTTTATTTTCCATAAATGCCTCTCATGCTCCGAAAATCATGAAAACATAGGAGTATATACCTGATGATATGCTTGTTCACGGAATGTAATTTATTTTGTATTTTATCTGCATTTTGTATTTCTTACAAATTAAGAAAGAGCATGTTTAGTCCATGTTTACCTTAGAAAATATAAAAAAATATAAAATCATAATTTAAAAACCCAAAAAATTAACTAGTGTTTATTACTCTATTCTATAAGTCCAGACGAAAAACAACAAAAAATCTAAAAAACCCCCAAAATTAACAAACCCTTGCTAACCTTAAATAAAATATTTTCAAAAATTCTAAAAATGTTCATCTCTATCCTATATTTTTATTTGTACATATTATTATATATTATTTTTTGAGAAATTTTGACCTTATTTAGTATTTTTAACTCTAAAAACAATTTGACTTATTTATTAAATCTCTGATTTTGTAAATTTTGCACTTTAAAAATACCTAAAAATTTGCAAAAAATACCTATAAAATATCAAAAATAGAATAAAAATAAAAAATATAAAAAAAACTTTTCTTTTAAATTTTGATTATATATAGCTATATTTATATTTATAATATCATATACCTTTATATAGTTATGTATAATTAATATTATTATAATTAATATAAATTGCTTATCAATATTTTAAATTCCTTTAAAAAATAAAACAAAAGGGTTGTTCTTAGGAATATTATATGAGTTTTTTATATTTTGCATATATTCTACTATATATTACTTATATTATTTATATTACCTTATAGAGGAAAGGGAGCCTACTTTGTGAAGTAGGTAACCTTACCTACTTTACATCCAATTTTTGCAATTTTTTATTTTTATTTTTAAAAAATGCCATCGTGGATTTTCATAATTATATCCCTCTAATATGTCATTCAAATTTCATCAGAAACGGAGACTCCTACGGCCTTCATCCAGAACATGTAAAATACAGCAAATCTGTTACCGTAAAAAAATAACTGTATAGATGGAGGCCATATGAGTCTCTATTTTTGACGAAATTTGAATGACATATTAGAAGGATATAATTATGAAAATCCATGGTAGCATTTTTGAAAAAAATAAAAAAATTACAAAAAATGAAATGTGAAGTAGTTAAGTTACCTACTTCACAAAGTAGGCTCCCTTTCCTCTACCTTATATCCTTATATATTATCATATATATACTATTGATATATTATTAAATTAAAAAGAAAATTTAAAAATAAAAAAGAAAGATTAATATATTATAAAATTTAAAAATACATTGAAAAATCACCCAACCTACTATTTTAAAAGAGGAACACTATTGCTGAATCGATCAGATAAATTTTACCCGAAAAATTATTTTTTATTATTCATTCTCCTATACTCAAGTGTATAGCAATAAGTACGAGAATGTGGAACTCAGGGAGGCAAATTGTGGACAACTAAGGTAAAATAGTAGATGGACAAAGGAAAAAGAGTTTCCTGGTTTTTATTTATTTTTAGAGATTTTTCTGGATTTTTATTTGATTTTATGGATTTTAGATTGTTTTTGTAGTTATATATACATATAAGTAGAAAAATATAGGTATTTGATTTTTATTTTTTATTTGATTTTTTTATGTTCTAATTTTTTTTTATTTTTTAGAGGTTCCTAATTTTTTATGGTTTTTGGATTATTTTAAAGTGAAAAACAATATTTTTATGAAAATAGGGAAAAAATTTTATTTTTAAAATAGAAACCATAAATAAAATATTTTTATTTTATTTTTTATCAGAGAGTAGATGAAAATACCTTTCTAATGAGGTATTATACATATTTTTCTGATTTTTTGAGAATTAGTTATGTATTTTTGAAGTTTTATGTATTTTGAACTTTTTATTGATTTTAATATTCAATTTTTATTTTCATTTTGTTTTAGTATGTAGAATATAGATATATTGTATGTGTTTTAAGGATTTTTGAAAGTGTTTTTCTATTTTTTATGTATTTTTATATTTTTGTATATTTTTTGTGTTTTAATGATTTATTAAAAGTAAAAAACATTTTTATTTTTCAAAACTGCTCTAACACTATATTATAAAGTATTTATACGTATTGTTATTGTGTTTTTATATTTTGTATTTGGCTTTAATGTGAATATAATATGTATGTTAGTTATATACATTTCATAGGGGTATAGTGTAATTATCAGAAAATAAAGGAGCGCAAAAAAATATAAGAAACTGGGGGTATCTCGCGTAACTGTTCCAGGAGGTCATGTGTCATGTCACGTGATTCAGCTCAACTTGGTCCTATTTGCAAAGCAGATAGATATCCGAGGGACTCGCGTAAATAATCAGTGAGGCACGTGATTAACCACGTGCTACTGCATCTGGAGATCTGTTCGGTAATTGACAAATGCGTAGGGGCTTGTTAAAATATCAGCAAACACGTGTGTGCTCACATGATCTCATTCCAGCACCCCTCCCATGCGTCACGATGATGCACTTAAACGGTGGGTGGCACATTCGTTCCGAACCGTTGCTCAATGGGTTGTGTTCAGGTTAACCTCCATGTGTTTGTGATGCTTCATTGAAGGCTATCAATCTGCTCCAGGTCAAGTCACTACTGCTCGACACTCAAATCTCCTGCAAATAGGATCACAAGGCTCGAGGCATGGAACCTCAACCAAAACTCAAATGGATTGGTGAGTGGGTAAGCTGTCAGAAGTGGGAGGAAAGGGTTCCAGGTCTTTGGCCACTATGCATAGTCGGAGGGGTTCAGATGTGGAAGGTAGAACGACAATAGTTAGATTCGAAGATGGGATAGAGATTGATGGATGAAATCAATATGGAATTTGATTAATTCTGAGATTAAACTAAGAAGAACATATGAATTTGAGAGGATAAGAGAAGAGAAATGAAAGAAGAGGAAGTAGAAAGAGGGAACCTGGAAAGTAATAGACGAAGTCACACCTGTGGATGTGAAACTCAGCGAAGCTTCTACAGGTCGTGGCCTCAACAACTGCGAAGGGTGGGTTGTCACGACGAAGCTCGAGTTGCACATCGAGTATGATCACGTCGTTCCTCTCCTTATCAACCTAACTCTATGACGAGAAGACCTTCACCTCTCGTGTTACTCTGGAGCTCGGGAGGTGGAGAAAAGCTCAAATGGTGGATGGATATGAAATGAGGAGGTGAGTGCTTTAAATAGAGGAGGAAGGTGTGGGGAGCACGACGATGAGATCCTGTCACCGGCGGAGGAGAATATCGGGGAGGTTGTTGGACAAATGGCCAACAACCGGTCGTTGGACAGTTGGCAGGGAAGAGAAGTAGAGTCGAAGGAGGAAGAAGGGAGAAAGGGGAAGGTGCCGAGTGGAAGAAGAGGAATGGGGGAGAGAGAAAGGAGAGGAGAGAAAAATAAAAACAAAAAATTAATTAATTAATTAAGTGATTAATTTAGTAATTAAATTAACATAAATTTATTTAATGACTAAAATAATTAAATTACTTAATTAATTAATAATTAAATGAATAATGAAATAAACAATTAATTAATTAATCAACTAAATAAATAAACAATTAAATAATTACATAATAACTGATTTAATAAATAATTATCAAAAAATTAAATAAATAATCAATATTATTTTAAAAAATTAGTTTTAAATAAATTTAATAATTTTTTAATATTTTGTATTAATAAATCTAGAATTAATAAAGCATATATAAAATAGAAATATACAAGAAATAAAAAAACTTAAATAGAATAAAATTAAGATACATTGTACAATTTATACCAATAAGTCCCAAAACCTACTTTTTGCATATTAGCTCGATTTTAGTGAAATTACGTTTATTTGATATATAATTTTATAAACGAACTTTAAAAGTGAGTACGTCCAACTCATAATTCATATGGCCGAGTTATGAGTTCTAGAACTTTGGAGTCACAAGTTTTTTGTTTTGAGATTTATTGGTATTTATTGATAAATAATTTTAAGTTATGTTTTTTATATTTTTATTGATTTTTATAAATACATTAGAAAAAGAATTAAGTTAAACAGGATTAGGAATAATTAAATAGAAAATAAATAAGAATTCTATATAGTGCATATATACAAAGGGGTCCAAACACCAAAACTTGTACGCTTTATTCTAATTTTTTTGATATTTTTAATAAATAGTATTAGTTATAAAAAGAAGTTAAAAGTAATTTTAGTCAATTTGGGATTTTCTACAAATAGGTATGAACCATGGAAGTTGGTTTTTTTAGGCTTTTTAGGTTCACCATAAGTATTTATATATACATTAAATATTTCTTCTAATATTTTCATAAATTAATATATATTATTATAAACAATTTTCATGAAGGAAATATTTGATTTAAGATTTTTTGAATGATAAATAAAATAGGTGAACATATGTACAAGGTGAAAAATATGTTTATGTACATTGTTGATCTTGATTTTCTGACATTTTTATAAATTAGGATCATTATCTCTCCCTACTTATTTATTTAGCTGACCACATCAATATTGATCTGGTCTCAAGGTTAGGATCAGTGTGTGCATATTTTATATCTACATCCTTCTTTTCTTTTCCTTTTCTCTTTATTATTTTATTTTGGATAAAATAAGTGTTTAAATATATAATATTAACTAATATGTTTAGAATTTTAATTAATGAGAATTAGTGAATATTTACATGTATTTTACCAAGGATTTTAGAAAATATGAATGAATAAAGATGATGAATCATGGATTCATCAATACACTTAATTAATAAAAATCCATAAAAACATAATTAAGCAAGTGAATATAAGATAAGTATACCTATAATAACTATTCATTATTTATTTATAATTAATAAATCTGTTACACCGACTTATCTCTTGTGTCTGAGCCTTACCTGCTTGCCCACTATACACATTCATTGTAGGGTTATAATAAATTTTGATTCACACTTGCTTTGATTTCATGGCTTGATTCCTATGTTGTGTGGGCTAATTGTCCGGATTTAGCCAGAGGTCTTCGAGAGCTATCATTACAGTGACTTAGCGGCCCCACCTTGTGTGGACCACAAGATAGACCCTCGGATATCCTCGGCTATTTCAAATGGCGTCGTTGCGGGGAGCAACAGAGTGTAGCTAGTTTTTACATTACACTATGTAGTTCTCTTTATTTTTCTGCTATTTATTTTGATAATTATTTAACTAATCTAATCTATATTTATTTGTTCATCTTTCTTGCGAGGGACTGTGTGGCAACGACTACTTCCTCGGAGATGGACGCACCTAAACCACAAGGAGGTTGGCTTTTCTCCTTGTGAGCCAACCATGAGAGATCATGAGAGAGGAGCAGAGAAAGAAGAAGAGAAGAAGATAATAACATAGATTTTTATTTTTATTTTTATTTTGTGAGGAATGTTTTAATTTCATTTTTGTAAATTAATTTGTAATAACTTGGACATTGCCACACTTAACAAGGTCCAGTTCCCGTGTGTCTGTTCACCTAGGGGCCTCATCATGTTTTTGTATTTTATCGCTTTTATTTTATTTTGTCTCACGGAGTTTAGAGTTTTTCACCTTTCTTTTTTTTGTGGTTGAGCCCATAGATTTAGGATTGTTTGAATCGGTAAGGTAGGTAAAGCTTTATAGAAGCATGTGCCTATAGTTTGCTTCACTTGAACTTAGTCAAAAATTAATTGTTAATTGCTTGAATTCGGAACTGCGTGCTGTGAGAGATTCCATACAGCGTTTGCAGGACCCATTGTGGCAGGTACCAAGGAGTCTCAAGATCGGACCCTTAGAGCCATTTTGAGTGATTAGCATTTGGTTCTTCCTAATAATAGCCTTGTTTGGGATGTTTTATCACTTTGCATACCATGCATGTAGTATAGGTTTATATATTCTGTTTTGCATCCTACATGGAGAGAGATGGGAAGCACCATAAGTCTCCTTATTTTTCACGCATCATTTGATACAAGGGTAAGATTTCCACTCTAATGTCCACTTGTATTACTTTTCTGCTTTTCCTCATATATTTATATCACTTAGGATAAAAAGAAAAATATAAAAAAAATATTTAGGTGCTTTGTTTGAAAAATACTCAAAAAATTGAAAAATCAAAAATTAAACAAGGGGACTGCTGACCTTAATAAAAAATTGTAATGGACATCTTATTTCTGATAACCTACATTAAACCCACTCAAATCTATACTCAATCGTAACCAGTATAGCATCATAGATTGGATCCATGATTAAGATGAAGTACATGCATTTGGACACATAATGCATGTGGTTGCAATGTGCAAGTTTCCTCGTGATAATGAGGAATGACCATTAATATAGATAGTAGGACAACAACCTAGGGTTTGTGTATCTCTACAATCTTGATCTCTCATCGAGTGTGCTTTGGAAAGTAGCATGTCGATGATGGTCGTAATTGTCAAGATCCTCCTTAAAATCGAAGGAGATGTTTTGGCAAACATATGCACTCGCAATATTTAATCATGAGTGACATGGTTCATTGTATTATGTAGAATGGTGGCTCTATAGGAGATGATGTACTCAAAATGTTGAGTACCTACCTGAACCATAATTTTTTAAGAGTTAAGATGGATGTAGATATAATGATTTTCATCATTCTACTATCTATACTCAAGTCTTTCATGAAGCTTCATAATATTCATTTTGTATACATGTGATGAAGCAAGTATAAATGTTGAGATACTCTTATATTGAAGTCCCTTGAATTCATGTTCAATTTAAGAGGTCCTTTATCTTAAACAATGATTTTTTTAAGCATTAAATGAAGCGCAGTGGAAGCATGGGCCTATCCCATGTAAAAGGAAGGAGAGTCAAGGA